>JADHKR010000017.1:0-461240 GCA_019925305.1 Sporothrix cf. nigrograna | reverse complement strand
TTTTCGAAATTTGCCTTGCATTAAATGTATATTGGCAGCCACGGGGGCCTGTTTTTGGCGCTTTTGGTTTTTTGGTGGTATTTTACCAAAACTTACCCCCCCCCCCCCCCCCCCGCTCCGACCTTGTTTTCTTTGATGTCCCTTGTCTGCCACCACTCGCCCGTCTAATGTACGGTACTGTGCAAGGCACAATAAACTCCTTCCTTTTTGATCATCAGCTGCCGTTTTTGCAACGGGCCCGCGATATCAGCAAACAAAAGATAAACATGGCGTGCCACCCATTCCCGTCCCATGTTTGGCTGTCTGCAGTGCAACCCGGACCAGCCACTCTGTCTCACCCTCTTCGGGCCTGCTCCTGCTTTTAATCAAGGCCTCGTCCCGCCTCTTCTTCTTTTCTTTTCTTTTCTCTGCCTTTTTCCAGACATCGGCTGTCCCGTCTCTCCCCGTCCCCCCGTTCCCCTCACCTTGCTCTACCTCTGCTGTCTGCGTGCAGCGTGCTTGACTCTTTCTCGGCCGCCGCCATGGGTCTGTTTAACCTCCGCAGGCGGCAGCAGCCGGAAGATGCCCTGCCCGAGGTCGTCGAGGTCGGCAGCGCGGGCGCCGAGGCCACGGGCACCGAGGCCCTCAACACGCTCAAGAACTTTGAGCGCATGCACCACCTGGACCCCAACCTGCCCATTGAGCAGCTCAACGAGGTCGACAACGCCATCAACACGGGCAATGTCGAGAAGGGCGTCGTCGTCGAGCAGGGCATCATCGAGGACAACTCGCCGTACCCCGAGGTGCGCGCGTCGGTCCGCAACTACGACGTCGACTTGCCGGCCAACACCATCCGCGCCTGGACCATTGGCCTGATTCTCTGCACGGTCGGCTCCGGCGTCAACATGCTCTTCTCGCTGCGCAACCCCAGCGTCACCGTCACCACGTATGTCATCCAGCTGGTGGCCTACCCCATCGGCCTCCTGTGGGATCTCATCTTCCCCGACCGCGTGTGGAACGTCTTTGGCGTCAAGTTCAACCTGAAGCCGGGCAAGTTCAACTTTAAGGAGCACGTCATTATCGTCGTCATGTCCAACGTGAGTCTTGTCTTCTTGTCCTTGTCTTCTTGTCCTTGTCTTCTTGTCCTTGTCTTCTTTCCTGTTGACGCTTGTAGGCCGCCTATGGTGGCGGCGTCCTCTACGCCACAGACGTCATCATCGCCCAGCAGGTCTTTTACAAGCAGTTCTTTGGCTGGGGCTGGCAGATCCTCTTTGGCATCACCACGCTCTGCACGGGCTACGGCGTGGCCGGGCTGTCGCGCCGCTTCCTCGTGTGGCCGGCGGCCATGATCTGGCCCAGCGACCTGGTCAACGCCACGCTCTTCTACACGCTGCACGACCACTCGCCGGCCGACCCGGCCAAGAGCAACGGCTGGTCGGTCGGGCGCTACCGCTGGTTCCTGATTGTCTTTGGCGGCTCGTTTGTGTGGTACTGGTTCCCCGGCTGGATCTTCCAGGGCCTCAGCTGGTTCTGCTGGATCACCTGGATCTGGCCCAACAGCAAGATTGTCAACCAGCTGTTTGGCGGCCTCTCGGGCTACGGCCTGCTGGCCGGGTCCTTTGACTGGACCATCATCTCGGGCTACCTGACGTCGCCCCTGATCCCGCCCTTTTACGCCATTGCCAACACCATGTTTGGCATCATCGTCTTCTTCCTCTTCGTCTCCATGGGCGTGCACTTTACCAACACCTGGTACAGCGGCCACCTGCCTGTGCAGAGCTCCAGCGCCTTTGACAACACCGGCGCCGTCTACAACGTGACGCGCATCCTGACCAACTTTGAGTTTGACGCCGAAAAGTACTTTGCCTACTCGCCGCTGTACCTCTCGACGCAGTTTGCCCTGTCCTACGGCCTGTCGTTTGCGGCCGTCGCGGCCGTCATCGTGCACGTGGCGCTGTACCACGGCTCCGAGATCTGGGCGCAGCTGCGCCTCGCGCGCCACCAGGAGGACGACGTGCACATGCGCCTGATGAAAAAGTACCGCGACGCAGAGGACTGGTGGTACGCCGCGCTCTTTGTCGTCATGATCGGCATCTCGTTTGGCGTCGTCTGTGGCTGGCCCACGGGCTTCCCCTGGTGGGGCTACATTGTCTGCATGATCCTGCCGCTGGTCTGGACCATCCCCGTGGGCATCATCCAGGCCATCACCAACACCCAGCTGGGCCTCAACGTGCTGACCGAGTTCATTGTCGGCTACATGCTGCCCGGCCGCCCGCTGGCCATGATGATGTTCAAGAACTACGGCTACCTGTGCATGTCGCAGGCGCTGTACTTTGCCCAGGACCTCAAGCTCGGCCACTACATGAAGGTCCCGCCGCGCACCATGTTCTTCTCGCAGCTCGTGGCCTCTATCTGGTCGGCCATTGTGCAGATCGCCGTCATGAACTGGGCCCTCGGCGCCATCGACGGCGTCTGCACCGAGAACCAGGCCAACGGCTACTCGTGCGCCGGCGCCAAGGTCTTTTACACAGCGTCCGTCATCTGGGGCGCCATCGGCCCGGCCCGCATCTTTAGCGGCAAGGCCATCTACGCCAACCTGCAGTACTTTTGGCTCGTCGGCGCCGTGACGCCCGTCTTCACCTGGCTGCTGGCCCGCCGCTTCCCCAAGTCGTTCTGGCGCTACGTCAACACGCCCCTGATCTTTGGCGGCTCCGGCTGGCTGCCGCCCGCCACCGTCTTCATCTACCTCATGTGGGGCAGCGTCGGCACCATCTTCAACTTTTTCATCCGCCGCCGCTGGACCGGCTGGTGGCTGCAGTACAACTACGTCACGTCGGCGGCGCTGGACAGCGGCCTGATCGTGTCGACGATCATCATCTTCTTCACCCTGTACCTGACCATGGCCGACGCGCCGCAGTGGTTCGGCAACGTGGCCGTCTACAACACCATGGACATGACGCACTCGGCCATCAACCTGCCGCTGCCCGACGGCGCCAAGTTTGGCCCTACCTCCTGGCCGTAAACAGAACGTGCTGAACAGAGGAGATGTTTCGTTCCCTGTTTGGCGGGCCCCTCGCCCGATCCCTCGTTGAACAGGGTATATTTTCTTTTTTTCGTTTTTGTTTTCTTTTTCTTTCTCACAAAGAAGATACCACCCGCTCTCGAGCACGTCCTTCCCCTCTGCGCCCGCGTTTCCCCATAAAGCTCCTATTCTTTTTACAGAACTATTTTTCTCGTTCCTACGAAACTCTCAAAGCCCAACTGGTCTGTCCGTCCTGCTGCTCTTTCTTTTGCTAGAAAGACAGGGGACAGCCGGACCCGAAAGATGATGGAAGGATGTGGTCTGTGGCTGGGAAGAGCATACATACTACATCTGCAGTCTCTAATCGCATCATCTTTAGATTTGTACTTATGACCACATGTTCTTTTTATATATATGTATGATCTTGTATATGCACTGCCGCTACCCGTCCAGGCCTGCCTCTACGCGTCCAGGCCCAGCCGTGCCAGCAAGCCGTCAATCTTGCCCAGCAGGATCTGGTAGTTGAGCGCGTCCGAGTCGAACTCGTCTTCAGCCACCTCGCCGTCCAGCGTACGTAGCACGCCCGTGGGTGCCGCATGGGCGTTGCTGTTGCTGGCTTCGACGGCGACAGCGGCGGTCGCGTCGGCGTCTGCTGCCGCGCCCGCGTTCGCCGCGTCGTTTTCCGGCAGCGCCTCGCTCGCCTCGCCGCGCTCGGCCGGGTCGTCTTCCATGTCCGACAGGGCCATCTCCTCGAAGCGCAGCCGGAACCGCTCCGACAAAAAGTAGCGGATGTCGTCAATCAGCTCGATCGTGTCCGTCTCCTGGCGGCTCTTGAGGCGGTTGGCGCTTTCCAGCACCAGCTCGGCAAAGAGGTCGTCGTCAATGTAGTGCTCCAGCCGCGCCGCCAGGAAGCGCGCCGCAAACTCTTCCAGCCGCTGCACCTTGAGGTCCCAGGCCGCGCGCAGGACCTCGTAGATGTTGATATCGCCGGCGTCCGGGCCGCCTGCGCCGCCCGGCGCGTCTTGCTCGTGCGTCGGGTCGCTGAGCACGTTGCGGCTGCCGCTGCCCAGCGTGCTGATGATGACGGCCGCCTTTGTCTTGAGCTTTTCGAGGAAGAGCATGTCCGCCATGTACAGCACGTCCAGCGCAAGGTCCAGGGGGATGTCGGCCTGCTCCGTGTAGAGAAAGGACAGCACAATCTCCAGCACCTCGGGCGCGCAGTCCACCTGGATGATGCGCAGGTGGTCGGACGCCTGCGCCTCGAGGAACGCGCTCGAGAACATGGTGGCAAAGTAGTCGGCGCGCACGAGCATGGCCTTGTGCGCGGGATACAAGACGGCCTTGCGTGGCTTTCGCGCGCCTTTGGACGGCGGCCGGGCCCCGTTCTCGTGGGATGCTGCTGCTGCTGCCGGCCCGATGGGGATGCCGTTTGTCTGTTTTGCGGCAGCCGCTGCTTTGCCGTCTTTGCCGTCCTCGTCGCCCTCGTCGCCGTCCTCGCCAGGCGTCTCTTGTGCGCACAGCAGGCAGTCGGCAAAGATAAAGTTGTCGTGCGGCCACTTGACGTCGGCGGTCTTGCTGGCCTCGACAACAATCTTGTTGCCCAGGACGTGCTGCTCGAAAAAGGCGCGCACCTGCTGCTGGGCGCGCTCGACCTCGTCCTGGTAGCGCTGGCGGGCCAGCCGGCGGTCGCTGCCGGCCAGCATGGCCTCCCACAGCTGGTCGACCTCGAGGTGCTTTGTGATCTTGTCGATGCTGCGGAACAGCTCCTCCTCGTCGGCGAGGGCGGCCGTGTGCGGCGTCAGGTCGTCCAGGTACAGATAGTGCAGGACGATGCGGAACGCCGCGGCGGCCACGTGGTTGGACAGCCGCCACGTCGTCATGCCGGGCGCCTCGGTCAGCTTGCGGTGGAAGTAGGGCGTCCGCGCGGCCAGGAAAAACTTGTGCAGCTCAAAGGCCTCGCCGGGTAGGCCCGGCGCCGCGCCGGCCGTCAGCGTAATGTCGGCCGTCCTGGGCTCGCGCCGCGACAGCAGCGACGTGATGTGCGACGACCACGGCTGCAGCGGGTCGGCCGACTTGGCGTAGTCGTACTGCAGCAGCAGGTTGCGGATGCGGTCGTTGAGCGCATTGTACAGGCAGCGCTCGCCCTGGAACGTGTTGCGCTCGGCCAGGGCGCCGGACTCGAGCAGCAGCTGCGCCACCTCGTAGTGGCCGCACAGGCTCGCCTGCCCGCGCCGTCGTCAGCTCAGCTCACCTCCGGCTCCGGGGCTTGGAGAGGGCCACTCACAACGATGAGCGGCGTGTAGTCAAACTCGTCTTTGCCGTTGATGTTGACGCCGGCCGAGATGTAGTTCTGGCACGTCTTGAGGTCGCCGCGCCGGCAGGCCTCGAGGAACTTGCCAAAGTCCTCGGTCAGGTCCAGCGGGTTCTCCTCGCGCAGCACCCCGCGGTCGATCAGCTCGTGCTCTTCCTTGAGCTTGGCCTCCAGCTGGCCCTTGGGCATCGCCATCCTGGCCGGTCTGCGGTCTGCTGCCGGCTCGTGTTGTCGTCGGTCGCTCTAGTTGCGCGAGGCCCTCCCCGTATCGGGTCGCCGAAAATCCGGATGACAAATCGAGCCGCAGAACAATGGCGGATGCATCACCAGGGCGCGCGTGCAGAGGCGAGCCGACGAGACGCGCGGGCCAGAATTTAGACGGAATATTACAAGACGCAAAAGACGCTCCTGCCTACCGCGCCCGCATCCACCGAGAACAACGGAAGGACTCACCGGCGGTCGTCTCTCGTGCCGGGTCTGGAGGCGCTACGAGTATGAGCGCCTTTGGACAAATGTCACGTGATGGTTTCCACGTGATAATATTGCTGACACATCACGTCATGTGACCGTTGCTGTGGAAACATCTCCACGTCGTAAACATGTCACCTGTCGGTGGAGGCTTCGGCGCTCAAACGCTCGGCAACCGAACGAGGCCGTTTTGTGCCCAGCCCGTCGGTTCTTTTTATTGTGATCCTGGCGCCTCGCCAACCCAGCACTGCTTCATCACGCCCGTCACCGGCTTCTCTTGCACGACAGCCACCCGCAAGGCAGCCGGCGCCGCCTCTACTAACCTCTCCTTTCACAGCAAATCGCAAAGAAAGTCAGCATCGACGTCGACGGCCGCATCACCAGCAGCGCCGCCCTATTGCGAGCATCGACAGCAGAGGCATCGACAGGCGGTACTTGGCCCGGACGAGCAACAGCGGACGGCCGGCTTGCAGCTTTTCCAGCCTCGTGCATTTTTATCATCACGGCTTTTTCTTTTCTTTCTTTTCTTTTCTTTGTCCCGTGTCTGGTTTTGACAGCGCCGTTTCTCTTTCTCTTGTTTTCCTTTACTGCTTCCTCTGCTTCCTCCGTTCCTCCACGGCCGGGCAACCAATGCCAGCATGGCAGAGTCGGAGCTCAAGTACGACGTGCTGGAGAAGATTGGTGAGTCAACCCCGATCACGCCCGGGCCGTCGTTGCCACCAACCGCTGACGCTCGCTTTCCGCAGGCCATGGATCGTTTGGCGTCATCCGCAAGGTCCGGCGCAAGGCCGACGGCATGGTGCTCTGCCGCAAGGAGATCAGCTACCTCAAGATGTCCCAGAAGGAGCGCGAGCAGCTGCACGCCGAGTTCCAGATCCTGTCGACGCTCCGGCACGCCAACATTGTCGGCTACTACCACCGCGAGCACCTCAAGGCGACGCAGGACCTGCACCTGTACATGGAGTACTGCGGCAACGGCGACCTCGGCCGCGTGATCCGCGACCTCGCCCAGCGCAACCAGTACGCAGAAGAGTCGTTTGTGTGGAGCATCTTTGCGCAGCTCGTCACGGCGCTGTACCGCTGCCACTACGGCGTCGACCCGCCCGACGTCGGCAAGAACGTGCTGGGCCTCGGCGGCACGGCCAAGCCCAAGGTGCCCACCGGCGGCGTCACCATCCTGCACCGCGACCTCAAGCCCGAAAACGGTAAGCCGGCCCGCGCAGCCCTCGCGGCCTCGCAGAGTCTCGTGGCAAAGCTGACGCCTCGCAGTGTTTCTCGGAGAGGACAACTCGGTCAAGCTGGGCGACTTTGGCCTCGCCAAGATGATCCAGTCGCACGACTTTGCCTCGACCTACGTCGGCACGCCCTTTTACATGTCGCCCGAGATCTGCGCGGCCGAGAAATACACGCTCAAGTCGGACATCTGGTCGCTCGGCTGCATCATCTACGAGCTCTGCGCGCGGGAGCCGCCGTTCAACGCAAAGTCGCACTACCAGCTCGTCCAGAAGATCAAGGAGGGCAAGCTGGCGCCGCTGCCCGTCGTCTACTCGCCGGAGCTGTGCGCCGTGGTGCGCGACTGCCTCAAGGTCAACCCCGACCGCCGCCCCGACACCGCCATGCTGCTCAACCTCCCCGTCGTGCGCCTGATGCGCAAGGAGAAGGAGGTCGTGGAGCTCGGCAAGATGGTCAAGGCCAAGGAGGAGCAGCTCAACAAGCGGGCGCGCGAGCTCGAGCGCCGCGCCGAGGCCGACCGGATGCTGCTGCGCCAGGAGATTGACGCGAGCCTGCGCCGCGAGTGGGAGGTCAAGGCGCGGCTGGAGATTGACCGCCTTGTCAACGCGGAGCTGGACCAGCTGCAGAACAAGTTCGAGGAGGAGGTGCGCGCCCGCGTCGACAAGGACCTTGCCGAAGCGCTGCGCAGCGCCGCCGCCGCCGCCGCCTCGCGCCCCGCCTCAGAGGACGACGCGCTTCTGCTGCAGATGCCCCCGCCGCATCTGCCCCCGCCCATGTCGCTCGCCTCCTCGGCCGGCCCCGATCTGTCGTCGTCCATCTGCAAGTCCGACTACAAGTCCGACTACCTGCACTCGTCCATGGGCGACGGGGACTTTCCGTCCACGACCGACATTACCGAGCTGTCGATTGACGAGTCGCTCATCCAGCCAACCTCGGCCGCGTCTGCCGCTGCGTGCGCGCCCAGCAGCACGAGCAACGGCAGCAACGGCAGCAACGTGGCGGTGGCCTCTGCCGCGGCAGCCTTTATGAGAAAGCAGGCCCCCGCCGCGCCGCAGGCACGCACGCCGTTTGGGCGGGCACAGACCATGTTTGCCGGCCAGGCCGGCACGCCGATGGACGTGGAAATGGCCTCGCCGTCGCCCATGGCCATCGCGTCGCTGTCCCTCTCGCCGCGCCGGAACGCTGCGACAAAGGCGCCGACCGCCAACAACGGCAGCATCTTCACCGCCGCGCCCGACGACCCGCGATGGAACGGCCCGCGCGAGTCCTCGGGCGGCCTGCCCTCGGACTGGGACTCGGACGACGAGGTCGCCATGCCGTCCCCGACCCGGATGATCAAGTCGCGCAAGAACCCCTTTTCGTCCAACAAGCAGACGTTGCAGCAGCCAGCATCGCAGCAGCAGCGTCCTGGCATCGCATCGCAAAAGTCGGCGCCGCTGTTCACCCGCGCGCCTCGGGCCAGGGGCCTGCTAGACGCCGCGGGCGCCAAGACGACGTCCGCCGCCGACGCCAGCCTCCGGCCTGCCTTGGGTGGCGGCCAGTCGCGCGAGCGCGAACGCGAGCGCGAACGCGAACGAGCGCAGTCGCCGAGCCGACGGCTCAGCAAGATCCCTTCTGCAGCCAACCTGGGCCCCAGCGCAGACTCTGCCGAGGGGACCGGCCGTGCCCTGACGCGCAAGGGCTCGTTCAACTGGAAAGACGCAGGCGATGACCAGCACCAGCACCAGCAGCAGCAGCAGCCGGCGGCACAGCCCATGACGGGCCTTGTCAGCAAGCAGAAGCCGGGCATTCGCGGGCGCACGCTGGTCGAGCTCCAGCAGGCCCGCGCCGGCGGCCGGCCTCTCAGCGCTGTAGTGGAGGGCAACGTCAGTCCCAGGCGGCCGTTCCGCGAACACGCCATGGCGGCCAACCGGGGAAACCTGGAGCCTGCCGCTGTGTGGGATCCGGAGCACGACGACATGCCGAGCCCGTTCCTTGTGCGGCGCAAGGTGATGGCTGGCATTCCAGGCACGTCGGGCGGTGCCAAGGCATAGCCGAGATTCACGGCTGCAACAGTCGCTGACATCTTTTACGCTTGGGCGTTTGAGCCTGGCTCATCGTTTTTTCCGAGCCTGGTTCATCTCGTCTTTCCTTTGTTTTTTGTTCTTTTTCACGCGGCTGCTGCGGGAGTGATGGTGGACACCAGGAGGATGAATGCCATGAAGATGCAACTGTCTGACAACCTGACAGGACGCACGTCGACGGCAAAGGGATACGATGAACATGGGAGTGACGCATGGGATCTGCTTCCTTTTTGGCTTATTTGGTTGTCTTGTTTGGTTTCGATTCTCTCTTTTTTTTGGTTTCACTTTTGTTCTTCGCTTGGCCCTTTCCAGGACCTCGTTGCATCTTTGCATCTTTTACTTTGTTTCTCATCATCCTATTTGGGTCTCGGCGTACAGGGACAGGCATGGGGCAGCATCCATTCACCTATTGACAAAAAAAAGTTCTTCGAAGTGGCTGGCTTTTTTCTCTGTGTTCGAGTATGCTCACCGCTTCCTTTTACCATTCCATTGCTGCTGCGATCAAGGCCGTGCCGTCCTCTCGCATGGCTAGTCCTGTTTCACGCAGCCAGGCAGATGGTATGATTCTTGGGCACTGAAAATCGCCGCAATGCATCGACCAAAGAGGTCTAGGTGACCGCTGTGCGGGGGCTCTACGACAAGCTGTATTACGAGTACATACGACGTACACATACAGAGTGTTACGACAGAGGATGCTGGCAGCTGCCACATCGGCCCGTTGCCCCAGGTATGGCCAAAGACACATCCGTGACGGTTCTCCTCTTCTTTCTGGTGTTGGCCTGCGCAGTCAAGCGCTGGGAATATGCACTGCATCCCAAGTGCGCGCTGGGCATGCGTGTGGTCGGTCCTCTGAGTGGCCAGGCTGGCGAGGGAGTGTCGCAGTACGTCTGGATGGTGCGTGATGGGGGTGCATTGGATGTGAAGATGACGGGTCGTCAAGGACGGCAAGCAAAGGCTTGGGGGCAAGAGAACGGAAAACGGAAACAAGGCCGGGCCAGAGCTGTCCTGGAGAGCTGCTCCCGCATCACGGCCCACCGCGTTGGACGTCGTAGACCGGCGTGAGTGAAGCGGCAAAGGCTGTCTTTGGACGCTTGCATTTTTCTGTTGCAATACGACTCATAATCGGATCTTGCGTTCCGTTCTAAGCAGCGTTTGGAATTTGACTTCCTCCAAGGGATTGCCTCCTTGCTTTGCGTCTCCTTTGATTCTGATGATCCGTGGTCATGTACATATACGTCGTAGCTATTTTTTATGGCCCTCGTCGAGGCATGGACGTGATGGAGATTAGGGCGGTATATGTACGAACAAAAGACAAAACAAAGATCGTAGTGCGGACGCCACGGAAGTCGGTATGCCGCCCCTGCGACGCAGACAGTGCCAGCAGGGGCCGGAGCGGCGTAGGGACAGCCGGCTGTGTGGTGCTGCTCCCGCTGCAGAACGCCGCAGAGGCACGGTGAAATGAGATATTTTTCAAGGGACCGAGCCCTCGGCTGCGTTTGTCGTTTGCGGAAAGGATCGCTCGACGATCGAGACGGGGCGACAATTTCAGACACGCCCCCTGCTGACCAAGGTCGGTGAGGACAAGAGCACACTACAAAGGACGGCGGGTAGATCATTACCCACTCGATGGGTTTTTTAAAAGGGAGAACCGTGACGCAGCGAGGCGGCAGAGACGGGCGCAAGCAGCAGAGCGGCCGGAGAAACAAGAGGATCTGCTGCTAGCTGCAGCGAGGTTGCATGACGATCCTCGCGGCCGGTGCAGGACGAGACGAGAGGAGACGAGGCCAGACGAGACGAGTGCAAGTGCTCGTACGAGCTCCAGGCTGTCGCCGAGCGCACAGCGCTGAAGCACAGAGACCGGCGAAAAGGAACCTCGTGACGGGCTAGGCGAAGACAAAGGATGCCACAAGGGATCGATGGGCCAGGGGCCGGAAGGGAGACAAGCGCACTGGTACTTTGGACAGCCTCGTGGCGGACCCAGTCCACTGCCCCGGGCGGCGCGTTGGCGGAGGAGAAACAGACGAGAGACGACCGGGGGGGCGGGCTGCATTGTGACGCAAAAGCAGGATCAGGACCGTTGAGACGATCCGCGCAGAGATCACCGGCTGTGAGTGGCGAGTACGACGCAAGTACGACGTAGGAGAAGCATTCACAGCTTGCGGCATGTCCTTTTCCGCTGTGCTGTCTTTCGACAGCCATTGTGATGGTCCTGGAGCGGAACAGGGGTGCCGGCGTCCTCCTATCTGGTCATGGGAGATGGGCAGGAAACATCAGGAATTCAGGAATTTTCAGGAAAAACAGGGCATGCGCTCGTCTTTGTTTTCTTTCTTTTCCTCTTTTCTTGATTGGCGGAGGCGATGTAGACACTGTCAGACGGACTCTTGTTTATATCTTCTTTGTTGTCAACGTCGCTGTGCAAACACGGCGTTTGGTAGCGCACAAAACAAAAACTAATCCATAACGCCAGGCACCAAGCGTCTGAAAATAAGAATTAAAAATTAGCAAAAACCTCCGTCGAAGAACCGTTCGTTGAGACGGGGCCAGAAACGGGGACGAGATGGGGACGAGGAGATGGAGCCGGTGAGTTGGGACACGTCACAATCTAGCCTCGTTGGTGCTTTTACGAGGCTTCTTTTCTTTTCTTTTTCATTTCTTTTTTCATTTCTTTTTCTTTTCTTTTTCTTTTCTTTTTCTTTTCTTTTTCTTTTCTTTTTCTTTTCTCTTTCTTTTCTCTTTCTCTTTCTTTTCTTCTTTTTTTCTTTTCTTTTTCTCTTTTCTTCTTATTTTTTTATTTTTTTATTTTTTTTTGCGTGCTGGCCGTCTACAAAAGGCAGTCAAACATACGACGGCTCGTCCACAAAAGCGCCGGACAACAAAACGATGTGCTTTCCTGATCGGGAAAACTGTCTCAGCTGTAGCGCCTGTTTCTGTTAGTGACGGTTGACTTTGGCGCACGACGACGTAAACTCCAGCCGACGTGCCTGGCGGTTGTTTTTCACTTATTCCTCCGGAGAATCGAGAAATGATCCGCACTCGCTTGACACTGCCGTTCCACAAGAGTAGTTTTTTTCTTTCTCTTTTTTTGTTATTTTATATTATTATTTTGGGGGTTAATTGTTTTTTTTTATTGTTTTATTATTCTATTTTCCATTGCCTCTTCTCTATTTCTACTTGTAGAAATCGTTTTCTTCCTCTCCGCTCCCCAGGGACAACATCCAGATACTTTCGTAGGCCGATGACAGGGAGACCGTACGAAGTGGCCACCCTCGACCTCGACGTACGAGTATGTACCCCGGGGATTGCAGAGCCTGTCAAGGGATGTCGCTTTTTGGTTTATTGGCTTGTTGTGAGCGATTTGTCCCCGGGCCTAGGCTGTTTGTGCTCTAGGCATCGTTGGCGATGCTGGAGAAGTACGAGTACATATGTCAAGACAACCAAGACGACTGCATATGCATTCGTCCCGTCTCCGTTTTTCGGCGGGTCTTGCTGTTCCTCTGCCCAACGCTGCGGATCGTGAATGCAGAAAAGAAACCAGAGAAAAAATAGAGGAAAGGCTGCCTCGTAGACAGAACAGTCATACAGACCGCCAGACGACGCGGCTACCACGGTGGCCGCGGGGCAGCAAGTCCTCGAGACGATGCCAGCAGTGTTGCGGCGGTCGTACGCAAGCAACGCCCAGCAAGCTGGTTGAGTCGCAACGGTCTGACGTTCTCGTCCCGGAGATAGTACCGGGTGGAGGGAGGCAAATGAAGGAACAAGCGAGACAGTCGTACCGCGTGCTTGTAGATAGCCAAAGCTTAAAGACTGGCCGGCAGCTTGGCGGCTGCGAGATTAAGACATACGTCGTACACATACACGTATACATACATATACATAAGATACATACAAATACAAATACATATATACAACATACACAACATATATACACCACATACATACAACATAACATGCACACATCATATAACACACATACAACATATACAAGTAACACCCGTTTAGATCTCGCACTGCGTCGCGGCACGGAGCCGAGTTACCTTTTGTTGCGGATGCGAGACACGAGACACGGCGAGGAGGACTGAGAGCCGGTGAATGGATCGAGCATGCATCTCCACCATCGTGTTCGTCCACGGCCAAGATGTGATTGCAGCACAGGCCCCGGCTCCGAGACGTGGCTCCGGGACTACCAGACCAGCAGCTGCACCGTCGTGCCGTTAGCGCTGGGGCTAGAAAATTCACAGGAACCTAGTCCTCATAGGAAAGGGGTGGAAACACTGGAGCTCGAGGCGCGTGCAGTTCGTCAAGGCTGCATGCGCTGTGTTTGTTTCTCCCAGCCGTGCGACGTACATGTAGGCCGGGGAACGGAGAACCGCACAAGAGAAAAGAACATTGCTCTCCCCAGAAATATGGACTCCATTCCGACCACGCCGGACCGGTGAGAGGCTCGGCGAACGCCCCGAAACGGGCAAGACAGAGCATCGCCAGTTTATTTGTCCGTCGATGCAACGATGGCTGGAGTGAAGGAAGCCTGCAAGCAATAAAATCGCCAGGGCGTGCTTTTCACGTGGAGAGGCCGGCCACGACGAATATTGCGAGTACGTCGTACGTGGTGCTACGGCGGCTTGGATACAACGCTGAAAGTACGAGTTACTACCAATAAATATCGCAGACGATATGGAGAGCCAAGACATTCCAGCAAGAGGTCGGTCTGGCCTGGCCGTTGCCGTTGGCCCTGTCAAGAGCGTGGCATCGGTCAGACATGTCTCTGTGCTTTCTTTTTTGCCGACCGGTGCCCTCACCGCTACTCTGCTCTGCTTTCTCCATTTCCGCGCGAGACACTGTCTCGCGTCTCCCGTCCGTGTCCACCAAATGTCTCACGCTGGCATCCGTTTCTCTTTTACCGCCGCGTCGCTGAGCTGCATTGGCCCTTGTTTGGCGCTCCAGCCGCGTTCGTCTCTGTCTCTTTAGGAAAGAAAACAAGACGCAGCAACTCGAGGAGATTACTAAAAAAAGAGATCTTCTACTTTGCATTGCGGCAAAGACAAAACATGTGGACTCTGCAGGGATGTCCAGAGACCGAGGGAAAAAGGGCCAGGGACCGCCTACGCGACCCCTGGTGATCGGCAAGGGAAGAGAACCGCTTGACGATCAGAGGAGACACGCACAATGACACGGGGACCAGGGTTGCTGTCATTTTTCTAGAAGGGCACTCGTATGGATCTGGCGAGGAGCGTGAGCTCGAGATGTCGTATCTCGCTGTCACTTGCCTGGCATTCTTTGCTCTTCCTTTGCCCCTTTGTATCTCTTGCCAGCCTCCCACAATCTCCCACATTCCCATTTCTCCTGTGATGGGATGGCCAACGCACGCTACAAGCTACGAGTAAAAGCAAACAGTAAAAAATACTTTGAAAACGAGAAATAGGCACCTCGTAATTTGTGTGAGATTGTCCTCCCACACAACGCTAGGGAAGCGAGAGAGGGAGAGAGGAAGAAGTAAACACCTGAACTGGCAGGAAAATAGAGAAAAAAAACCCAACTGGCAGCGGGATACGGAGTACATGCAGGACTCTGCAGGGAGACCCCGTGGGTTTTTTTGGCCCCCAAGATCCAAGACACGGCTGCACTGCGCGGTCTTTCTGATGCCAGGGCCATCACGTCCCCCTTGCTTCCGTTTTCATGGCAGCCTGAGTCGGCGAGCTGCCTTTTCAATCGGCGATACAAAAAAGAAGGACAGTAAGACAGCTACCGAAAGAGGATGACAGACTAAAGGCAGCAAGCTCTAGCCGAGACGGACGGACACCAGGACCAACAAAGAAACGACAATGTCAACAGCGTGACAAAAGTCCTCGACGGAATATCCCATCGCGCTAGTCCTTCCCTCGGTAGCTGGACGAGTCGTACGACGCAGACCCAAGAAGCCTCTAATCTCAAGCTTGCGACCGTCGAGACACTAGATTGACAGTGATCTTTTGTAGTATTAACATATACATAGTATCTTATACATATACGTCGTATGTACATATATTGCCGGCAACACCAAAAAGTCGAGACTGTCGAGTACATGAAAGAGGAAAAGATGCACAAGACAGCATCCCCAACTGGATAGCCGAACGGATCAGCATCAATTCTCGGCTCCTGGCCCCCAACGCGGTGTCCATCTCGGCTGCAGCAGCCTGTGTGGCGTTCTGGATCGAGCATAGTGTGCGCCAGAGCTCTCTGCCAAAGCAGCTGAGAACGAAGCGATGACGTGAAGCCAATCTCTTTTTTACTACGTTGTACTTATTCGTGCTGGTCACCTGCAAGCGAGATATGCCACGCATGATTGCCATGTTCTATTCGAGCTCTCGATACACGCGGTTAGCAAACAAAACGCCCCGTTCCTGGACAGGGTGGAAAGCCGGTGAACGTCGCATTGTCTGCGTGAGAAACAAACCCATACAGTGGATGACGCGCTATATACACTGTATAGACGCGAAAACGCTGCATTAGACAGTGCGAGAATTAAACATACGCACAGTACTCGTACTCGTACTCGCCCTCTGCCTGCGACGGTTTTTCCTTGCGTCGCATTCTTCCCTCTGGCGGTTATTGTGTCTGATCTTGCAAAAGTCCCGAATCGGCCAAGCAATGCAGTGGTGCGATGCAAGTGACCGTTGCCGTCCATCGTTTAACTTTGTTGAGAGGCACTTGGTCCGGACTGGGAAACAGCTCCGGCAGTGGAGAACGACCAACCGCTGTTGTTGGGGCCAAGCGAGCGATGGGATTGCAGAGGCTGGCAGCAACGGCCCTGAAGAAATCCTGCTGAACCGGATCGACGGCGGGCACCAGCCTACGACGTATGCTAACGAGCCCCGTGTGTCTTGCAGAGGTGCTCCAGCGGCGATCAGACTGCCTGCGCTCACCGAGGGCGTCGTAATGTGCCCGCCCAACCCTTGGGGGAGCCATGGACCACCCTTGCACGATGATGAACGCATATGTAACTCGTATCTTCATCGTTACGAGATCGTATCGTTGGCTTTCGCCACTGCCACTCTGGAGATCAACCTCTTCCTTTGTCCTTTCGCATGATGCCGGCCGAGCAGCTCCAAGACACAAGCCTCGGAATTCAAGACCACAGAAGACAATGGCCTCTCTCCAGCTTTGAGCTGCCAGACCAGCCGCCCATCCGAGGCGCCGAGCCGTGTTCGAGACGCCCATCACGCGTGCCCGTTGAAGTGCCCCTGTAATTACTGTAAGACGGTGTCTTGTATCTTACAAGTTCGTAAGTATGTGTTGTACGAGTGCATAAGTACGACGTTTGTACTTGACTGCATATGTACTCGCACGAGCACTTGGCCCCGAAATGCGCACATGGTAAATCGAGATTAATCCTCTCCAGTAGCCTGGGCTGGGTACGGGCTAGGGCTGACTGGTGACGCTGACGCCGCGCTAGCAGTTGCCAGTGGCACGCGTCCGCGAGTCTTTGTACTCTACTCGTAGCAAGGTACAAATACGTGGTGATCATCTTGCCGAGCAATACAGCGTACTGAGTATCCTACGAGTGCTCGTATGTCGTGTAAATATAAGACATCATTTATGATTCGTTCCTTCCTCATTTCTCGCGTCCCACCACTTGCTCCTGACTACGTGCTATGTCGGGATTAGTTCCATTTAGAAAAAGAAAGCAATAGCCTGACCAAGAAGGAAAGAGCATTTGCGTGACGGCTGCCGGGGAAGTTGCGCTACTGTGCGTGCTCGAGACGGGTTAGCGCCCTTGGGGAACAAGAACAGAGTATTCGTAATAACATTGCTCTCCAGCAAAGCCGGCTGCTGTTGTAGGATACGAGTACTCGTGAGATACAAGAGCCTGCCCCTGATGAACATGCTGATACCGTGTACTCGTATGTACAATGTGCCCTGAAGTCCAGGAGACTCATAGAGATGAGCATTTCACCGAGAGGCACCGGAGAACAAAGCAACAACGGCGCGAGACAGGGGCGACACATGTGAACATGGATCTGGCCGTCGTAAGGAGCACATGGCGAAGGAAATGGAAAAACGAGACGTCAATATGCCAAAATACCCCAGTGGCAAACGACGCCCTCCAAAGCAAGGGAGAAGCACGGCGAGGCAGACGCTCGAGGCACGGCTTGCCCACGGAATTCTCCGTGTGTCTCTTTTTGCGGCGTCAGATCATTGTCGTTTCTGTTCTTTGTGCCTTTGTTTCTAATTTCGTTTCTTAGCTTTTCATTTCGTCTGTTTCTCCATGCTGCTTTGGTGAGCGCCGCTGCCGATCAGAGGCCGTGGAGGGCACGCGGAAAATTAAAGGGGCCAGGGAGAGGCGGAGGAAACAGACAAACAATCTCAAAAGAGGGAGAGAAGGAATGAAAAGAAGGAAAAAGAAGGAAAAAGTGGACTGCAGACGACGAGACAAACTACCAAAAGAGGAAAATGAGAGACGACAGACAGAGACAACAGCATCATGTCTCAGGTCTCGGTTTCTCCAGCCACGGCTGGCGCTAGCAGTGGCAGAAGCTGAAAACAAGACAGGCGCGGCAAGGCAGCGCAAACAAAGACGGCAGAAGCGACAAGATCACCAGAAACACCAAAATTGACCCGGCCGCCCTTGGCTGCCCTGGGCTGTCCCTTTTGATGGGCAAAAGCCGGCCGGTCGCATGGCAAAAAGGAAGGAGCAGACGCGCAACAGAAAAAAGCGGAGTGGCAATTATGCGCACGACTGCTCGGGCCTGAAAGTACGCTCGTGTCCAGAGTAGGCAGGTGTGGCACGTGGAATTTAGCACTGGCGCCGGGTCTCTTGGCGTGGCTGCCCAATCTGCTGGAAGCAGATCGCCTTTGTCTCTGTGCTGCGGGCGACAAGTGACTTGTACCGACGACGCTGCGCCAGCCAAGATGCGTGCAAAGAAATGCGCGTCCTGGCAATGCCCGTACGCCGTATCTCGAGTTACTCCGTACAGCCGGCGGACGTGGGTGGACGAGAAACGAGACGAATGCCTTTTGTCTCTGGCCATTTTGGCTTTTGGCATGCGTGCGGCGTGGGGGAAGGAGCGAATCGACCGGCTCGTCGAGGAAGGAACTAACTAATAGTGCGTCTTCTGGCAGAATATGTCGTATTACAGAGCACCATATGTCGAGCTCCGGAACTCGGAGCACTAAAAAAGTGCCCGGGGACTTTCTGCATAATGCTGAAGAGACAGCGCCTTTTGACGTCTCTGTGGCTGGCTGGCCTTTGCAGCAGCCCGCGTGGCCGGCGGACGGTTCAGCAAGGGCTGCTGAGATAGGCGTTTCCAGCAGAGACAGTCACATTCCAATCTGCGGAGCTGGAGGCGGTGAGGCGCTGCTGCTCGGCAGGTGCACGCAGCGCAAACACGTGCATGGGGGATGCAAAATACGGGCGGTCTGGAGAAGACAGGCACGCTGTCTGGGGCGTGGCACAGGTCGGTGCTAGATGCGGCACAGAAGCCAGATGTTTTGTATGCTGTGATATGCTGTATGTCAGAGGCCTCTTGGCAGTCCGTGCTGCAAAGTGTGCAGGCATCACAGTGCACAGCAAAACGTCGCCCTTGCGTCTGTCAGCCAGGGCCCTGTCCTTCTGCAGCCGCCCGGGTCGTCGCCCAAACAGGGCCGCTTTCTTTCCGGCTCCGATCCCTGTCATCGTTTGTCATTTGACTCCTGCTACTGTCCGCCACCCTGCATTCTCGTGCCAACTCGTCGTCACATTCCTGGCGGAGCACGCCGTGCGTCAAAAGCCTACGAGGACGAGTACGAGCCCGTGACCGCTTTGCTTTCTTTTCCTGCTTTCTTTTCCAGTCGCTTTTAGCCTTCTTCTCCTTGCCGTCTTTGCCATGCTCCCACGCCTTGTTTCTTTCCTTGCCAACGGCGAGCCATACCCACAGAGGGAGGCATCCACGGGTGCTTGCATTCCTCCCGTTTCCGTTTTTCTTGTTTTTCGTCTGCCCCGTACGGACGCTGCTTGCTGGCATACGGACAGTGGGTCGTACGGGTATGGAAGGGGAAGCGGCGATCATATGAGATTAGCCTTTGTTTCTGGCGTCTTGTTATTGTTATTTCTACGACTAATTCCTCATACGTACTCCGTACTTGTCCAGATGCCCAGAGACACCCTGCAGCATTGCCCAGCAACACACCAGAAACCGCCAGCCCCTCTTTGGCAATGCCTTGCATTTCGAGGAGAAACGTGCAGCACGGAAACGGGCCACGCCGAAACAGCCCTGTCAGAGACAAGTCCTTGTAGCCCTCTTGCGTTCTTCGTTCTTGCGTTGTGCTCTCCCCTTTGTGTTGTTGCCGCCGCGGAAACCTCCGCAAATCTGCCTTCTCTTCGCTGTATCTGGGTTGTGTCGCAGCGCAGTAGCGCGTATGCACAGCCCAGGCGCGTCGTGGCACTCCCACAGAAGTCAGTCGCCTGGCACCGACGAGTACTTTGGACAGCCCTCGCCAATGCACGCAGCTCGCTATTTGCCCCGTGCATCTCACCGCGCATATTTGTATTGATCGCGCAGCACTCTAATTGGCAAAAGAGGAAGGCGCACCGCCAAAGACTGGCGCTAGTCTGGCGGTCTCGTGGCTTTTAGTGGCTTCTATGCCACGCCGGCAGGCAAGTGCGATGCAAAAGCGCACGAGGCAGGCAAGGCCTCTTTTCCCGAGGACAATCGAAATCTCGGTTCTGTGTGAGCATTGTATTATTGTATCTCTCCTTGGCCGTGCGCCGCTTTGCCGAGCGTGAAGCCCCGGCTACCGTTGCGGCTGGCTACCGGGCGCTTGAGCGGCCTCGTTCTCGCTCTTCCCTCTCTGTAGATTGCATCAGGATTCCAAAGAGGAATGCCACTATCACAAAGGCATGAAATACCAGCGAGCCGCGCTTGCGAGAAACGTACGAGGGGGGTGTGGTTTGGGGCTGTTGCGCTGCCTGGCAATGCGCCTCGGGAGGCCAGAACGATCAAGATCCGACAGGCAGAGGCGTCTTGGAAAAAAATGAATAAATAATTTTTTTTTAAAAAAAAAAGAGAGACTGGAGGGAGATCTTGGCTACGCATCGACCCCATCGACCCCAGGAGCGTCGCAGCGTCTGGCTCTGGGGCAACAAGAGCCGCTCGGCATAAGATCTGCCTGACAATCCGGACAACCTTGACGCCGTTGTGGGCTCACCCGACGTGCTTGTTCCTCTCGATTTCGGCTGTTTCTCTGTCCCGCTGCTCACGGCCGTCTCAAGTCTGCGCATCCGTTCTCCGTTCAAACGTCAAAATGGTTTTGCCTTGTGTCGTTCTTTAGGTTTGGACCTTGGGGCCCTCGTTGCCATTTTTGGGTGGACCCCTGGTCGAAACCGTTGTTTGGGAGCAAGGACGGGTGGGTGGGGGGCGTGCCGGGGCGCTGTGGCACAGATGGGCAGATGGGGCAGAGTCGAGGATTCGTCGAGCGGCCTGTGGCGTACGAGTACGGCGTACGAGTATTATCTCGTATCTGGCAGAGGCGAGAAGACCTGGGAAGACAAAGAACACGAAAGACGACGCCCGACATGTACGGAGCACGCGGATCAAGCAGCACGGAGCAACAGCCAACTTTCTGCACGCACATCGCTCTGATCGTGCTTGTTCCCGCCGGAGTGGTTTGGCTAGCCATTAGCACATGGCCGCCGGCCAGCAGGGCGACAAAGGGAGACACGGCGGCAGGCATGAGCTTCGATACGGCCTCGGTCGCCGCTATCGCTTCCGGCGTCAGACGTTTGCCACTGTCGACTTTCGTATCGGCAGTGTGCTTCGTTCTCGCACGCTTCCTTGGCTTCCGAGTCTCGTATCGTTCTGGGCGTATCGAGAGCCGGTGGCAGGTGGCAGATGCCAAAACGCTTAGCAGAGGTCGTATGTACCTCGTACCTTTTCTGTGCTCGGAACGCAAGGCTGGGTGGCTCCTGCTCCGAGAAGTGCAAGGACCCGGCGCGCCTGCCGGATCATTGTCCTGCCTGTTCTGATCGGCGCCTGGGTCTTTCCCATCCTGGCCGACGCACGGCGTACGCCCCTTCCTCGCAAGTCCCAGCACACGCCCCTTCCCCGAAATGCCACGCCCCAGGGCCCGCGGGTCGGATCCACACATATTTTGTGACAGATGGGCTCCGCTGGCCGCACATCGCCTAGGGGATCAACGGTGTGGGCTGGGGGAAGGGGCCAGGGGGGCGTGGGAGCACGGAAGGGGATCTGATGAAATAACGCACAAGTGCACTGGCCGTTCTTTTTTGGAGCTAGCCTGGTGGATGGCCTGGTGGGGTGGCAGACTGGGGCGAACACGCTTCTGCTCTTCTCCATCTCCTTGCTTGTTCTGTTTTCTGCAGCCAGCAGAGACGAGCGCCACCGGGCCCCTGCCCTCGCTGGGGAGCGTGCGCTCCTGGGCGTGCTCGCTTGGTGTCCGGGTCGCTATCGTAGTCTGCTTGACTTCCGAGTGTCGATGCAAAGTTATAAGATTCCCGCCCCTCCCCCTCCACTGCCGTCTTCACTCTCCCTCCTGCTAGCTGGTTTGTGGTTTCGATATTCAGACAAGCAGCAAGAAGCAAGCATCAAGCAGCAGACATCCTCACCCGTCTTCCATCTCCCAGCTGATTCTCGGTTTACTCTCTGTATCCTCTCGGCCGCCGTCTCGCCTTCTTTGTTTCAACATACTCATACGCCTTAATCTAATATTTATTGGTTACTCACTCCCGCCTCAACTCTTCTTCATATTCACATCCGTCGACATGACGTCCGGTCACCCCTACGCCGGGCAGGCGAGCCTCTCGCACATCTCACACGTCCCCCAGTACGCCGCATACCACAGTCAGATGCAGCAGCAGCAGCAGCAACAACAACAACAGCAACAACGACTACAGCAACATCAACCACAGGGCCCGCCTTCGCCGCCAATGGACGACACAAGGTGCTCGCTGCCCTCCATCTCCAACCTGCTCGATCTGGCCGACCAGGGCTCACCCACATCCGAGTCCTCGCCGCAGTCCCAGCAGATGCAGCAGCAGTCGTCACAACAGCAACATCTGCAGCAGCAGGTCCTGCAGCAGGAGTTCTCCTTCAACAGTAGGTATCTGCCGAACCGCAACACGCGTCCAGTGCCGCCTCCTAACAGCTGCGCAGCCTCGTCGCGGCCAAGCACACGGCCCAACTCATCTCACTACGCCAGCAACCCCATGAGCCTGCGGGGCGGCGTCCTGCCGCCCACGCCGCCCATGATCTCCGAGGCCAGCTTCGGCAACGGCCACGGCTCTCCGTCGTCACAGTCTGCCAAGCCGTTGCCGCACTCTGCTGCCGTCAACAACAACAACTACTACTTTGAGGCAACGCCGCCACCGCAGCAGCCGTTCCACGAGCCGGCCACGGCGGAGCCCCGCCATGCCTCGCAGCCGCCGAGCTCGCATCCCCAGCAGTACCAGCCGCAGCAGTCCTCGCAGTCCTCCCTTCCCGCACACATCACCCAGCACCACCAGCCGCAGCCGCAGCGCAGCCTGTCCTACGGCGCCACGCCCTACGTCCAGCAGACACCGTACCTGGGCCCGTCCGCCGCCGCTGCCGCCGCCGCCATCTACTACCCGGCCATGCAGCAGCCCACGCCGCCGCCGCAGCAGCCTCCCCAGCAGGCGGCTGCGCAGCCGCAGCTGTCGGGCCTCTACTACCAGCGGTCTCTGCCGCAGGTGGGCGCCGCCACGTTCCCTCCGATGCATCACCACCCGCACCACGCCCACCACCCGCACCACACGCCGTCGCCCTGGCAGCACCACCACTACATCTCGCCGTCCGCCGCGGCTGCGTTCCCCCAGTCCCAGGACCGCTACATCTGCCCGACATGCAACAAGGCCTTCTCGCGGCCCAGCTCACTGCGCATCCACAGCCACTCGCACACCGGCGAGAAGCCCTTCAAGTGCCCACACGCTGGCTGCGGTAAGGCGTTTAGCGTGCGCAGCAATATGAAGCGCCACGAGCGCGGCTGCCACAACTTTGACGGCGGGAACTAGTCGCGCTGTTTTCTGGTGTTTTTTTCTTGATTTTTTTTTCTTTTTGCTGAATGCTTACTGTCGATCTCTTTTTTTTCTTCTTTTTTTGGTCTTCTACTGCAAGCGTAACGGGGTTCTGGGGGTCTACCAATGGAAAGAAAATGGGATCTAGTCATTTTTTAGAGCTAAACGCCTCGGATGTACGTTTTTTTCTTCTTTTTTATATTGGCCTGAGGATTTTTAGGATGAGCGGGTTTTTCTTCGACAGGATCAGTTTTGGATACAACGGGAACGGGAAAATAACAAAGTTTTATTGCATCGACTACAAAGGATAGTGCCATATCGACTGGGCGAACCAAAAATACCATAACAAACATGTCAATAAACGAAGACATTACACAGAATCATCAAAATCGTAACCCAAATAATGGAGATGGCGCTCGTCGTAGCCTTCTCTGCATTCGCCGCCGTCTCGATTTCTCTTCTGTTTTCTTGTCTCTCATTGCAGGAAAGAATGACCCGGGATTGGCCGGTGCCGGCCCGTGTCTGTGAATGCTGCCAAGGCAGGATCGTTTGTAGACGAGGAAGGAGGCACCTGCTCGGCGCCTCCCTTTATCCCAGGCGGCGGTGACTCTCGCTTCGCCCCCAAAAATGAATAAAATAGCCCCAAAACACGGGCAGCAATGGGCAAACAGCGGCTGCCCCAAACTGGCATCTCTTTCATCGTCCGTTGGCCAGTGGGAACGGCATTTGGGGGCAGCCGTTAAACCTGGGGGAGGCAAGTAAGATACGGGGAAGGCGGGTCGTTTCCAGCGCTTCGGAAGGAGCAGTGGGCAACGAACAGGACGTGTCCGAGGAAAAAGCAAGGGGGAAGCAAGCACGGCAACAGTGACTTTTTTTCTCAGTCTTTTTTCTTACGCCCTCTGTCTGTACTCTGTTCTGCCGAGACCCTTCCAGCCGAGGAAGTTAATACAAAACACCGTTATTTTGCACAAAACAAGACTGGTCTTGATTATCGGGGTAAAACTCTCAGGAACTCGACAATCAGGTCACTGCAAAATCCGTACATGTACTCTGAGGAGCTCTGACTACGTATGCACGTATTTACGGGCCAAGGCCAGCCAAACAAGTTGTGAATGGTCCTTGCGTCGTTTGTTGTTGTTGTTGTTGTTGTTGTATATACTCGTATGCACGTCGTATGCAACGTCTTTCTTCCGGCTCTCCCTGCGGCCTTTCCCTCTACTCAATATATGTGGCGGCATGTGCAGTGGATCGTTGTCCCAGGGCCCGGGGTTGCTTTGATTATGCTTGGTTTTTTTTAACCCCTTCTCTGTGCAGCATCTCGATGGAGGAGCTATGTAGAAACGAGAAGGCCCGTCCTGCTGCGGCCTTGTTGTGTCTTTTTCTTTTCCGATCGCCCCTTGCGTCCGACCGGTGAGGCTCCATTTTTGTGTCTTTTATTCAAGCCCTGCAGGCTTCTCACCGAGCACTGCAATGTGCTATGGGACAGTGTATATGCATGTCTCGGTCAATACGCACCCACAAGTCGGTATTTTTGTGCTGGTACCGAGCCAGGCGCGTTTGTCACAGGCACACCTGCTTCCACAACCAGCCATGAACCGAAGGGTTGAAAGAGGACAAAGAGAAAAAAGGAGGTAAGATAGTAAACATATGAGGCTCCTCAGCTCTTCTGTCTTTCTTTCCGTACGATGCGCTGGAAACTGTCCCACAAAAAGAAAGATTCAACGGCAGTTGGCTTACTGACCCGGCCAAGAGTGTGCGAAACACGGCCAAGACAATAAAAGTACTTTTAAGAACGGCGAGCATACTCCGCATGCTTGGCTGGGAACATTGCAGGCGCTAGGACGGTTAAAAGGATAGACGGAGGACGAAGAACGTTGACCAACTACATACATATATATAATATATATTGCGACGTACGTTGGTGTCCGAATCTTTGATGCCGTCGATCTTTGGCCTGTGGCTAGATCTGAAACCATGCGGCATTTGCTTGTTTTCTTGGGCACTGGACTTGGGCCTATGCAGCTGGTGCGCGAGGGGTTGGCGAGGCAAGGGAACAAACGAAACACGCACCAGATCCGGCCTTTGGATCTTGCTCGTAGTTGTCTCGACCGGTCGCGTGCGCGTTCCCGTGCTTTGTCTTCCTGCAAGATGTACGACGTACTTGGTGCCAACGTATATTCTCATAGCGGAATGACCACCGCCCTTTTCCCGGGTGACATGACTTCAGCACGGATAACGCCGGGACACTGCCAACGCTATGAGGTCAGTAGTCGTAACGGCGCGGAGAGATACCGGCGTTCAATTTCCCCGAGATGTGACAATTCGGAGAAATTGGCTTGGCAAATGAACAGCGCACGGAGAAGAACTGTACGAGTTTGTAGTGCGGGTGGCATGACGTGTGTATGCGAGCCCGGGGCAACAAGGCTTGCAGCAATCGATTCTTGGTTTTGATCTTGGGCACATGACGACAAGGCCGCGGCAGGCAGAATAGACCTCATAGCACGAGGATTAATATATGTACTTTGTACATTACTCGACCTCGACAGGCTACGAAGCGCTTCCGAAATTAGCGCCGGTCCAGAAATAGCGCAAATTAGGCAACGCGTTTATTTTATTGGCATCTACTCGTACTCGGAGGGAATTCTATTTTATGTCTACCTACGCCTGTACCAGCTATGAAGTGTTGGAACAAAGAAAAATAAAAATTTGTCTTTTTTTCGTCTTTCCTGAACGATATTTGTCAACCGTACGCGTTGAACCGTGGCTGTAGAATATCGTATTGAAGCGCGTGCTAAAGACCGCCAACAAACATGGAGCCAGCGCTGTAGAGCACTGTAAAGCGCTGTTCACAAGCGCTAAAGGATAATGTCACTTACGATAGAGATTTTGTGTCACGTGCCAAGGTACGGGAATGTTGTAATTTGCAGTCGAGCGAACCTTTTTTTTATTTTTGCTTTTGAGCTGTCCTTCACATGCGCTGGCACAAAGCACACGACGAGCAATGCTGGCTAGCTGGCTAGGCCTCGCACAAAAGTACGAGTACTTGCATGCGCGAGCACCGCCGTCCGACCGTCTATCCGGCCGCCGGCAATGGAGGGCGGCAACCAAGCCGACCTGTCAACGCATACGACGTATTGGCAGGGAACAGGGGCCACATCGATGACGCTCCCAAGGCCGGGGAAAGGGTGGCCACGGAGAGGCTGCATGCTTGCAGAGATTTACGTCGTACGAGTAATTACAGAAATGGGAAAGGAACACTTGGCTCCCGTAAGCAACGTACGCGGATTAACAAATCTGGACGAAGGAAAGCCGCAACAGAGAATGAAGCGGAGGACGCGGGATGGCTGCCGGTATTTCAGGCCTTCCGGCAGCCACCCGTGCCGGTTTCGGCAAGGAAACAATGGCAGTGATCGGCTCTTTTGCAAAAGCGGACTCCTGAAGATCAGCATACGAGTACGACGTAGCAGACATATATATGTATATGTACATACCAGGTTGTTGCTGGCAAAAGCTGTGTCTGTGCTGCAGAGAAAAAAAAAAAAAAAAAAAAAAAAACAGTGACATCAAAGATAGAAACCCACCTGTCACTCGCTCTTTCCTCAGCGTCTCAGCGGCACGTCTCCGCTCGCGCGGTTTCTCGTCTTTGCCCTTTGCCTCTGGACACCGCCCGTCGCCAGGGTGCCGTCGTACGTAAAGGATCCACCATGGGTTGTCGATCATGGCACTACCGGGGACTCGGGGCCAGGCCATGTTTGTTTTAGGCCAGCGAAGAAAAAACAAGTCCCCGTCCCACTGAAAAGCCTTTAAGCGGAACTGGTTGCTGCAAATGGTTGCTGCAAATGGAAGGAACAAAGCTGCGCAAGCGCAAGAAAGGAAGCGACGAGCGACAAAGACGAAAGGGAGGCAGGTGCAGCCCGGCGGGCAAAAGGCAAAATCGACCTCATGCAAACAGGCACCCAACGCCCAGGGGATGCATGCGCCAGTCGGGGTCTTGCTGTCTCCGTGTTCCTCCGGTGGAAAGGAGTGGTGCATGATGCAAGCAGACGCAGCTAAAGGACTTTGCATGGCGTGTATCTGAGGATGTGCGCCCTCGTCACTGTCACCCTGTATATATGTATCATGCTGTATCACCATGTACCGTACGCATGGGCCACAAGATAGAACCCCGCAGAGTCCTGCTGGCTGCCTGCCGGGGTTTGCCGTGGGAGGCGACTCGGCAGCGGTGAGCGACGGCAGCAGCCAACAGGCAAGCCAACAGGCAAGCCAACAGACAAGCCAACAAACAGGCCAAAGAGCGGCTCAGGACGACTCGACCAACAGGACCAGACTGACAACAGTCCGGCGGACCGCCAAACCAGCCGCCAGGCCCGCGACAGGCCTAGTCGGGCACCGGGAAGCTCCAAGCTGCAGCTTGAAACGGGTATGCATTTCGTGGCAAGGCACCCCTTCTGTTCAGATACGAGTACATATACATATATTGTACGTACCCAACCTACGACGTAGTTTTCGTGCAGCTGGACAGCGAAACGGATATTGCCGTACAAGGACTGTACACATATATGTACAGGTACATACTACCTCGATGAAGCTCGAAGGAAGAAGGAGAGCGCGGAGACAGCCGTATCACCTGCGACAGATTATCATCTACGAGGACTTGTGTGGCCCGTCCTGTGTCCACACCACTGTCCTTCCGAATACGATATTTTGTCGATTCTCCGCGCATCGCCTGGCCTTTTCCGTGCACTGTTGCACTTGCCTTGGCAAGAACATGCAATCCTATTCCCCCCCCCCCCCCCAGCCGTTAAAATCCTCTGCCTAAACGGCTCATACTCCCTGTCTAGTCTGGCCTGCCGCTGGCTGTGTCTGCCCGTTTTCTGGCCTGCCCCCCTACCGGTGATCGCCTGCCGGGGCCAAGCCGAAGGAGTGGGTGTGGCCGTTTTCCACAGCAGGAGTGGAGGTGGACGGCCTACGATATTCGTATGCTGGGCGATGGAGCTTGCCAGTCCAAGAAAAAGGCGGCCAAGATGCAAGCAGAAGGGGCTGTAGATCATGATCTTCACTGCTGTGCACAGGATGCGCTCAGTGTGTGAAACAAACAGACGAGTAAAAGACAGCCGTGCATGCGGCAAAGACAATGCAGAAGCGAAAGTGTGATGGGACGAGGGTTTGCCCAGATTCAGCTGGACGCCGTGCGTCAAAATATGGCGGGTGCTCTCTGGGGTTCTGCATGTCAGGAAAAACATGATCGGCAGGCATCACAAACACCAAAATAGACGCATAGCGATGCACACGACAACCCCACGAGGCCCACGATGCTCTTGCCTATCAGACATACTCAAACACCTAGGCCCAGGCTGGTAAGTGCTCCGGGACAAGCAAATGTCTAAACAGTGGATCAAAGGGATGCGGGAAATGGGGAGAAAATGTGACGACACGACAAAGGACAGGAATATGACAGAGAGAAAGTAGGGAGAACATGGAAACTCCTCCCAACAACACGGAGCGGATCGAGGAAGCAAATAGACGGTGAACGCTGTGCTGGCATCCAAGACATGGCAACCGACGATCAGTTTGCGAGAGAAGACAGGAACGATACAAGAAATATCGCCGAGGACGTCCCCCCTCGTACGAGGACGGCGTAGCACCCTTTACCGGCCTTGCAGAGCCCACCTCGATGCCATAGCCCCGATCCTGGGCTTGTGCAGTCGATGCTTCCGTGCAAACTCCCTTGCTTCTTCCTCGCTGCCGAGCAAGAAGAGGGGAGCATCGACTTTGTCGTACTTTGTACGGTGCCAGACCCTCGCCGACTTGTTCGTGCAGAGACCGCCGGGCACGCCGGGGCTAACAAAGCCTCGCCCTTGGGCATCAATACAAAATACCTACCAACTCACATGAGAAACAGAGGCGCCCGAGGGCCAGGCAGACACGGGAGGGACCTTTGCCCAAGAAACTCTCCCGCCCGAGTTGATCGAGCCGTGCTGGCCGTCTCTCTCCACGAGACGACGGGTGTCTTTGGGGTGCGGTTGAGAGAAACGCGCGACGCTTCAGTTTGTGCTCCTTGTGATGTCAATGCACGGGATACCCTGCTGAGCCGAGATCTGGAGTACATGCGATACGTCGTACTATGTACAATAGCCGGCTATTTTTGGCGATGCTTGCTTTTCGAGTTCGCCGGGTTTGTCTCTTTTGGCAGTTTCATCTGTTTGTGGATGCCTTTCGAAACGCCTGTTGTACGTCGTAGGGCTGGCTTCGTTTGATGCGTTGCGTTTTGTTTGTGGCCTGCTGAGATGTGTCCACAAAGAGCATCTCGGACGAGTAAATCCCGTGGGCAGGCGAGAGTGTTTTTGTTTTGCTTATTCCCAGCAATGCAACGTTCTGTGACGTGCAACATGGAACTGCCCCTGGTAATGGCACAGTCCAAGCTTTGATGTTCACAGGGGACTGCAACGGAGTGTGACGTCGTATTCCGTACTTCGATTTACTCCGTAGCTCCATGGATAAAATGACATGGAAGAAAGAAAGCGTGCGCTGTTTTGGTTTCAAACGGTGATGCCCTCATTATGCGCTACCGCAAATGACAAGAGCGTGAAACGAGAAGAGAAGGAATCTTTGCTTTGGTACCACCATACCGATGTCCATACTCGTATGCCCGTCCTGTTCTCGGCATATATCACTAACAACCGTTGCCAGTGCAAATCGGTTCTCTAGAGAAGTGCAGCCTTCTTCCTAGGTCCTTGTCCAGTCCTGGACCACAGCAACGTTGCCAGAAACAGCTCTTGTATATGTAGAACCACGGCGCTACACCACGAGGTGTTTCCCCTTTCTACCGCGGCTGCCAAAGAGATTGTCGACTGTGGCAAATACATCGTCCTCGTCGTCCGCGTCATCCTCCACGTCCTGCGATGGGGCAATTGGCCTGACAGTGGCCTCCTCCGTTGGACCATGGTGCAAAAGAGGAGCCTCGGGACGAGCGCTGGAGTTTTTCGCGTCGATGTTTTTCACACTCGTGTTCTTCAAACTCGTGTTCTTCGCGTTGCCCGGCTCCTTGGGGTCGGGCTCAACGTTGTTGCTGGCTGTGTTGGCAGCAGTAGCACCGCTCGTTTCATAGTCGTCGTCGTCGTCTCGCTGAATGACGATTTTCTCTGGCGGCTTCCTGTCCTGGCTTTCTTCACTCGTCGTGGACAAAACTTCGTCCTCCATCTCAGCCCAGGGAAAATTGACAATGCCGGCTTTCTGCACCTCCCGCTGCAGGCTGCGGGCCATCCTCTGTCTTGCGCCTCCAATGCGCGTCGTGAGGAAATCGTAGTCGAAACCGTCGTACTGTTCGTCTTCGTCCCCTGACCGTGCCTCGTTTGCCTTGGTCGAAGCAACCAAATCGATAATGACATCGCCCTCCGACTTGCCTGGCGGGAGCGTCCACATCGGCTCGAATACGCCCTCGTCTTGATCAGCTTCGTCATCGCCGTCGCGGAATACATCGTAAGAAGAAATGTCCAGAGGAACGCCATAGTGGGTGGGCACGCCGTCTTGAATGCGGTATCCCATCTCATGGAGCTGTGCCGGAGTCAGCAGGCCTCCAAGATGATATTTCTTGGTTTTCTTCTTCTCGTTGCTGGCCGCATCGCCTTCCACGGCCGCCTCTGTGCGCATCTTGGAGCCGTTCGCCTTCGCATCGGCTGCATGCATAGTGTCAGCCGCTGTTGCAATTGTGCATAGTTCGTGCGCGAAAATCCAGGGAAAGCTAATCAGCGGCGCGATGTGGTGAGTAAAACGGGCCTTTTGGGAAGCAGAGGTCGGTATGCCCGGCTGGCATGCGCGATGCCGGGCCAGAGCAAACTCGTGAAGCGCAATGCGGACCTCGTCGTAGGTGACCTTGTACATTGCGACAATAAACGGTCCCAGCTGCGCAATGTCTTGCGAGCCTCCTGCCTCGCGCACGCATACACGCCGGAAACGTGTTGTGATGACCTTGAAGAGGCGGCCAATGTCTTCTGTAAACTTGTAGTCGGAGCCCACGCGCGGCTTGCTCAAGGCAAACCCGGACCAGAACTCAAACTCGTTTCTGATGTCCTTTTGGCCCATTGCGCGGCGAACGGCAAGATCGTACTGCGTCTTGACCCGCCGTGCGCGGCGCATCAGGTCAATGTCTATATTCGGATAGTGGTTGAGGATGCGCGAGTCGAACGGTTTGTCGTAGACTGGCTCAAAGTTTTCTACTTGAACCTCGTCATACACGCGCCCGAGTGTGGTTTGGGAACGGTACGTTCTCTTGAATGAGCGTTCCATCCAGTGTGGCCATTCTCTGGGCGAAAGACGTTGCGGCATGAGAGCCGGCACGCCTGTCTTGGCATAGTCGACGGCCTGCGAATGCAATTGTGCTAGTTCCAGACACCGCGGATTCATGGCGCTGTCGTCGAGCTGGTCGGCGTACGCGCGATGCGCCATGGCGATACGCGGTAGTGTGTCGTGCTTCATGTGCTGGACAAAGAAAGAGATGAGGTGCCGAGGAGTGACCTCGTCGACGTCGGGCTCGCAGGTGGCGTCATAGTTCATTGCCTCGTAGTTCCAGTATTCGCGAGGTGGCAGAAGACGCTCGTCCCAGAAAACAAAGTAGTCGTCGCCGTCCAGATCGCCGCCAGAGCACATGCTGGGAATATCACGGTCGCCGACCCGGGGGAAAACAACCACATCTCGGAGGTGGTGGAGGGCAGGCACGTCAACCGCTTCCACCACACGCAGATCTCCTGGGTGCAAAGACGGATTGCGGCCGACAAGACAGAGGCCGGTGACGACCTTGTACTTTTGAGGGCCCCTGGCCGCGCCATAGGTGGTGCTCTTGCCCCGTGTAAGAATGCTGAAGCCTCCGGTCGCACTGTGGCTCAAGTCTGGAATCTGAAGGAAGATCTGAGGGAGGTCGTTCTCGTTGCCAGAGGCTCTGCCTCGATGCTGGCTATTTTCTCCGTTTTGATAGTGTTTTCGGGCCCGGTGGCCGCGAAGAGTGTCGGTCTCGTCAACGCAGCCCAGAACAAACGCGCTTTGCTGGACGCTGATGCGTGCTTTCTCCTTGAGAAGCTTGAGTGTCCAAGTGCGCCACAACCGCAACACGGCCCACACAAATGGCTCGTCGGATGCCATGAAGCCGGCCTTGACCATGTCGGCAAGGGCAGGCGTGACGTGATTTTGGTCGACACGCAGCATGAGTTGGTCGACAGCCTTGTCCGGGTCCTCCATCACGGCGTCCAGTCCAGCGAGCTCCTCGTGGAGGAGATCGAGAAAGACAGACGGCTGCACGCCCAGAGTCGACAGCAGGATGATTGTCTGCTGGTTGAGCGTTGCTGTAGCCGTTTCGGAGCACCGGACGATTTCGAGAATGTTGGCATTGTCCACGGTAGGAAACTTTTCCTGGGACGGCCTGATCTGTACGACTTGTCCAGAGGGCACGTCAGGCCACACGGCAAGAACGCCTTTGCAGCCGCCCATGCGGAACTGGACCGCAGAGGGAACCTCGTCGACGCGGAGGTGGCCGGCAATGATGCGAGCCCACCACTTGGAGATCTTGCCAACGCCGTCGGTAAAGCAAAACCCGCCGTGCTCAACATCGGGAATGCGCTGCACTGTGGTGGGCACTCCAAATGTAGGCACAGGCCGCGTGGTCGATAGGCACTGGCCCAGCCGTGCTGCGTACTTGGCTACCGTTTTGATGCTGCTGAAATCGCCCATCCAGTTCCGGATGTCCTGACACGAGACCAGCTCGGTCGGCGCGAAGAAGTATGTGCTGTTCTCGCGCAGTTGTGAATTTCCAAAGGCCAGAAACTCAAAGTGCCGGCCGCCAACACGAATGCCGTTTTTGAGAGCGCGGAAGGCACGTGAGAAACACTCGTCGGTCTGCCGGCCATTCCGGCCACCAGACAGGCGCCCGAGAACAACCTCGTCTGTGAACTGGACGCGGAGAAAGCGGTCGTGGTGTTCGCGGAAGTGGCGCAGAACACGGTTGCCAGGCTCAAGGGAGGGCGTGGAAAAGACGATTGTGGTGGGCGTGACAATCGCTTTTCGAATAAAGACTGCCCTGTCCTTGTCGAGGGAGGCTTCCGCCGGCGATTTCCGCCAGTACGATGCAGCTCGGGGGTCGCGAAAGATGCTGTGCGGCTGGTAGATGCGCTTCCCGCGCTCGGCAATGTACTCGAGCATCCGTGTAGCGCGATCGGACGTAAGCGCTGCCAGGCTTTCGAGAAAGACGACATCCACCGTGCTCTCGTTCAGAATATTGCGGGAAAGGCATACTTCGAGCTGATACGCAACATCGTACGAGAGACTGCGGGACAGACGGTGTATGTTGCTGGTGGCAGGCTTCGCGAGAACGGTATCTGTGGCAGCCATATCCGACTGGATACAATCCCACATGGTGCGGTCGTCCCGGCGCAGGAACCGAAAGTCGTTGTTTGTTTTGACTCGGAGATCGTAATCACACAGGTAGTCGACAACCCTGTGCCAGTCTGCGACGTCGGGCTGCTCAAACCCGAGACGGAAGACAGTCCACCGGCCAATGTCCACGGCCTGGCCCTGTGGAAAGACACCGTTCAACGAAACAGCGGCATCGCGAGCGGCGCGCTGATTCATTGTCAAATACGCCATGCGGACCCACTGGTCCATGCTGTTCCAGGCGAGGCGGTCGCTTGCGTGTGTCTTTGCCGGGTCGCGCGTATTGCGCCAGTATGCGGGCGGCGTGTCGAGGGCCAGGCCAACGCAGACACGGCCATCCGGCAGGCGTTGTTCCCACATGTTTTTGATCCACGGAAAGCGGACTTCGATCTTGTACTCGACCAGAATGCGACGAGCTGGCCGTGACGTGGCGCCGTCGTTCTCGGTAGGCGGAGGCAGGTCCTCGAGGAAGCGCGTGACAAGAATGCGCATCTCGCGGCGCTTGCAGCTGACCTGCAGCTTCATTTGTATCTCGGGCCTGCCACGCTCGACCTCGTCCATGACCATCATGGCCCGCTTCTGGACCATGAAGCCCTGGCCGAACATGCCCATAGGGACCTCTATGATAGCTGGTACCCAGCTGCCCAGCGGAGACTTGATGCTCTCCTCCGAAGCACGGCGAAAGCTGTTTGTCTCAACGCGGGCCGATACGCGCACGGAGGATGGAGCCGGCGCTGGAGATGTTGATGGTGGTATATTCTCGAGCTGTATCAGCCAGGGCCGGCCGTACCAGTAGTCGTTTTCCGGAGGAACCAGCCGCACGCGCACCACGCCCGACCGCTTTCCCCGGGCGTCCTCGAGGATATCAATCGAGAGCACCGAGAGCGGGATGAAGGATCTGTAGATATCCAGTGTCGTCACTTGAGAGGGCACGCTGTGGAGAGTGACCGCCATCGTAATGTAGCCGCGGCCTCTCCAAGGAGCCGGGCGGGACTTTTTCCCGACAGCACCGGCTGGCGGCTGCTCCATGTCCTTCTTCCTGCTGGCCCCCTCCTGGGGGGGCTTTTCTGCGGCTGCCGTGGCGGCCATGGGACGGGACGGGACGGAGATCTGTCGTGAAGCAATTTGTCAGCCAAGCGAAGCTTTGAATCAAGACGAACGGCAAGACGCAAAGATGTACCGTGCTGTTCGAGAAAGAGACGGTGTGGCGGTCGGATTGGAGACGAAAAGAAGCAGGATAAAAATAGTGTGAACAGCCGGACAGTGGCGAGAAGGAGAGGGAGGGAGGGGGGAGGAGATGAGAGATGCCACCTTGTCACTCTTCGCTCTGGCTGCGCTCGTCGACGTGGTACAATGTGGAGATGCTTGAGGTTGACGAGAAAGAAGTGTTGGAGAGAGGAAAAGGAGGAGAAGATCGAGAGACTCCGGTCTCTATTAATAAATAGTGATGTGCCTGGCTGTGGCCGCTGGACGAAATATGGAAGGAGCAAACGATACCCGGGGCGATGTGGCCAGAAGGAAGGAGCGGGCGAGGACGCAGGAAGGTACGACAGTGTGTTGTCACCTGCCACCAGAGGCCTCGCTCAAGCCTGCTTCAACTCTCGTTCAGATTGGTTTTGTTAGTCATTGACAGACTGCGTTTTCACCGCAACGCAGTGTCACAAAGAACGATGTGCATTTGTTGTGGCAGATTCTGTTGGCTCGTTTGTGGCACCGTTTGAAGCGAGGAAATGGTGAAAGCTCAAACCCGCGGTAAATGTATATAACTGGAAAGGCAAAACCAAGAAAAATAACGAAAAGCTCAATGCTAACCCGCGTCTTTAAGCTCCCATTCATGGACTTGAATGATGGCTTGGTTCCATATACTTGACACCAAAAGGAAACAAGAAGCAAAATAAGAAGCAGAATAAGAAGCAAAAAGAAGCAAAAAAGAAGCAAAAATGCCAGATTTACGGAAAGACACCGAAAGTGAGCCAAGCCAGGACGACTCGTCAGCACCAACACGCTTTCTTTCTCTCACCTCCCCATTTAAAATTTGCCTGCCAGAATTCAAGCAGCGCTCATCTGCCGGTCAAAAATCTTTCCCGGGTTCCTATCTCTGTTAGCCCCAGGCGCAGACGTCGGGAGAGAAGCCAGGCAGAACCGTTGCGTTTGACTTACAGTATCCAGTGAGGATCGAGGGCTGCTTTGATTGCTCTCATGACGCCCAGCGTGGCCGGCCCGACCTCGAGCAGCAGCGACTCCTTCTTGCCCCAGCCGACCGAATGCTCGCCCGTGCAGGTGCCCTCCATGTCCAGGGCGCGCCTGACCATGTTGTGCACGCAGTGCTCGACCTTTGCGCGCTCGCCGGCGTCGGAGCGGTTGTACATGATGCTCTCGTGGAAGTTGCCGTCGCCAATGTGGCCCAGGATGCTGGCAAACAGGCCCAGGTCGTCCATCTCCTTCTTGCTGACCTCGATAATGTCGGCGAGCCGGCTAAAGGGCACGGCGACATCGGTGCTCCAGACGTCCTCGCCCTCCTTGCGGAGGGCCAGCATCGACCAGAGCGACTCCTTGCGCGCGGACCACAGCAGCTTCTGCTCGCGGGCGTCCTTTGCGAATTCAAAATTGGAGCCCCGGTTGCGGCCGGTGATCTTGGCGACGCGCTCAATGTTGTCGCGCACGCTGGCCTTTGTCCCGGCAAACTTGAAAAAGAGCGTGGGCATCTCCTTCCAGACACGCGGCGCCGTGGCGCCGCCCACGTTGACCACGTGCATCTGCACCTCGTCCATGATCTCCATGGCGGCCACAGGCACGCCCGCCTGCATCACGCCGGCCGCGGCAGCGGCAGCGTCGCGGATCGTCGGAAAGGTGACGACGGCCACCGACAGCTCCTCGGGCACGACGGCCAGCTTGAGCGTGGCCTCGGTGACCAGGCCCAGCGTGCCTTCGGAGCCGACAAAGAGGCCGTTGAGGTTGTAGCCGGCCGACGACTTGCGCGGGCGTCGCCGGGTCTTGATGACGGTGCCGTCCGCGAGCACGACCGTCAGGTTGATGACCCAGTCCTTCATGGTGCCGTACTTGACGGCGTTGGTGCCAGAACAGTTGGTGCCGATCATGCCGCCAATCTTGGCGCTGGGGCCTGGGTCGATGGGGAAGAAGAGGCCGCTGTCCAAGGACGCGAGACGCTCGTTGAGGTCCGCCCAGCCAATGCTCGGCTGCACGACAATGTCCATGTCCTCCTTGTTGAACTGGATAATCTTGTCCATGTGCGCAAAATCAACACTGATGCCGCCGTAGGGCGCCGAAAAGTTGCCCTCGAGGCTTGTGCCGCCCGAATACGGTATCACAGGCACGCGGTGGGCGTGGCAGATGCGCACAAGCGTCGACACCTGCTCCGTCGACCGCGGATAGGCCACGGCCACGGGCAGCCCGTCCGGGTTTGTGGAGGACCACTCCGAGTAGCCATGAGCATGCAGGTCCTCTGGGTCCGTCGAGATGAAGTCACCGGCAGCCTCGTCCCCGGCGGACTTGGCGATCTCACGCCGGATCTCGTCGATGGCGGCCCTCATCTCGTCGAGACTGGCATACCGCGGGACCGCTGCTGTCTCGCTGGCCAGCCGCATGCCCGCACCGCCGGGCCATCCTCCAAAGTAGAGGGCCGCAAGGCCCCAGCCGGCAAGCCCCGCTGCCGCCACGGCAGCAAACGCCCGCTGGCTCGTCCACCACGAGGCCGCGACGGCGTCCGCCGTCGGTTTTGTGCCTGCTGGCGCCGAGACCCGCCGGAGGGGCGCAAACATGGAGAACGCTTGTGCTCTTCTGGGCTTTCCCCGGGCCAAAGACAGTGGAGCTGCCAATCTAGTGCATCGGCAGGCCGATAGGCCTGCTGCCCGACCAAACATGGGCGAGGACATTGAATTCCCGCCGGCGAACCCGGATGGCAAAATAACACGGCTTGCTATGCAGCCCTTTTCAAACAGCGCTCTGCTGGTGGGACGAGCAAGACGATGTTCCGGGCGTTTGCAAAAGGAACAGAGGCGACCGTTCGCTCTTTGCTCGGCATGTGAGAATAAAAAGCAACAAAGCTTTATTCTCAAGCTCCTGCAGCTGTTGCCGTGTTGTTCCCCTTTATCAAATGGGCAAAGCTCGTAGTAAAACAGTCAAGATCTCTTTCCCTCGGTCTTCGTTCTATTGTTAGCCGAACCTCAAAAACCATACAGTCGCCAACTTGATGACCAAAGACAGGGGAATCTTTGCTCTTCTCTGTCCCTCCTCTTCATCTGGATTCAGGTGGCGAACAAGGCAAAAGAGGGGAACTGTTCTACTGGATACCTTTTTGCGCCGTGGCGTGTTAGACCCCAGGTTTCGTTCTCTGGTTGTGCAACGACTAAATCAGCCAGGGCTGTTCTTAGTATGGTGCTGGCAAGGCTAGGGTGTACCCGGTGGTCTTTGTTTGTCTTGTGACCGTTGTCTGTGCTTTTTGTTGCTTTTTTTAAGCTCGGGACAGATGCAGAAGGCTGTCAGTAATGTCGATCCGGACGTTGATGAGGAGGTTGAACAAGATGCCCGGTTTGCCAGAGAACAGGACTTGGCTGGCCAGGGCAGCGATGAAAAGCAAAGTCAAAATATCAAAAAAAATAGAAAAAGAGAGAAAGAAACAAGAGGCAGGAAGAAACAGACGAGAAATATTAATAAAAGAAAAATACCGGGCGTGGCTGCCCGTGAAAAGGGACGCAGGAAGGGAAGGCGAAAGCTGTCTGTTTATATAGAGCTGGGCTTGGTGCACCGAGTCTCTACTTGTATCCTCTCTCCCCCCCCCTGCGTTTTTCTTTTTATTGGCCTTTCTGTCTTTGCCAGCCCACGCCAACTCATAGACAGTGGAGGCCCGCAAACGCCGTGCAGCAGCTCATTGCCAGAGCAGGCGGCCATGTGTCGAGAGAGACGCACGCGCTGGCGACTTGCACGAATAGGGGCCTCTGTTGACGGTGGAAGAGGCAAACGTGAGAGGCGAGCAGCAGTCTGTCTGTTCAGACGCAGATTGCCAGGGAGGCCCAGCGGTGGCAGAGGACAGAAACAGGAAGGCACACTGAAAAAGAGTATCATATTACGCCCGAGGAGGAAAGAACAGAACAAAATGGAAGGAAGGAACAATCGGGCAATCCGAGAAACCGGAAAGGAGCTGCAGCAGGGGCGAAGGAGCGAAACAGGCCGTTGGGTATCCATCGGCGGTTTTTGCCTTTTTTTTTTTTTGCTGTTCTTCCTTCTTTCCACGTGTACTCGTAGTTTCCTGACTCTGGCGACTGTTGATTGCACTTGCCCCTCTTCCTCCTGCCTTTTCGTCCCTGTCGTGTCCCGACGTTGCATGGGGCCTTGGGCTAGCGAGAAGGAGCAGGATCGAAAAAAGAAAATGGAGGGCTTTTGCTGTCCCTCGTACGCCTGCAAATTCTCCGCTGCGGCAGCCGCAAACCGCTCAGAGCGTTCTACTCGTAATACTGACTGCAGGTGGCTCCACTGTGCATCGGCAGCAGACGAGGTGGCGCCTAGACCTGGACGGGCAGGTCCAGCAGATAGGGCTCAGCAGTTATATGTACTCGTATCTTACATCGTGGTTTGTAAGATACAAAGGCCGGCGGCTTTTTTTTTTTGGAGGAAGTGGCAGGAACTGGATGGGCATGGACGCCCAATCGGGCGTCGACGGACAGAAGGCGTCTCGTATACCAGCTCGAGGCTGCGCAGCAGGGCAGCAACAAAAGGACGGTGTAGACGAATGCGTGTGGAAGACAAACGGAAGAAGGAGGACATGGAGGCTGTGTTGTTCCTTTTTGAAATGAATAGGGAGAAAGCGGCAAAAGAAGAGCAAAGCGAGTAAAAGGCCACGGTATACTGCACTCCCTGCGTTGAATATATTGAACCTATACGGAGTTGTTGAGACAATGTTCAAATGAAACACAACTGCCTTTATTTTTATTAGAAAAACCGCATAGATTGCCTGCAGACTGGCATTTTCGCTGCCTACTGGGTGGCGACGGGAAAAGAAAACAAACAAAAAATCCCAACCAAGGCAGACGGTCTGGCATCGTATCCTTTAGTCCCTTTTCGTCTTTTGTTGTATCCTTTGTCATCTGCGTTTCCCATCTACTTTCCCAGACCTATTGTATGTGTCACACCGCTCCCCCTCTTTCCTGGCCCTTTCTTTTTGTTCCTCGTCGCCTTGTCGCGGCTCCACAGCATTTGGAGGCTGCACTTGAGAGGAAAATACGAGTACGACGCAAGACAAGTGAAGCCAACAGACGTGCGCGGAGACAAAGAGAGGAACCATCAAGGACGTCAAAAGGGTGGACCCGAACACGAGTATGCTGTTATGCTGTGCAACACGGAAGCCCTTGTCTCGTGGCGTTTCTTCCTCTTCTACTCCGTGTTCTCCGGGGGGAAACGCGGGGTGTCAGCCGGTCTCACGGCTTTTGTGTTTCGTATCAGCAGTCCGGGTCTGTAGAAGCCAAGGTTACGTAAAAGGGATACGGACAGGACGTACAAAATAAGGCCTCAGTCTTTGTACTCTTGTATTTCTGAGGAACTCAGTGTACAAAGTACTATACAGGTCCATATATGACAAGAATACGGCTTGGCACTACTCGCTTGCATTATCGCGTTCCTTTTCCTCCCCTCTTTTGTTTCTCTTCGTCAAAAGAAGCAGGTAAATAAAATTTTGCCTTGACGTAGCTCCTATTCCCATCACACCTACCGGGCCTCAGCCGTAAAACAAAGGCCTTTATAAGACATGCCCAGGTGGCCGGCCCTGCCAAAAACACAACGCTTTCCTGTCCATCGAATCTCAACTGCTGTCTGACCATATATGTGCCCGTTGATGGAGCAAGGCCAAAGATCCCAGCCTTTTGTCAAGGGACAATCCACATCCTCCAGTGTGAGCCAATTTTCGTAGAGCAAATGCATGCTCTGTACCTCTCATAAATTACTTGAAATCTTTGGTCAGACTGATATGTGATATACCTGGTCCCATGCATTTGGCAAAGCAATCTGGGACATCGATCCCCGAATGTGCTGAGGCGCCATATATCACAAGACTGCTGTTCCCCAACCCACCCCAACGCAAAGAACCGGCCACTGGCTGAGGTGGCATTGATGTTTTCCGAGTCAAAAGCTCTGTTGGACCAACGGGGTACCCAGAGCGGCGTTCATCCACACCACTGTTGCACCGCAGCCGATCTATGATCTTCTGCGTCTAAATTAGCCGTGCCGTCCACCTTGCGGTTTCCTGAAAAGCAGAAAGTGGCCACGAGACCGTTAGATTTTGAAGTGAGAGCGGTTTTTGCAACTCGTGCGTCTTGGGCAGGTCATGAGACTTGCAAACTAAAAGTGCCTGCATCAAGTGCCAATTTATTCCGAGTATTCAATATACCTACCTACCTATGCTGTGATGCGTCCAATTCAATACTGATCGGATTCCATCATAAGTACAACTTGTGAGAAGGCTCGGCAATATCAAAGCATAAACAAGCAGCCAGAGAGCAGAAAAACCAAAGCTGAAACAACGGCCCTCATTTCCTGTCCGTTTGCCTCCCAGTTGTCTTAATTGTCCCACGCTCGGTTCCCGGTAAAAAAGGTCAGAGCAAGGCATGGGGTAAAGCGCGGCATGAGGTAAAATTCGGCCGAGATGACAGAAGCCACGCGAGCTTGTCCTGCGTAGGCGTCAAATGGCGCAATCAGATACATTGCTTGTTTCGCCAAAGAATGTATGCGACTGGTGACAAGGCTCAACGCATCGTGGCATCGCAGTCGCTGGCAAGCACAAGCCAAAAGACACCAAAAATCCACATGAAGCGTGGAAACGAGATCGTGGCGAGAGCATTGAAGATTTTGTCTATGCAATGACGTTGATTTCATAATTTTGTATTTTTTTTTCTTTCCGGCCACGGGCGTTTCTAAACTGGCTCGCGACATGCCGGAGGGGATCGCTACGGCAAGGGAAAAAGACACACGAGACTCTCGCTGTCGTGCTCGCCTCGGCAAAAAGACGGGCACCAACTTGAATTGAGCAAACACTTTCAAACGCCGGTCCTCTCCATCCATTTTTTGGGTCCACCTTTTGCTTTTGGAATTACTCAAAAACGTTTGCATAAACACGCCACGCAGAGACCGCTTAGTTGGCCTTGGCACGGCGGCGGTCGCGCTCCTCGGCGATCGTCAGCTTGACACCACGGCCCTTGGGCAGCGAGATCCACGGCTTCTCGGTGCCAATGACAAAAACGTTGCTCTCACGGGTGGCAAACGAGTTGTCAATGGCGTCCTTGAGGTGAACAATGTTGAAGCCACCGTCGTGGCGCTCACGGTGCGTGATGACACCAACACGGCCCATGTTGCGACCGCCGGTGACCATGGCCAGGGCGCCCGTGTCGAACTTGACAAAGTCAGTGATCTTGCCAGTGGCAAGGTCGATCTTGACGGTGTCGTTGACCTTGATCGACGGGTCGGGGTAGCGGATGCTGGGGGCAATGTCAGTATACAGGCGGGAAAAGAGTAGGACGTACCAGCCGTTGTTCCAAGTGTATCCTTCTAGCCACTCTTTGGGGCAAAGGGCGATAGAAGAGCGGCTGCCAGCTGGAGGAGACAGAGAGAGAGAGAGAGCAGAGAGCTGGAGGAAGAACGAGCCAAAGGGCCAACAGACGAACATGAGGCGACAGAGAAAGAACAGAGGGACGTGCTCTTGGAGAAGCGCGCTCGCTGCCACCCCGGGCGCAGAACTACAGCCTAGAAACTACGTGCGCCCGTGTGGACGGCACACGCAACTTCCAAACAGAGACTCGCCCCCCGTCCTTTGCTGTGTTGTCTCGTCTTCTCTTTCGTTTTTTTCCCACCCAGTCGTGACTCGGTCATGGCCGCCGCCTGGGCGGCACATGTCTCTCTCTTTTTTCTTCTCCTTTTGCTGCAGCGCAGCCGCCTTGCTTGCTCGCCTCTTCGTCCCCGTCGAGTGGCCTTCCAAAGCTTGGTCCAACGGCTGATAGATTGCAGAGACAAACGTACGTTCTCGCATCATGCGTAACCAAGAATGGAATGCCACCGCGGCCGAGCTGGACGCGACGGACCTTGCCGAGCTTGTACTCGGCCTCCTCGGCCTGGATGCGGTGGACGGTGAAGCGGCCCTTGGTGTCGTAGATCAGGCGGAAGTTCTCGCCGGTCTTCTCGATGCTGATGACGTCCATGAAGCCCGTGGGGTAGGTGAGGTCGGTGCGGACCTTGTGGTCAACCTTGACGAGGCGCTGCTGCAGGATAGCGCGCGTCTCGCGGAAGTTGAGCGCATACTTGAGGCGGTTGCGCAGGAAGATGATGAGCGGCAGGCACTCGCGGGACTTGTGCGGGCCGGGAGAGGCCTTGGGCGCGTAGACGCCGGACAGCTTGTCCAGCAGCCAGTGCGAGGGCGCGCTAAGGCGCTTCTGGTGCTTCTTCCTGTGCGAGAAAAGGGCAATGGTCAGCGGAGGTTCGTTGTGCACCAGCCGTCCTCTCGATGCTTTCCGTTTTCTTTCGTTTTCTCGATATCTGCTTTTTTCTTTTTTTCTTCTCTCTCTGTGCCTCCTCTTTGCTGCAAACGATGCACCACACACGACCCTCCACTCCCACTGTTTGTGATACTTACATTCCCTTACCCATGGTTGCGGTTGTGGTGTGGTTGTCGAGTGGTCGTGATGATGGAGAAGAAAAAGGTCGAGATGTGAAATTTGGTGGACGAAATCGACACTTGGGAAGACCAAAAAGATGGGTCGAAAAAATTTAATTGACAAGAAATTCCATAGCGTTGGGACCTCTCATTAGCGGGGGAAGGGCTCAAAGCCCTTATCACGACCCATTTTATAGTCACGTGACTAAAGACAACGATGACATAGTATTAGTCAGCAGCTCACAAGAAGCGAGTCAAACGGTGTCAATGCAAACAATACCGAGTCTGTCCGCGCGTGCTGCTGAGATGATGCGATGCGGATTTCACAGACGCTTTGTGAGCGTTTCTGGCAAAGGAATCGAATGAATCCGCCAGGAGGCACAGGAAGAAGAAAAAGCCTTGCGCTAATAGTGGCTTCCAAAGCCAAGCCTCACCAGTATTACGACGTATCCATCGTGTCCGCGACGGGCGTGAGAATGCTACGCGGAATCCTCTATATTTAACAGCACAGTCTTTCAGGTAATAAGACGAAGGAGTACGTCGTATGTGTGGAAGCAGATGACATCGGACGCCCTGTTCTCCTGGTGATGATCACGTGCTTCGTTCAGCTTTTGTGGATGAACCCCAAGAACTCATCTCCGTCGCTGCAAATGCGACACAGCACAGCCGGTCGCCCGTGCGATGGAGGCCCAATGAGACGTTGAGGACGGATTCGGGCCCACGACAGAAGGATGCGCAGCTGCACACCCGGTGCGCTTTGCGGCTCTGGCTGGTGCAGTTACGACGTGCGGGGTCCAGGCGGGGACAAGCGAGCGAAGACCGAGACAGCTCGACACCTTTTCAATCTTCCTCTTCGTGCTTCTTTTTTTATGAACAGACAGCTTGCGTCAGCCAGGCGTGCTTTGTCGTGCACACATAGGCCAGGCAAAAACCTGTTCAGCAGGACGGCGAGACAGCCCGCATGTTTGTTCCACGGCGGACGCAGCCACGTAGAGCATGACGAAACGGCCGGCGCACGCGCTGGTGAGCATGCTTTGTAAAATGAAAAGCATGTTGGCAGTGGATGTTGTACTTCGTATATGTAGATGTTACGGAAGGTGCGTCTGGCGGGCATCGCAAGCAGCAACAGCCCTATGAACGGAAGGGCCCCGAGGTGGAGCAGCGGAGAGCGGGCCTAAAACGACAGCGGCAGGCACGACCGAGGTCATATTACGTGTACAGGCAGCACAGCGAGGTTTGTTCCTGCGAAGCGACGCGAGGCGGAAGTTGACGGGCAAGTGGAGCAGTGGAGGAGCGCTGCACCTTCCTGTCGTCGAGTGCTCACCGCCCTAGCAGTCAGCCCCTCCCGGCGGCGACTGCCTTCTGGCGCATTCCGCCTTGGCTGCCAAACAGTCGAGACGCCATTCTGTGTTTTCCACACGATTCTCCCCCATCCGCTCCTCTGCTTCCTTTCGCCAGCCAGCGCAGACGCGCACCGCCAAAATAACAGTGTCCGGCTGCTCGTCTTGGCCCACGAAGCGAGCGCCAGCTGAATAAGGGCGCTTAGCGCCGCCGGCAGCGCAGCGAACAGCAAGATACATATATACTTAAGATACATACACTATTCATACCTGTACTCGGAACGCAACGAACCACCGGCAGGACTTGACAACGGAGACAACGGGGCCTTTGCAATCAATACCCCACATTGTGGCAGCCGCAGCGTTGGTGCACCAGCTGTGCTGACGACGAAAGCCTGGCCTGACGACGTCTCTTTTCTTTCTTTTTTTTCATTCTTCTTCTTTCCTCTGCGCCTCTCGTCCATAAGACGCTCGACGTTCTCCTCCCCCCGACGCTCCTCTGCCACTGCTCGACACACACACGATCGGCACACGCACGCCCGTCCAGCGCACGCTCGCCCAGCGTCGAATCGCGCCACCGCCGCACAAGCCGGCCAGACAGACATCCGCCTTGCCGCTGGACACGCGAGCCCAGCAAGGCTTGGCCGCACCCGAGGACGCGCCAGGCAGGACGCCAGCCACCACCGCGCTCGCCGAGGCTCGCCGCGACGCCGCCGGGCTTTGCCTGCAACGCCCTGTCTGCCGGCGGCCCGCCTGATGCCCGCGCGCGCCGCACGCCCCCTCCTCGCAGCCGCCCTGGAGCGGGCCTTTGTGTCCTTGCAAGCACCCGGGCCCTTCCAGCTCTCGATCGCCTGACCGCTCGGCTTGTGGCCGTCTGCGACATTGACGTTCCCGCCGCCGCCGCCCGCGCGTCTTGCGCCTTGCTCTCGCGCCCTCTCCCGGCCCTCCGGACCTCCGCCGGCTCGCTCTCTCGCTCCCTCCTCGGCGCCCCTGTCCTCTGCCGGCGCTTGTCGCACGCCCCGGTCCTCGGCTGCCACGGCCGTCCCTGCGCCAGCTCGCTCTCCCGCCGTCTCCGCTGCCGCCGCGCCCGCTGGACCCTCGGGGGCCGCGAGCACCATGGCCGCTTTTGTGAGGGTCTCGGGCCCGCCCAACAGCAGCTTTCTTGTTGGCTACCCGGGCATCTCTGCCACTCTGGTAAGTCCGTCTGGTCTCGCGTTTCCTTTTTATCTATTTATTTTATTTTATTTCTCTTCGTCCTCGTTTCGGCCCGCTTGACACCGCTGACCGTCCAGCCGCGCATCGAGGGCAAGGTCGAGATCCGCCCGTCGCAGGGTTTCTCCATGCCCGTCGCTGTCTCCCTCGTCCGGATATGTCTCCAGCGCCGCGAGACCATCCACCCGGCCGCCGACAACATGGCGAAGAAGCACCTCAGCACGCCGCGCCGCGACACCACCGACGTCGTCGGCAAGGAGCTCCTGCTCTTCCGATGTCCCCCCGGCAAGGAGTCCGAGAACGTGATCGCCATGGACCTGCCGTTTGTGCTCTTCATCCCGTTCGGCCGGGGCGGCGAGGAAACCAACCGGCGCATACCGCCGGCCTCGCTGCAGCTGCCCAGCCGCGTCGCCGAGACCTACTACGAGCTCGTCGTCACCGTGCAGCAAGGCCCCAGCATACAGAACAAATACGCCTTCCCCGTCCCAATACAGCGCTACGACACGCTGTCCACCTTTGGCATGTACAACAAGCAGGAAAACCGCGTCGTGGCCGCCGACAACGTCGTGACGCTGGCCATCTCGCTGCCGCGCTGGAGCTACGGGCCGCTCGACCCCATCACCGTATATATCAAGCTCGCGCCGAACCCCGACTGGCTGAGCAAGGCGAAGCGCGTCACCATTCAGAAGATTACGCTCGGCATCGAAGAGGAGATCACCTTCAACCCCGAAGGCGACGAGCCAACCAAGAAGACCAACAAGATCGCCAAGCACACGCAGAATGTGCAGACAAAAATGCCCGAAGCCGGCTACGTGACCAACCTCGGCCTCGTCTTTCCCGCGCGTGACCTGCGCGACAGCGACGGCATCATCCGCCGGGGGAAGCCGGCCTTTCCCATGTACGAAGTGACGTCCTTTACCACCACATCAACCCTCTACAAAGTCGAGTATTTCCTGTCAATAAAGGTTTGTCTCTCTCTCTCTCTCTCTCTCTCTCTCTCTCTCTCTCTCTCTCTCTCTGTCTCTCTCTCTCTCTCTCTCCCTCTCCCCCCCCCCTTCTCTCTGCTGACACGCCACAGGCCCAGATGAGCTCCGCCCGCGACATTACACTCCGCCTCCCCATCGTCATCTGCCCGCTCGACCACCAGGCCTGTAAGGAAGAAATGGACGCCATTGAGCAGGCGGCCAAGGACGCCTCACTGGTCGATCCCAACAACCCGATGCTTCCCGCGCGCACCATTGTCCTGGCCAACGACCGGGACTCTCTCCGCCACCTTGGGCTATGCATGGTGGCCGGACAGAAGAAGCCTCTGATTGAATGAGCGGATGAGAGCAACGCTCTGGCGTTTGCCCACCCTCACACGCCCGGCTTCTCAGAACAGCGCTTCAGAGCCTTTTGAAGCAGCAGGTGGCAGGCCCGAATCGGCACGAGGCACACCATGAACCGTGCCCTGCCTTGGGGTGCATGCCCCCTCTGCTTGGATTTTTAATGCCGCTCTGTTCTAGAGACAGCTGCCCAAAAAATTACCATTGTGAATGCAGCAACAGGCGACTGGCCAGCTCCAGCGTGGACAGGGCCCAGCGGATTGGCTGCGCGATCAGCTTGGCTCTTGCAAGCCGATACCTCCACACTGAGGAACGGAAGCAGATCGGCAGCCGTTTGTTCCTTGGATCTCGGCTGCTTTCCGCGGCTGGCATACTTTACTATTTCTTGCCACTTCTTGCCACTTCTTGCCACTTTTCTCGTTATATCTTCTCTTCTTGTTTCCGCTATTTTTTTTATATTTCTTCACACTTGCTTCACATTTGTCGTATATACATTCTTGGGGAACGGCGCGCATTTGGCGTTTTGGGAGTCTGGTGGGACGGTGAAGGAGGACAGGCTGCCGGCCACGTTGTCCAGGAAGATAGAAGCCAGCGTCCGGTGGCCGCACAGTTTAGCAGACGAGTCCAATGAACATTGTAACTTTGTGCCACTCTACGTCTCTGAGAATTTCGGCGCACCAGAGCTGCGACAACGCCGAGACGCGCTCGCAGAGGGCGAAACACAAAGCCTTTTTGAGCGTGGAAAGCACCGCGCTGGCAAACAAGACGAGCATCTGACGAGGCTGGCGGCCGGCTGATCATAGCGCGAGGCTCTGGTGGGCGAAAAGGTGGAGCCACCCAGAGCTCCTGTGTGGGGGAAAGTTCTTGTGCAATTTTTTGCCCACCAGCACGAGGCTCAATGACGTTCTGACTGCACTTCTCCTCCACCCCGGCAAAATGGCCGTCATGACTGCGGCATTGCGATAGCCTCGTTTTTTTTGTCCCACGCATTGTGCTTGCGCTGTGCGCAGCGGCGTCGCCGCAAAGACGAGAAATGGACAACGGTCCTCCTCCTCCCTCCGTCTCCCCGAGCAGCTCGGACGATGCGGCCGCGGGTGAGGGAGATGGTCTGCTGCCAAACGCGCATTCCTTGGAGGAAATGGCAGGGCACAAGAGCCGCCAAGGCAGCCCTGCGCCAGGCGACACGGCCTTTGCGGACGACGTGGACGACGAGGGCGGCCCGGAGATACAGGACTACCGCGGGTTTGCAGCACTCGTGAGCGCAGCCGGCGCCAAAGGGCCGGTGCCGTCAGGGCCGTCCGGGCCCGTCCTCGCACGCAAACAGCACATCTCGTCGCAGAGCATCCGCAAGGGCGAAAAGGACTTTGAAGAACACGGCACGCGCGCCCAGCGCGACGCGCTCGAGCAGAGCCGCGCCGTCATGGAGTCTGTCCTCGCGCACACGCGCGTGCACGGCAGCGGTACGGCCGCCAGCGGCAGCGGAGCGGGGGCGCCGGGTGGCGGCGGCGACACGATGCGGGGATGGTACTTTCCGGATGCCTGGAAGGACGAGGAGGACGAGGGCGACGACGCACCGGCCTTTGTGCCCGGCGGCGTGCCGGCCAGCAACGGCAAGGCCACCAAGAGCCAGGCCAGGCGCTTTGCCCACACGCGCCACCGCGTTGTGATGGCCGACGTGAAGAGCAGCCTTCATTTTACGTCCGTCGGGGCCGTGCCCGGCCGGCCAAGGTGGATCGACGGCATGCCCAAGGACCGGCAGCCGCTGCCGCGGCCCGGCTACGACCGCATGTGGCTGCTGCCCGAGGAGGCCCTGTTCCTGGTGGAGCGCGGCTCGATGGAGCTGTGGTGGCCGCTGGTCGGGCTCGAGACCGTCATCGCGAGCATCGACGGCGCGAAAAAGGGCGCGTCAAGGGACGGCGAGCAGGACGAAGAAGAACGCGGCATCCCTCTCAGCCTGCAGGCCGCTTATGCGCTCCTGATCGGCCCAGACGACAAGCCCGAGCGCGGCCGTGTCCCGCTCCCGTTCTACCAAGTGTACACAAACCTCCGCCGGACGGGCTACCAGGTGCTGCGGGCCGTCAAGACGGACCCCCAGACGCCGCTCGACGTGCCCCATCCAGCACCGCCAACACCACCGCCCCCGGCTAGTCTGCTGCGGTGGCTGTTGTCTCTCCTGGTGCCGCGCACGCGCGCTTCTTCTGCGGACGGCGGGTTTGGCCCGGTCGCTCATCCGCCGCAGGGACCCCTCATCCAGCCGGGCGTCTACCGATCCTACGGCCCCATCTTCAGCCAGCTGCGCCTGATACCGCCGCACCGGTATGTCGGTCTGCGTCTGCTGCAAGGTGTCTCGGCAGCCGGCCTCCCATCCTCGCCCCAACGGCAGCCGGCACGGGACAGCCCGTTCCATGTCGACTTCCATGTCTGGAAGGCCGGCGCACCACCGGCCGCCGCCGACGGCAGCAGCACGCCGACGGCCGCCTTTTCCAAGACGCGCCCGCCCGCGCCCGACTTTTACCTCGCCGTCGCCGACGCCAACACGACGAGCGTGCCGAGCCTCGAGCAAATGGCCGAGCTTCTTGCCTCGGTGCCGCCGTTGCCGGCGGCGCCGCATCTCGGCAGAAACAAGCGGAACAAGCAGAACAAGCAAGCGTCCACACGGGCCCCCTCCTCGACAACGCCGCCGGCGCCGTCGGCCAGCGTCCCGGCGCTGCCCGTCATCTACCGGGACCTGAAGCTGGGCCGCCGGTGCGTGATTGTCGCCGTGGTCGACCACGGCATCGTCAACTACATGCGCTTCGCCGACGGCACGTTTGGCGCAAAGCCGCTGTGGCCGCGGTTCGACTCTGTTGCTGCGGGACGCTTCAAGGCCGGCGCCAACGGCGGCGGCAAGGGCAAGGGGAAGTCGGTGGGCCGCAAAAACCAGAAAAGAGGAAATCCAGCATCTACGAGTGGTACGGCGGGGGCCGCCAGAGGCGAAAAAGAACACGCCAGGCAGCAGTAAAAAAGAGCTGTCCTTGCGCTTTTGAAACCTGGAATGGATTCCCATGGAACCCTTCCGGATTGGGGTTTGGAGTCTTTGTGGAAGGAAAAGCACAGTCATTGGGTTGTCGAGCAGACTTGGCGGAAGCGAGGGTGGGTTCCTATGGGCGGCTATTCTTACCTGTTTGTTCCGCTTTGGTCGACGTCTGTCTGGTTGGGAAACCGCCCGAGAGCCCTGCTGCGCGCCCGCCGCAAGCCATTGGATGGCGCAACAGAAGGTTGACAACGTTTTGGGAAATGCATGGACAGCCGGCCGGCGCCTGGAGTCTGGGCGAGAGCATGTCGGAGCATTGCCTGGCGTTTTGGATAGCATGCGTTATTTCGGCCTTTTTTTCACTTTTGTTTATTATTGTACATGTATTGGAAAGAACTGGCAACGATTTCCTTCACTGCTGGGCGTCTGCATTCATGCATGTTTCCTTCCGCAAGAGACTATGCTGCTTTTCGACGTTTCGGTCTTTTTTTAATTTTTATTTTATTTTCGTGTCTCACACCACTTGGCACGCACGTCTGGAACGCACGCCTCTGTTCACTTTGCTGTGCCGTTTCTGGTCTCTTTTTCTCTTTTGCCTTTTGCCGCCCAGTTTGGCCCGGGAACAGGTTCTGGACTTTGAAAAGTATCTTACGTTGCATTCGAGTCGTTGCATCGAGTTGCGTCTTTCTTGCCGCAACCCAACCAAAACTAATGCGAGCCTGTCCAATGGGCAGTTGACAAGAGACGGTGTTGTGATAACCCTAGGCTAGGCCCAGCGGCATGCATGAGGGGTGTCTTGTAGCGAGAAAGAAACCTGCGTCTGTTGCATCCGCTGTGAATACCTGCAGGCGGTAAGACGAAGAATCCAAGAGCCAGGCCAGCACGGCTGTAAACCCGGGGGAGGAACAGACACAATTGAAAACCGGCCAGCCCGACGCACGGTTGTGTCGCCCAGCCGACAGCCATTTCAAAGGCCGAGAGGACGACGTATGTCAGGGCCTGAGCGTGCGGAGGAGGCATGCCGAGGTCAGGCGGTAAGACTGTTTTTTCAACATGCGACGGATACGAGCAAAGGATACGAGCAAAGGATACGAGCAAAGAAGGACGAGGCTTTTGTTTCGTTGACGAGTTTCATTCATCCTACGAGGTGGGACAATAGCGCACTGGCGGCGTCCCTGTTCGTCTAACTGTTGTGGAAATGAGGTCTTGAAGCTCACCAGTGACAGGGCAGAATGCGCTCTTGCTGTTTCTGGACGATGAGCTGTTATCTTGGAAAGAGCAACCATACGACCTGGTACGCAAGGCCCGGCCCCGGCCAGTCCCGGCCTGGTTTAGTGGATGGGGGTAATAGTGTCGCAAAGGCGGCCAGTTCCTTCCTTTCATGCCCAAACGTTGAAAATGGCATTATCCCGGGAGGGAGTTATCAATTTGCCATTTGTCGATTTGGTGCCCATATTTTCAACGTACGTCGTACTCATAAGATACATATCCAATACAGAGCAGGTTGGTGGCTGCCGTCACTCCGCCATATCCAGTTGTGCTTTGCCTTCCGCCCTGTTGATTTGCACACAGTGACGTTTAGCCGGCCAATGCGCCCCCTGTCATCGGCCTTTGCTTTGTGCGTATATCGCCTAACAACGTCGAGACTGTCATACAGCGTCAGCAACAAATGGCACCCTTGTTGTCAAGGAGCGCCTTCGATTTGGCCATTGGAACGGGGAAAACTGGGGCTTGGGGCAGACTGGTGTATCTTATCTGCCAGACAAGAGGAAAAAGTACGACAAAGACAGTCTCATTTTAGGTTTTTCGTTGCTTTTTCGTTCCTTTTTCGTTTCTTGGTTCTGGCGGTTCTTTGGTTGGTCCTTTGTTCAGCCAAGTTCCCATTGCTCTTCCGTTCCATAGCATCTTGCCTGTCCACGTCGCGCTCCGCTCCTCTGCTCCTCTTTGCATCCTGCTCACCGTCTTTCTGACTCCGTTCCTCGACGTGTTGTTTTCGACTACGACGTACTCGTAGTTCTCAGTCGCGTTTGTGCTTTTTGCTTCTTTCCATTTTTGACGGTCCACAGTGCACCATCGTCCCTTCCTTTGGCGGTTGAGACTCGTAAACAGCAGGCTGCGGCTGCTGCCCACCTTTCCCCACTCCTATTTTGTGGTTCGTTTTGGTTGTCCATGACTGGCTCCTGCCTCGCCGCGCCAGGAGAGCGACCACATGACCTGATCTGGGCCGCGCTGCCCCAAAGCTAACTTGTTAATTATTGACAACGACAAAACAGACGCCCAATTTCGTATTCCCCCCCTTCCAGCAACTCCCGACCCTTGCCCTTGCGTCCTTCTTCCCTCCTTGGTCGTCCGACGGCTTGTCCAACGCCCCGTCGTCTGCCATCGCTGTTTCTCCGTTTCGTTCTTTCCTCCTTGCTTTCGCGCTTGCATCGTTCCATTCTTAGCTGGGCAAGTCCAGTCGCGCGCAACCGTGTCTGGCCGGTGGCGCCTTCTCTTTTATACCGGTTGTTTTCTTCCGCTCGCTCTTTCCCCTTTCTCCCGCCGCATCGCCTTGCCGAAGCCGGCGGGACTTGCAGCCAGCCGCAGCTCTTTTTTGTAACACGGCCGTCGCCAGCGTCCACGCCGCCGTCCGGTCCCGGCCATTGTTGTTGTTGCTGTCGTTGTCGTCATCGTCGTCGACACAGCCGGCGCCATGGACTCTGAGCGGCCGCGCAAGGCGTCCTCGCCGCCGTCGGCCCCGGCATCCGCCGCCGGCAAGACGGACCTCGCCGTCGGTGCCATGGCCGCCCTTGCGGCCCAGCGCTCGTCGCCGGCCAAGGGCACGGCCGAGGCCACCATCCACGCGTCCGGCCTGTCGCCGCCGCCTGCATCCGAGCCGCCGGCCCATGCCGCCGCGCCCGCCACCACCCAGCAGCCGTCGCCCGTCGCGTCTCCGCCGCCCAAGCCGCGGCGCCCGCTTCCCTCGGCGGCCCCGGCCGACCCTGCCGTGGCCGCCGGCCTCGTCCCAAGCTATCCGAGACGGACATCGTCTGTTGCGTCTCCTGGGTACGTACTGCGTCAGTGTCTGCTCTGATACTCTTTTTCTGTTTCTTTTCTTTCTTTCCTTCTTTTTTATTTCTTCCTTTTCATTTTTACTCCTTTTCTTTTTTTCTCCTTTTCTTTTTTCACTTATTTCGTGCTTTTCTTCTTCTTCTCGTTTTCTCCCTTCTATTTTACGCCCCTCGGCCGGCATCACGTTTGAACGCGTCCTGTGGCGCGTATCATGGACTTTTCCGGCCTCATTTTTGGACCCCCCGGACGCTCTTGCCGCTGGAGAAGCAATCCTTACGCGATTTCCCTGCCCTTCCCATCCAGTTGCGTTCAGTGTCCATCGTGCCTGCCTAGTGGCCGTCGCCGCCCTTGCCGCCTTTGCGTCTCCTTGCCTTGCGCGCATCTCGTCACGAGAAGCAAATAGCGGTGGGCACGGCCTTTTTTGCACGACCGTGGTACAGGTCGATGCCGGTTGATATCCCAGGACAACCGCCCACAATCACCCATGCCGGCTTGACGCCCGCTGCAACCACGCAGATCTCAGCCTGGCCGTTCACAAGAGTCCCACTTTTCTCTTTCTTCCGCTTTCTGGTTGCCAACTTTTGCTTTTTCTTTTGCCTTTTTTTTGCCTTTTTTTGCCTTTTTTTTCCTTTGCTTTTGCCTTTTTTGCCTTTACTTTTGCCTTTACTTTTGCCTTTTACTTTTGCCATTTTCGCTTTCTGCTCTGACGCCTCGCTTTCTCGGGGCCCGTGTTTGGCTACGTGCGTAACGCCCCAAATCTGGCCAGCTCCGCGCCCCCGCTGTCTTTTCCCTGCCGCCGTTTTGCTTTTATTTACTTTTTATCGGCTGCAACTCTTGTCCGTTTGGCATCGGCTCTTCTTCCTCTTTTCTTTTCGTGCATTGCGTGTTTTACAAGCCCTGCGCCGCTCCATCATTTTTATCCCCAGTTTTGAACCGTCCATTGCTTCTTCCCCACGCCGTCCCAAGTCAACTTAAACGGTTCTGTGCCTCAAAGCTGCAGGCTTCGCCTGGCTGTCCGAATGTCGCAGTGGCGGCTCAAGTGAAGTGCCGTGTCTTCTCCGGTCGTTGTCAGCCCATCTCTCGCCCGCGGCACAAGGCATACAAACGAGCCACGGTATTGTTCAGCTTGGGCTTCGTGGCCTCCCTTCAACTTGTCACCGTCTCTCCGGAGGCTTCTGTATTCTGCAACGGCACGTGACTAACAGACTTCAACGCCGTCCAGCGCAGCGTCGGTCCCCCAAGACAAGATGCCTTCTGCAGAGAGGGACCGCAGGGAGTATGTGTCGCCGTCACGCCAATCGCCGGCCCATGGCGAACGGCCCATGACGGGAGCAAACGACCACGCCCCAGCACACGCGTACGAGGAGGAAATCGTCGTGGCCAAGTCCAACGGCCCCGGCTCTTCTCCCCGCCGCGCCTCGGACCACGAGGATGTGCCCATGGGCGACGCCAAGGCGTCGTCTCCAGAGCCATATGGCAAGCGGAAGCGCTCCTCCACGCACATTGAGCACGGCGACGAAAGCGTGCACCGGAGCCGCAGCCTCTTGCCCAGCGAGGCTGCGCCCTACGAGGGCTCCAACTACGAGTCGTGGGAGGCGGGTGCGTACAGACGGACGCCCAAGACCATCCAGGCCGCACCCCCGCCAGCGTCCAACGCAAAGTCAATCCCTCTGGGCTACTGGAGAGACTCGACCGTGCCCGACGTGGCCGGCCGCCACGTCGTGGTTGGCTTTATCGACACGCGCGACCGTCTCCGGACCCGTGTCCACCAGCTTGATCGGTCGAACAACAGCATCTCGTCAGACCACCCTCTGCCCCCGGGCCCGGGCGGCAGCTGGGTTACGTTTGAGCGCGTCGTCTTTGAGAAGCACCTGATTGGGCTGGACCACAATCAAATCAAGGAGTATGTCAAGATCCGCACCGACCAGCTCGGCAACCAGGAGTCGCCCGAAGAGGCTGCGGCAGCGGAAAAGGCCGCCGTCAAGGAAGCGATGCGCCGCGCTGCTATGCACCCCGTCACCGACAGCCAGTCACCCACCCAGATTGCCTACGGCGTCGATCTGCCCGACTATGTCGTCAATGCAAACCGTCCAGAGAAGAAGCGCCGCATGGGCAGCAGCAGCCACTACGGCATATCTCTGCCTTCCATTGAAGCTGGCCCCAGCCCGCACGACCCCCGGCAGCACAGCAACGGCCATCTGCCGCAGGCCGGCTCGGGCTCGCCGTCCGTGGTGTCTGCGATCCAGAGGTCGGCCATCGACCTCCTGCCGGGCACACGGCCGACAAAAATCTTGCTCGGGTACTGGCGCGGCTCCAGCGAGGAGAACGTGGAAGACAAGCACGCCGTTTTTGGCATCCTGGGCGCAAACGACATGTTCCGCGTCAAAGTCACGCGGGAGACGCGCGACGGCCGCTCCGTTCTCGGCAACTTTCCGCAGGGCGCGGGCGCCTTGTGGATCCACTACGACGAGGTCGAGTTTGAAAAACACATTCGCCATCTCTCCCGCCCCGAAGTCAAGGAGTACGTGCGTGTGCGCCAGCGCCAGATTGACGAGGGCGAAAAGGCCAGCGAGCGGATTGCCAATGAAGCGATTGCCGTGGCCGATGCGCAGGCGCGTGTGATCAATGCAGGCGGTGTTGCCCAGAGCACGCTGGGAACCACGGGCCGGCTCGACACCATTAGCTTTGCCACGGCTGCCAACCTCGGCCTCCCGGGCGACGCGGCCAGGCCGGACGCGATGAAGCACGACGCGGGCGACCGAAACGGCATGGCTTCGTACCCCGAGATGGCGGCGCACGACGGCCGCGCCCGGCGGGAGAGCACGAGTGCAGCAGAGATGCGGCCGAGTCGCCGCCTGGTGGTGGACAACCCTGCCGCCGTCCCTTCTTTGGCGAATTTTGCAACGACGGGCGCTGCGCCGGGCCCGCATGGGTCGAGAGGCAGCGGCCGGCACGCTCTCCCGAGCGGGGCTGGCATGTCCTCTGAGATACGAGGAAGCCGGCTCATGCCGGGCGCCGAGGGCGCAAGCCACTACAATGCGGACCGCGTGGAGCGCACAAACCATCTTGCACGCCGCGAAATCTCAAGAATGGAGACGATCCAGCAGAGGCACGAGCAGCGGGCGGTCCACCGTGACGTCGCGGGCGTGACCGATGGCTACGGCAACGGCAACGGCAACGGGGCCAGCAACGGGGCCAGCAACGGGGCCAGCAACGGGACCAGCATCGGGCCACGGACTCTGCCAAGCCAGCACAACGGCCTGCACGGCGCCAACGGCGTCGAGGACAGCAGCAAGAGCAACCGACAAGTGTTCAACGAGAACATTGGCCGCCTGAACAAGGTCTGGGCCTCCCAGGAAGCGTCGCGCCAGCGCATCGCCAACAACGACGACACCAAGATCTACGACGGCATCAAGTACGAGCGCAAGCCGACAGGGCCGTTCCAGGGCAAGCTTGTCAGCCAGGGCACCATTCTGTCCATTGACGGCGAGGACTATGTCGAGTACCGCGTCCTCACCAAGCCGACGTTTTTCTAGGCCGGCTCTGAGCGCGACGTGCCTCGCTGTCGCCGTTGCCGTCTTTCACCTCCATCTTTCAGCTTGTTTTTTTTTCGATTTTGCTCTACCTGCACATATTGGGTCTGTCCGTCTCGTGGCGCGGCTTGACAGCAGTCCCCGGCTATATCAATCATCCTTATTGGGCCCCTACGATTCTTGCACACTATTTTTATCCTCCTACTCGGTGTTTTAATATCACATTTGGGGCCAGTGCTCCTGCCCGCTCCCATCTGTCTTTTCATCTGCCTTGTGCTTTTGTCTCGTCTTGTCTCGTCTATTTGCCTTTGGGTTGGCACAGTTCTCAGCCTTGTTTTTTTTGGTCGCCCGTTTGTTTGTCGAATCATCGTTATTCATTATATATACCATGGCGAAAGAGGAGGCAAGGCACGCGAGAGCTGCGATGCTGGACAAGAGGAGAGGCGAGGGGACGACGTCGGAGGTGTGCCGTTTGGAGAAATACCCTTTTGATTTTTGATGTATATTTTGATCTTGCTGAGTTGATGTTGGCGTCGTTTTGGCTCTTTTGTCCGAGTATCGCCATACGGTGGTCTTGGGAGAAAAGCATAGTTCTCAATTTTGTTAACCTGGGCAAGTAGTTGAAACCCGCAAGACAGAGTCACGTGACGCATCACGCGTAAGAGGTTAACAGTGGGTACCCGCGGCCGCCCCAAAATTTCGTCACGATCGTGTGTTTTTCTCGAGCTTCAGCGACGTCTGCCATCCTTGTCGCCAGCAAGCCGTCCTTGCGACCAACGTTTCCCACCGGCTGCCTGCCGCTGCTCTTCTGGCTGTGTCTCGGGCAGACCGTCCCTGCTTCGCCCGTCGCCCACCGGCCTCCAATTGCCGAGAGCACCCAAACGTCGACAAACTCCCAACCATCCCCAAAGACCAGAAACGACGACAATGCGGCCCCAGCCAGCATTCGGCGCCGCCTTGCGCGGAGCGCTCAGCCAGGGCTGCGCTGGGCGGCCTGCGGCGCTGGCTGCACAGGCGTGCGCGATGCACAGCGGCAGCGCGCCTGGCCTGCGCCTGCGGCCGGCGCGGTCCATGACGAAGACGACGACGCCGGCGGCGGCGGCACAGTGCTTTTTTTCCACCTGCACACCACGGCCAGCGCCGCCGCCGCCGTCTCGCGCTTCCGCTCCTGCGGCCCAGCAGGACGCGCCGGCCCCCGTCCTCCCGGCGTCCGTTCTCTCCCAGGTTCTCTTTGCGCCCTCCTCGCCGTCGACGTTGTCCTCCTCCTCTTCCTCCTCCTCCTCGCCCACTCTCTCTTCGTCTGCCTCTGCCACAAGCAAGCACCCGTCCGTCTATGCGACCGTCTACATCCACGGCCGGCCGTACCTGGTCACGCCGGGCGACAGCCTGCGTCTGCCGTTCAAGATGCCGGGCGTGCAGCCGGGCGACCAGCTGGTGCTGAACCGCGTCGGCGTGCTGGGCAACCGCCACGTGACGGCCGTGGGCAGCGCCCCGCGGATGGCCGAGGCGGGCGCCTTTGAAGTGCCGCACGTGCCGGGCGCGGCCGTCAAGGCGGTGGTCTTGGGCGTCGAGTCCGAGCCGATGCGGGTGGTGGTCAAGAAGAAGCGGCGGACGCGGCGGAAGCGCACGGTGAAGAGCAAGCTGCAGTTCACCGTGCTGCGTATCCAGGAAGTGTGCGTGGAGGAGTAGCAGGGCGTGCTGGCGTCAGTGAAGGAAAAACACGTCTTGTACAGTGAATACGATAGATCGAAACGACAAATATCAGTATTCGAATGCATGCCTGTGACAGACGACAGAGGACAGAATGGATTCGTAAAGTGGCGGTGGAAACGAGACAAGCAGGATCGATTATATACAAAAGCGACTGACCAGACCCAAAAACGAAAAATATGTAACGGGGATATAATGATACGCCCTGAAAAAAGACAGTCCCAGAAGTGCAGGAAAGGACAATTAACAGACTGGCTGACACTCTTGAAAACGCCGGAAACCAAAAGAAGGAAACCAAAAGGAGAATCGTGAATCCAAGAAAGCCGACAGGACAAGGCCGTCTCGTTATTGCTGCCTTTCTTCGCGCGCAGCAACGGCGCGCCGCACGCTGGACCAGTAGGCGGCCGGCCAGGCCGAGATGGCCTCGCCGTCGGAGGGCATGCGCTCGCGGCAGCGCGTGACCACGCTCTGGATGATGCGGCCCAGGAGCTCCTCAGTAATGGGCATGCACTCGGCGCCGCCGCCAATGTGCATGTACTGCGCCTCGGGGAAGAGGAAGGGGTCCATGGGCGACAACAGCTCGTCGCAGGTCGGCCGCAGCTGCTGCTCGCGGTTCAGGCAGCGCTTCATCGTGGCCACGAGGCTGGGCGGCACGGGCGTGCCGCCCATGCCGCGCGCCGGGAAGTCGATGGTGTGTGTCCACGTGATGATAGCCTGGCAGCGCGCCATCTGGTTCTGGATGTGGCCAAAGGGGGGCAGGCCGTAGACCATCTGGTAGAGGATGCAGCCCAGGCTCCACACGTCGCTGGGCTTGCCCAGCTTCACGACCTTGGCGCCCTTGGTGGCGCCCAGGAAGCCGCCGGCGCCCGGACGGCCGCCGTGGAGGTTCGCGGTGGAGGCGTACTGCTGGGCGTCCATCAGCGACTCGGGCGACATGTAGCTGGGCGTGCCCACCTGCGTCTCGCGGTGCACGTTGACGGTCATTTCCGTCTGGATGGCGTTGGCGATGCCAAAGTCAATCAGCTTGAGGCGGCCTTGGACGAGCACAAAGTTGGCCGGCTTCAGGTCCGAGTGCACAATGTCGTGGACGTGCACCGCCTGCAGACACTCGAGCATCTCCTTCCAGTAGAAGCGCACAAAGACGGGGTCCATCTTGGCGCTCTCGGGGTTCTGGCGCAGACGCAGCAGCGCGTTGAGGTCCATCTCGCCGAGCTCCATAAGCTGGGCGTGTTAGTAGTGCGGTACAGGAGTAGGAGTAAGGGCCGAATCGGGACGTACCAGGCTGAGCATGTGCTTCTCCTTGTTCATCTCAAAATCAAACAGCTGGATGACGCGGTCGACGCCCGACAGCTTCTTCAGCAGGTCGATCTCGCCCATGAAGCCGCGGATGGTCGACTCGTCGGCGTTTTCGAGCGACACGCGCTTCATCGCAAACATCTTGCCGTTCTCGGCCGTCACCTTGTACACCTTGCCGCTGCCGCCGCGGCCCACGCAGTCCACGCGCTGGTACGACCGGCCGTTGACCTTGAGCAGGATCCGCGGCTTCTTGCCGGCCTGCGTCGTGGCAGCCGCGCCGGCCGTGGCGCCCGTCGCCGTCTCCAGGACCGACATCTTGGGCGGCGGCGGCGGCGGCGGCGGCGCAGCGCGGTGCGGCGTGCTGCGGGTGTTGCGGCTGATGCTCGACAGCACCTTGCGCTCGGGCGACAAGAGGCCCGCGGCGGCATCGCCCGCCTGCTCGGCCGATGCGGCGTCGGCTGAGGGCGCCAGTGCCGCGCGGAGAGGCCGGATGTGGTTGATGTTGTACTCCTTCTCCACGCCGGCCACGACCAGCGGCTTGACGGACCGAGCAAGATGGGCAAGGTCGTTTTCCTGGTCGTGTGCGGAGGGGAGATGGGGCCGGGCCGATGGAGGAGGAGGAGCTGCTGCTGCTGCTGCTGCTTTCGGAGGTGACCTCCTCCCGGCAAGGTCTTCCTGCTGCACGGCCGGCTCGGGCTGCGCGTGTGGAAGCTGCTGGGCGGGCCGCGGCTGCAAGAGATCGGCGCGCGAAGAGTGTGCGCGGAGGCTGCCGACCCGCTGGCCCGCTACGGGGCTGCCTGTCGCCGCCTGCTCGCCGCGGCCGTAGGGGTCAAAGTAGGGCGACCGGGACGCGCTCCTGTAGCCGTGGGGTTCTTGGCTGCTGCCGTACAGGGCGCCGGCACCGGCCTCGCTCTCCTGGCTGGACATGAGCATGCCGCCGGCCTCGCCGTCGCGGTGCGGCTGCAGCATGTCGCCGGGGCTGTTGCCCTCGCCCTCCTCGTCGCTCGTCCGCCGGCGGCCGCGCCGCGCAGGACCGCTGAGGAAGCCGCCGCCCAGAGCCTTGCCCACACGCTTGATGCGCATGGAGCTCTGCAGCGCCTGTTGCGCATCCACGTCGCGGCTGCCGCTGCGCGCAAGTGTGCCGGCCGACGAGCCACTGCCCCCTCCATAGGACCGCAGGGCGCTGCCCATCTGCTGCTGCTGAAGCTGCTGCTGCTGCTGCTGGGACGACGGGCGCCCCACGGTCGACGGCGGCTCGTCGTGGGCCGGTGCCGGCTCAGCATCGCTGTAGTGGCCGGCGGCCGACTCGGTGCTCCGAGCGGCGCGCAGGACGGAGGACGACGATGCCGACAGGCGTGCGGCGCGACTCACACTGCGGCTGCCGGAGGAGCCGACGGCAATCTGCACGCGTCGCATCCCGGACGCAGGCGTGTTGACGGCTTCGGCCGTTGGTGCAGGTGCAGCCGACGCCGCAGCCATCATGACGGCGTCAATCGACGACACGGCCGCAGGCCCGTCGATGCCCTTGTTCTCTTCGGCCGCCGCCGCCGCCGCCGCCCGCCTGGCGCCCGCATGCTTGGATGCCGAGAGCGACCGGCGCATGGGCGGCGGCACAGGGCCCATGCTGCCGGCCGGCGTGGTCGTGCTCAGCCGCACAACACGCTTGCGCGGGGCCGGGCTGCTGTCGCGGCTGAGCAGGGCGGGCGGCGAGGTGGGCCGGGACGCCGAGGGCGCCGCGCCCGACGACGACTGCACGCTGCTGGCCCGCACGTGGCGCCTTGTCTGCCGCACGCCGGGACGGTCCGGCTGCACCTGGAGCTGGCTGCCGTCGTCCGCGTCGGCGCCGGGCGCAGACGACGTCGAGCGGGTGAGGGCGCTGCGCCGCCGTGTGCCCGCTGCCGGCGCCGCCGCGTCGCCCGCAGCCGCCGCAGACGCGCCGTCGCTCAGCAGCGCCTTGGTGAGAGCACTGAGCTTCATAGGAATGGGCATCTCGTCGTCCGAGCTGTCGTGCAGCGCCGCGTACGGCTGCTGCGCGTCGCCGGAGGCGGTGGTGCCGGCCGCGGCGGCTGTGGTCGAGCTGCGTTTCAATGCAGTGCCCGCCGCGGCGCCGTTGAGCTGCGACCGCGACGGCGGCCGCCGCAGGGCCTGCCGTGCCGACGTCCGGCGGCCGAGCGACGTGAACTGGCTGCCCTGGCCGGCGGGCGTTGGCGACACCGTGGCCATGGTGCTGTGGTGCCGTCAGGCTGGCGCAACGGGGCTGTGCCGGAGTGCCGCGTGCGCTGGAGGATGTTGTCGGTGGCGGCCGGGGGCCACGGAAACGATATATGTAGTGTTGCTGTCGCTCGAGAGGCGTCGTCGAAAAGAAAACAAAGAAAACGAAAACGAAAAACGCGAAAACACGAAAAACAAAAAAGGGACAGGCGAAGCCAGGGATTGGCGGAGATGCGGTTCGTAAGCAAGGCAGGGCAAAGGGAAACGGGCCGCGAAAAGACGAGAGCATCGGAGGGAGACCGGCCAGGCATGCAGTTGTTGTTGTCTCGCCCTGGCATCTTTTTCTCCGGGCCCCATGTCTTTGATCGCGAGTGTTTTGGATGACCCATATTATTTTGGGTGGTCCTGCTGGCCAATCAGCGCGTCGAGGCCGTTGCCGCGAGCAACGAGCGCGGCCGTGCACGGTCCACCTTCTGTCAGAACACGTGACCATATAAAGGATGAATTACGAGATTACTGTTCTCAATTTACATACGTCGTACTCGTACTTTCTTGTCTTGAAAACCACTGCACAATGCTTTCCACTTTTTGAATTTTGTTTACCTAGCAAAAACCCCAGATGTACCCATGATGCAAGGCTGCCGTAGCCATCTTCTTTTTCAGCCGGTATGAAAGCCATCAGAACGCCATAATCCCTCCAGTCCAGCTGCAAGCGGCTGCGCCAGCCTTGGACAGGTGTGGCCGCCAGTTTCCGTGTGTAAGTCTGAAAGAAAGCAAAGCGCCCATGGCCCGGGCCCGGCAAAGATGGGGTGCGACTGCGTGCTCGAGACGCGCGGGCGGCTCGTCGTTGGCGCTGGCACATTCGTCTGCGGTCGTTTTCGCGGCGGGCGGCAGGCAGGAAAGAGCGGGGCGCTTAGTCGAACAGACCAAAGCCCATGTCGTCGTCCGACTCCTCCTTCTCCTCCTCCTTGGCCTCCTCGGCCGGGGCGTCGGCAGCGGCGGCGCCGCCGGCAGCAGCGCCACCGGCAGCGGCAGCGGCGCCAGCACCGCCCGAGGGGACGGATGCCAGCTTGGTGCTGCCCTCGGCAATCAGCTCGTTGATGTCCTTGCCCTTGAGCTCGGACAGCAGCGTGCTGAGGCGCTCCTCGTCCGCCTCAATGCCGACGGACTCGAGGACGGCCGTGACGTCCTTGGCAGACGGCGAGGCGTTGCCGCCGAGCGTCAGCAGGAGGTACGCTGCGAGGTGCTTCATTTTGGATCTGGCAAGGTGGTCAGCGGTCGAGGAACGTTTGGAAGCAAGCTTGAAGCAAGCTTTTTTTTCGTAGCCGCCGAGCAGCAAAAGACGTACAGTGTGTTGGTTGGGGAGAACACGAGATTTCAATCGATTTAACCGCGGGTTGTGGCGGAGACTGAACCTTCTTGCTCAAAAAGTGGTTGGAGTTGAGGTGGTGATGTTTGCGGGACGTCTGAAAAAGACAAATGCGACTAAAAAATCTGGAATAAACTTGCCTCTGCTGTCGCCCACATAATTCGCCCACACATTTGGTGCCCGTCGCAAAAACCCTAAGGACCCACTCCTGTCAGGTGACCCCTCACTCGTTCCAGGCATACTCTTATATGTGAATATCTAGATATGCAGCTGTCGAGGCGGCTCCTCGTGCGCTTTTCTCCGCCAATCACCTTTCGCGTACCGCGTCCTGGCCCCGGCGGCGTTATGCCCCTTTCGGCCCACTGCGATGGATCGACGGCAAGGCGCCCAGTTGAAGACTCGGAATCGCACCGCAAAAGCAGGTCCGCATCCTGGCCATCGCTGTCAGCTGCAGAAACCCGGCGTCGCCTGCTCTGCCACACCTCCTCGCTGCCACCTGACCGTCGCCGGCTGCGCCTTCCTGCCGAGCCGTTGTCCTGGGCGCGCGCCTTCCGCTTTCGCTCATTCCCCTTTCCCCATTTCCGCCAGCATCCATCGGGTTCTCTCGTTTTCTTCTCGCCGTTTGCCACCGTGTCCGCCTGCTCCGCGCTGCCAGCGCCTCTGCACGCATCCCCGCGACGCCTGGCCACAACACCGCGTGTCCTGCGGCCGAGCCTGCCAATGTTTCGGCTGGTCTGCCGCGCGACAGACGCCTGACCAGCGTGCAGGGGACAGGCTCATCACCAGCCAAACGCGCATCGCCGAACCGCCGTCTCGCGACGGCACAACGAGTCCGGCTTCTCCATCCGGGCCATAGCCTCCTCCAAGATGGTGTGTGTGTGTGTGTGTGTGTGTGTGTGCGTGCGTTCTCGGCTGATCGCCGTGATGCGCGCGCGCGCTGTCCTCTGCTTGGCCCCCATGACTAACTTGATGCACAGATTGGCGATCTTTTGGCACAGATCTCCGGTGAGGCCGGCCCCAAACCTCCACCGCCTGCCCTTCCCCCAAAACGAAAGGCGTCCGCCGACGTGGCAAGCGGACAGGCAGCCAAGGTGCCCCGGACGACGGCGCCACTGCATTTGAACCGGGACCGAACGGGATCGAGCGGACCACGCGCACCGACGCCTGGCGCCAAGCCGGTCTCTGCAAACCGGGGGGCGGCGGCGCCTCCGCCGCCGGGCGTGTCAAGGCCGGCTTCGACGGCACGGCCAGCTTTGTCCGCATCAAACCGACCGGGGCCCAGCGGTGGCTACAGCCATGGAAACACCGTCGCCGCGACGACCGCGACGACCGCGACAAACGCAGCGCCCAAGAGCGCGCCTAAGAAGGGCTCGTATCTCGAAATCATGGAGCGGGCCAAGGCGGCACAGTCGGCCATTGGAAACATGGGCAAGATCCAGCACAAGCCGCTCGACAAGGTGCCAACCAAACGGGAGCGCATGCTGACAAAGGCCGAGGAGATGTCGCGCGCGGGCACCGCAAAGAAGGGGTCGGGCTTGCCGCCGCTTGGCAGCACTCGGCCACGGCCGGGCATGACCGCCCGGTCGCTTCCGGGCGGCAAGAACAGCGCTCGGGACGAGGAGCGCAGCGGCAGCGGTGCAAGAAGCAGTGTCTCCTCCGCATCGGGCAAGGCCGGAGCGTCTGCCGCCGCGGCGGCGGCGGCCCGGCGGCGCCCTGCTGCCGCAGCCAAGGAAGAGGAGAAGAAGCCCAAAAAGGCCGCCTTGGCCACGACGGGCTACCAGGGCACGGCGCGCCCCCGGCCCACGTCGTCGTCTTCGGACAAGAGCCCTGCTGGCGGTCTCGACGGCGGCCGCGGCGGCCACCCCGGCGACAAGCCGTCTTCTCGCCACGGCAGCGCACCACGGATGCCCTTTAGCAACCCGCGGCGGTCGCGGTATGACGAGGACGACGAGATGGACGATTTCATCGAGTACGACGACGACGAGGAGGAGGAGGAGACTCGGCCACGCGGCTACGGCGGCTATGGCGGGTATGGCGGGTACGGCAAGCGAGGCAGCCGCTACAACGACTACGACGACGAAGAAGAGGACGAGTCGGACATGGAGGCGGGCCTGTCGGACATTGACGACGAAGAAGAGCAGGCCGAGCGGCTGGCGCGCCGGGAGGACGCCGAGCAGGAGAAGCTGGAGCGGCGACTCAAGGCGGAGAAGGAAGAGCGGAAACGGCGGCTCCTGGCTGCGTCCCGGCGCTGACCGTGCGCCTGTCTGCACGCTTGGCAGTTTGCTGTTTCTCGAGTAGCGCTTCTTTGTCTCTTTGGGTTTTTTCGTTTTTTTTTTCACCCTTTACATAGCATTGGCGAACTGGCATTTTGTATTTGTCATGGCAGATTTGCAGATCATTTTCATTCCAATCCACCGTCTCGTGATTGTGTAAACTTTAAATGCAGTATAAAAACAACGCTAGAATGCCCTCTATCCCGCACACAATCCGTTCCTGTCCCTATCCCGTTATAAACAAAATGCAGACTGACAAAAACTCGGGGTATTGTTCAGCTTCTCATGAGCACGTCGCCTTGGCCGCGTTGGCCCCGGACTCGGCAGCAGCCTCGGCTTCGGCCGCCGCCTTGGCTTCGGCCTCGCCCTCGTAGCCCTCCGTCTTCATGTCGGTGATGCCCAGCTCTTCCTCCTCTTCGGCCGTGCGGTCGTACTCTTCCACGGTCATCTGCGCGTCCGGCTGGCGCGGGTCGTCGGCCAGGCTCTGCACATAGGAGCTGGCCAGGGGGTCCTCGAGCACGACGGAAAAGGCCCGCTTGCCGGCAATGGCGTCGTCCAGGCCCGCGAAAAAGCCGTTCCAGCGGGCGCGCTCGCTGTCGTCCAGCGAGTCGCCGCCTTCGGCCGGGGCCGCTGATGGTGCGCTGACGGGGGGCGGCACGGTCGACGCGTAGGTGGGGGTGGCCTTGTCGCCGTCGGCCTGGAAGATCTGGTTGTGCAGATCGTCGCGGACCTGGGCCAAGAGGCCCTCGACGGTCGTGAAGCGGCCGCCCAGCGTGCCCGGGTTGACCGAGAGGTTGAGCTCGGGGCACTCGAGCGCGCAGCTCTCGCTCTTGAGAATATCGCGGGCCAGGTCTGCGGCGGACTTGACTTGCAGCGTGATGCGCCGGCCCCTGGCGGGGATGGCGCCGCCCGTCTTGACGTCGTTGGATCGGTAGCCGCAGTGGTCGCACAGCGTGCTCATCAGGACGACCTGCTGGAAGTGCGGGATGTCGACCATCTTCATGTGGGTGATGGCCGGGTGCATGCACGCCGGGCAGCTCGCCGGGAAGGTGTAGACCTCGTTGGGGATGATCTCGTCGTTCTCGCTGAGACGGCCCTGGCCGCCGAGGGGGATGACGCCGTCCGAGCCGGACAAGCCGCTGGTGGCGATGCCGGTGGACGCGGTGGTGATGCCGCCGCCGCCCGCGGCTTCGGCGCCCGTGTCCACGAGACCGAGGGCCTCGTTCTGCTCGGCCGACCGCAGGTACTCGCGCTTCTCCCACTTGCCCACGCCGTCGTGCAGGTCAGGGGCGATCCAGCTGTTGCCCGCGGGGTCGTCGAGGCTGAAGCGGAAGGGAAACGCCTCGCCGGCGAGCATGGCCTTGGCCCGGGCCAGCACGTCGTTGATCTTCTCCCAGACCTCGGGCTGCTGCTCCTTGCGGGCGTCCTGGTCCATCTCGAGATCCTCGACGACGCCGCGCAGCACGCCCTCGATGTTGGTGAGCTGGCCCCGGCCGGCGGGGATCTCAATGTCGAGCTCGATAAACTTGGCCACGGCGGTGTCGGCCTTGACCACCTGGCGCGAGAAGTCGTCCATGCCGGTCAGGCGCAGCTCGTAGTGGGTGCCGCGGGTCTGCACCGAGCCGGCCGCCTGGATCTCGTTGTTCTGGAAGCCGCAGTGCTCGCAGCGGAAGGACATGACAATGACCTCGCGGAAGTAGGGGATGCGCGTGAGCAGCAGGCGCGTTGTGCCGTTCTCGTGGCAGTTCATGCACAGCGACTCGATCTCCTCGACGACGCGGCCGTCGTCGTCGTTGTCCACGACCGCGCTGGCCTCGTTGACCGGCGCATCCACGTGCGCGACCTGGGTGCCGATGGACTCGAACACCTGGTGGGGCGTGACGATGTTCTCCTCGGGGGGGGACATGATGTGTGGTGTTCAAAACAGAGTGATGACGGTTGATCTGATGTGTATGTCGACAATTGTTGTTTGCGGCAACTTCCTTACAGAAGGCGGCAGTGTAAGACTTTTCCAAGCCTTATCGAAAAATTTAGGAGGGGTTGTTAGCGATAAGACGGGAAAATTCCTTCTGTAGCGCAGCGCCGCAGCGGGGTTTATAAGCTGCAGTGACGCGCTGGCGCCTGAGTCATCGCACCGAATGTTCTGGCAGGCGCCACGACCGCCTAGAAGATAGGGCACCATCGCCTAGAGCGTGCCCAGCACACAACGCGAGGTCATTTCTTGCGGAAATCGTCGAAACTCAGGCCGAGACTGCCCAGGCCGCCGCTGTCGGTGCTTCGGCTCTTGTCGAGCAACGCCAGCAGGCCGGCCTTTCTGTTTTTGGCCCGCTTCTTGCTGCTGGCGTTGGACGCGGCTTTTGCTGCTGCGGGCGCTGCGGGCGCTGCGCCAGCGGCAGCGGTCGCTGCTGCTATTGCCTGCCGTTTTGCTGGCTGGCCCGAGTCTGGAGGGACTGGCGCAGCGGCCTGTGCCGGCTCCGACCCGTTCCTTGTGGGCTTGCGCCTCCTCTGCGCGGGAATGGGCGGCGGCGGCGGCAGCGCAATTCTTGTCTCGCGGCTGCAGAGGCCGCACGTGTAGACCTTTGTGATGCCGGCACGGACCGCCGGCACGCACATCTGCTTTGTCGGCGCCGGCTTTGTCGGCCGCGTGGCCGTGTCGTCGTCGTTTGCGCCTCGCTTGCGCTTCTTCTGGCGAGGCCGCCCGGGCTGGATGGCGAGAGTCGTGCCGTCGCTGCCCGGAATCAGGATCAGGCCGCAGCTCGTGCAGACGTGCTGGCGCTGGACGTCGGTCTCGGGAAGTGCTGCAACGGGCTGGCTGGCCGAGGCCGCCGCGGCGGCCTGTGTGGTCGCGGCGAGGTCGATGCGGCGACTCATCAGATAGGCGGACGTCTGCGGCGCGGCCTGCCTGACGAGATGCGCCGCGTCGTTCAAAAAGCGGATCCGCGCGGCAGCAGCTGAAGCCATGTTGAGTGTGGATGCGTTGACGGATGTGTAGATGTGTCGATGGAGAGGACGTGAATCCGCAATGTTTTTTGGTTATTGTGGCGGCAGAATTACAGCGCTGCTCACCGCCGGGCCCTCACCGCCCACGGCCTTACTCGGACACTGCATGTATCTGGCCCGCGGAAAATGCGCAAAAGTGACTTCACAGCTTTCGCGTACAGTACATAAGCTTCACCAACGCCATGATTGATAATATCGTTTGCCTCTTCGGCTTGATGCTCACGCTCAACAACAAATAAACACTCTACTACGCCCGCTTGATCTCCCATTTCTGTCCCTGGACGCTCACTTCCTCGCCGGCCTTCTCGTCGTAGTCGAACCAGTCGCCCTCGGTCAGATCGATGCCGGCAAACTTGGTGCTGGACTCGAGGCCGTCGGCCAGCCACTCGCCCTGTTTTGTCAGCATGTGCGAGCATTCTTGCAACGGCCGCATGCACGCCTGTTGCGTGGCGGCGCTGCCTCACCTCGGGCTTGAACTCGGTAAACTCGAGGCCACGGCAGTCGAACTCGATGATGTTCTGTGCCTTGGGTGGCTCGGCGTGTTCGTAGGGCTTTGCCGCAGCCTTGATCGAGGCCGTGGATTCTCTCTGCAAGCATTAGAATCTGCCAGCGCTTTCCTCGGCTTCTGGAGAACAAAGTGCACCGGTCCCTATCCGCCTACCTTGCAGTTCTTGCACTTCCACACAAAGTTGGCCTCGCCACGGCTGCCGCTCATCTCATTTTGCTCCTATGAGAGTCAGTGCTCTGTTTTTCAGCGTCCAAGAAAAGAAAAGAGCGTCGAAGGCGTCCAGGCTCACGCACAAAACGGCTCACGCCCACCCAGTTGGCGTGCGTCTCCCTGCAGGATGTGCACTGGACCTTGAACGTGTACCAGAACGGCGCATCCTCCGAGTCCGCTGGACGCAGGTTCGTCACCCTAGGCCCAGAGTCAGCGCTGTGCGAGGACAGCAGGGCAGATGCAACAAAGATGATGAATGACGGCGAGAAAAAAGAAGGCCAGTGCTTTGGATGAGGCGGCGGGGAGGACGACGTACCCCGCAAGTTCGGCCGTCAGAGTGAGGCTATACATGGTGTCTCGGCAGACTGGGCGTCTTCAGCGAGCACGCGAGGATGTTGTTCTCGCTCGGCGTTGTGGGAGCTCTGTCATCCGCAGCGCATGAAGACGCCGCAGTGATTTGGAGCTTTCCCGCTCCTTCCTCGCCTATGAGCTAGGCTAGTGCGTACAGTTTGGCGCACGGTGGCCGCAGCGAACCCTGCCGCGAAAGGCCGTGCGCAGAACCAGTTGACACCCCGCCGAAGCTACATGTACAAAATAGCATTTTAGTGGCATGATGCGACAAAACGTGCAACGTGCAACGACACTCCATCTCCCTCGTCCCACGCACGACACGTCCGCCCACGCCCCGTGCTTCGGTTCACGGTCTGTCTGGGTCGACTGGCCCGCGCACCGGCGTCTCGAGCGAGCCATGCCACCGCAATGCCAAAACTCTGGTCGTGGGCTCCGCAGAGCCATATCTGCCGCAGCTGCCGGCGTGAACGCCTGGAACGGCCGGACAGCCGCCGCGTGCCGGCAGGGCGCTGGCGCTCCCGGGGCCTGCACACGGACGCAATGAGCCGCCGCGCGGCGGCCTCTGCGGGCGTCGCGGCGCCGGGTGCCGCTTGGCCTGTGCATCCGGCCGGCACGCGGCCCCTGCGGCGCGCACGGAAGCAGGCCGCGACGGGCACCGGGCCCTCGGCCGGCTATGCCACCACCATGGCGGCGGCCGCGGCAGCGGAAGCAGACCGAGCGGCGCGGCGGCGGAGAGACCTCGGCAGGCGCCTGGACGAGGCGCGCCGCGACCTGGCGCGCGTCTTGCACGACCCGGTCCCGCTCAGCTACAGCCTGACCGTGGGCCTGCCGCCCTCGTCCGTGGCAGACTGGACGCCCCAGGGCTCCCTGGCCATCTCGGCGCCAACCGTGCAGAACACGCCGACAACGACGTCGCCGCACGACGTCATCGAGGCGATCAAGGCCATCTGTGTGTCCCCGGCACAGCTGCGGAGCCACGCGGCTCTGTCACGGTGGCGAGAGGCCTACCTCACGGGGCTGCACAACAAGTTTGGCGTGAAGCGGCGGTGGTGGTCGAAGCGGCCCGAGCCCGACGCCGGGCTGGGCAACCTCGCCGAGGCCATGCTGGCGGAGGAGACCGAGGCGCGGGAAACGCTGCTGCAGGGCCAGCGGGAGCCGAAGCTGGCCGTGCAGTTTTCGCGCATGACCGAGGCCACGAACCGGCTGGTGGACAGCCTGATCGAGGAGGGCCACCGCATCAGCAGCCTGGGCGACGCGGACGTGCAGAAAGCGGCCATGGAGAGCCTCGAGTCGCCCTACCACGCCATGCGCCTGCTGCGGTCCGACGGCTACCCCAACTTCCGCGCGCCCGAGCTCGACCCGGCCGCCGCGACGGACGCGCGCATCCAGGCCAACGACGCCGCGCGCCGCATCTTCAAGAGCTGGTCCGAGGCGCGCATGTGGGGCCGGCCGCGCACGTCGGCGCTGGACCTGGCCATGGGCCGGCGCGCGGTGAGCCCCGCGGTCTGGAACGCCAAGGAAGTCAAGTTCTGGGTGGCCAAGCTGTGCTACAACATGCTGGTCAGCCCGGCGCCGCCCGGCATCCACAACTACAACGTGCTGATGCTGGGGTTCATCAGCGTCGGGCAGCACACGCTGGCGCAGCTTGTCGCCGACTCGCTCCTGTACGACACGCGCATGCTGCCGACGCAGCAGACGCTGGCCTGTCTGCTGCACCAGGCGCGCGCCCAGGGCGACCTGGTCGGCTTCCACCGCGTGCTGCGGCGGCTGGTCGCCCTGGATCCGCGCGGCCTCAAGATCCGGCGGCGGTCCATTGAGGACGTGGCCCAGCGCCGCGAGAACCACGCGTGGGCGCTGCACAACGACGTGGACCTGGCCGGCGGCTACGTGGTGCAGCGGGCCAATGTGGACCGCTCCGTCACCGAGGCCATCATCATGGGCCTGCTGTCCCTGGACAGCGTGCGCCATGCGGCGGTGGTGTTTGCGGCCTACCTCAAGGACATTGACCCCGTCGACTCGTACACGCTCAACACCATTGTGAACCCCGTCCTCGACGCCATCGACATTCCGGCGGCCCGCGTGCTGATCCGCGGCTTTGCGCTCAACGCCAACGCCATTGCGGGCCTGCTGCTGAACGAGGACCGCTTTGCGCGCAAGCTCTCCATGAAGATCCGGATCCTGCTCGCCATTGCCACGGCGCCCGAGCCGGCCCTGCGGGCGCCCCCCCCCGAACAACACGGGCCCGCGGGGCCTGCTGCCGAAGCAGAGCACGGCGCGGCCCGGGGTGGTGCTGGTGCTGCGCCGGGCAGCAGCGACGGCAGCGACGGCACCGCCCGCCGCGCGCTCCTTGAATCGCGGCTCATGCTCGCGCGGAAGCAATACGCGCTCGGGGGCCGCCTGGCCCGGTCGCAGATCAAGCTGCTCGCACGGCATGGCATCTCCGGGTCGAAACACGGGCCACAAGAGCCACAAGAGCCACAAGAGCCACCAGAGCCACCAGAGCCACAAGAGCCACAAGAGCCACAAGAGCTCGCCGGCGGCGTGGCGGGAGCAGGACAACACACAGCCTACGGCGACGGCATCGAGCGGCTGTCGGCCGCCCTGTTCGTCTCGGATACGCTGCGCTACGTGGCCCGCCTTGGCCAGATTACCAGTGCTGCCAAGACGGCCATCGAAACAGACCCGCGGGGCTTCGCGGCCGGCGCCGACGCCTGGGCCAGCGGGCTTGCCGACCTGGCCCGGCAGGCGCAGAGCTACCGCTACGAAGAGGACAAGTACAGCCGCATGGCGCGCGTCAAGGCTGTCGAGGAGACCACCGAGGCTGTTCTTGCCGCGTGCAAGAACGTGATGGAGTCCTTTATGGAGACGGTCACGGCCGACCTGGAAGCAACCGCGGCGGCCGCCGCGGCTGTCGAGGCCAAGGCCGAGTCGGACGCGCTCCAGGCCCGGCCAGGCAGCTCGATCCTGTCCACCTTTTACTCGTTCCTGCTGCGGACGAGCCTGCCTCTGGGGATGCGCATGGCGGCCTACTTTTCGACGACGCAGGCGGCGCAGGCGCACAAGAGCAACGCCGGCAGCGCTGCTGCCGGCGACGCTGCTGCCGGCGAGGGCAAGCGGCCACGCGACCGCGGCGAGCCTCTGCCCTTTTCTGTCTCGCCGTCGCTCGCCCAGCAGATCGCCCTCCTCGAGCGGCACCTGGCCGAGGACATGCCGGCCGTCAGCGCGCTGCTCGAGGACCACTTCAAGGAAGTCCTCCTGCAGGCTGTCCTCCCCGAAGAACACGGCAGCCACTACAGCCTGTACGAGGCCGAAGCGCTGCGGCTTCGTGCCCGCAGCACGCCGCTCGACGCGCTCCTGCAGGCCCGCTACCGGCAGCTGGGCAGAGACCCCCCCGCGCAGACGCCCCCGCGGCGCTTGCCGGCTCGCGAAGGCGAGGGCGAGGGGGCAGCATGCGAAAACAGCGCAGAGGCCCACTGCGAGGACCAGGAACAGACGGCACCTGCAGACCCCAAGAGGTCATACGCGCTGTTCCATATGGGCGCGGCCGTGTCCAGCTGAGCTCGTGCTGGTGCCACCGCAGCCTGCCATACACATTCCAGGTCCTACGTGTGTATCTTACGTTGTATATATCAGCACATGACATTTGACATTGTTGTCCACGGAGCCGAGTATGTCTGTATGTATCTACTCGTACTCGTAGGCTAATGTATTTTCCTCGTCAGGCAGACTTTGCAAGGCGGGGCACACAGAGCACATGAGCACGAGATGCCCCCGTCAAGGCGTATCGGAAAGCTCGCCTCCGTGGCTGTCACGATGGCCGCCAAGAGGCGGAAGAGACCCTGCATATGCTAGCTCCAGGCACGAGCCACTCGTTGGGGCTTTCAGCGGGCGAGAGGCCCAGAACGCCCGGAGGCTATGGGCGGGAGAGCTAGCGGCAGCATGGCCTTTAGGCGGAACAGCGCTAAGCATCCGCTGAACGCCAGTGGTCAACACAGCGCATCGTCGCGGCAGGTCAAGTGACCGTTTCCATATGACAAAAATAAAATCCAGTAAGATACATGTAAAAAAAAACAATGCAGGAGGCGCGTGTCCCCCACGACGAAGCGGTGTGCAGCGTGGCCACGCCGCTGCGCACACGACACATTTCTGCTGCAGGCTAGCCAAAACGCAGGGCCTCTCACACTGCAGTGAGTCACTGTAATCGCAGGACTCTTCAGCACCTCTGGCCTGTCCGGCGTTTCGTTTGTCGAGCGTGGCTGCTCTTTCCACCGAGCTCCCTCCGTTCATCGCTCCTGCCTCGCCGTGGAAGCGGTGTTCACGAGCCCGAGAAGGCACGGCGTTGGCAAGCTGGGGCGAACTTCGGGCCAGTGAGGAGCGGGGGCCGATCCACGGGACGCTGCTGGAGCGCTGTGACTGGCTGGAGTGGGGGCGTTTTGGCCCGCGTGGTGTAAGAATAAAATGGGTATTGAGACTGGGGGAAGGAGCAAAGGACGACTACGAACAAGAGTACGAGAGCATGAGTACGCGTACGGCGTACGGCGAACGGGGGCATTGTCAGTAAAGGCTCCAGCACGCTCGCTTCAAAGCAGAACGGCCTGTGTCCTTTGCAAGATATCTTACAAAAAAAAAGACGGCGTTGCGAAGCACAATGCAAACGGACAGGCACATGCTTCTGGAGTCGGTCGCACTTGCCAGCCGCTAGGTGTCCCGCCGGTGTCCGGCATCCCTTCTTGCTCGCCTAGCGTCGGAAGCTCCACTGATGATTTCATCTAGTCATCCGTCTCTTTTTTCTTTTTTCTTTTTCTGCCAGACGACTTTGTCGAGTCGAGAGCACTCTACAAGGCCATCCTCTGCTTCAAACAAGTTCAGGCGTCCTCTCCTCCGACTGCGGTGTCTGCACCTCCCCCCACGAGCGGTATCGCGCCTTCTATTTCCGGGGTGGGTTTCGTCCGTCGTGCTTTCCCTCGAAGCTCAACCAGCCAACCAGAGCGTCGCATCCAAGCAGCTGCCACCCGCAGCTCTACCGCCCATCGCTCGCCATCACGCTCTCCTCTTCCTTTTCACCACGCTCGCCCCTCGCGTTGCCTGTCTTGTCAAGCCTGCTGCTGCTTGTCCCCTCTTCTCACTGTCCAGGACCTGCCTCCAACAGCGACCTCTCTTGTCCATCACTCGATGGCGGCCCTGACCCGGCAGCACTTGCACCTCCAGTCCACCGGGTTTTCGTGATATCGAGAGACAACCGCGTCAAGAGCTTTTTTTGTATGCCTCTCCCCCCAGTCCTCTCCGCGAGCAGCAATTGACCTGGACACTCCCTTGTACAGTCACCATGAAGTTTGGAAGAAAGTACGTGTTCCCCCCTCCCAACTCGTCTTTTGGCGACGCTGACACACACAAAGCCTCCCGCGAAACCAGGTGCCCGAGTGGGCGGTTTCGTACATCAACTACAAGGGCCTCAAGAAGCTCATCAAGGCGGCTGCCGAGACAGCTCATCGAGGAGGAACTGCGGACCTTGCAGGTGGGACTCCCAAAGTTGTGGCGCCTTTTGTTGCCTCGCTCCTCGGGTTTGCCTCCAGGGCTGTTGCCTAACGTTTTTTTGGTCTTTTTTCGCTCTCTCCTTTGGCGGATATAGAATTCTTCTTTGCCCTGGACCGCAACCTCGAAGATGTCGACGCCTTCTACAACAAGAAATTCGCCGACATCGACCGCCGGCTCCGCCTCCTGCAAGACCGCTACGGCACGTCGCCCGATGTCGCCGCAAACCTCGACCAGGATGAGATTGAGGAGCTGATGGGCGCGCTCCTGGAGCTCCGCAGCCGGCTGCGCAATCTGCAGTGGTTCGGCGAGATCAACCGCCGCGGCTTTGTCAAGATCACCAAGAAGCTGGACAAGAAGGTGCCCAGAACCACGACCCAGCACCGCTACATTGCCACAAAGGTCGACCCGTGTCCCTTTGCCCGCGACACAACCATCACGCGGGTCATGGCCAAGGTGAACCGCTGGCTCCTCGCTCTCGGAGACGCCAACCAGGCGGACGACGCTCGTTCCGAGCGGTCCGTCCACTCCCTCGGCCGCGCCTCCACAAAGGCCATGCTCAATCTCTCCAACGCGGCGCTCGACCGCCTCGATCAGGCCATCCGCTCCGACGACGTCCAGAGCCTCGAGGCCGGCCTCCGCGCGAACAACATCGACCTCAACGAGCCCGCCCCCGCGGCCGAGATTCAGACGTCAGCACTGGAACGGTCCAGCTCGTCCGAGTCTTCCGCATCAGCCGCTCCGCCGCTGGACTCTGCTGCTTCGTCGCAGGGGCTTCTCTTGAACCTCTTGCAGCGGGCCATCTCCGTCCGCTCCAAAGAGGCGATCCGCTTTCTGCTCGGCCATATCCTCCACCTGGACGAGCCCGACGACATCAACCAGCGCAACTGCATCCACCGGCTGGTCATCCACATTGGCCGGAGCAAGTCCGTACCGCCCGAGGCGATACAGCAGGACGCAGCCGCGGCTGGCAAGGCAAAGACACACGTCACCCACTACGCCACGCAGTTTCTGACCCCGGCCACGTCTCCCATGCCCATTCCGCGCGCCAGCTTTACCAACGAAGGCCGTCCGCTCGAGGCCTCGGATCTCCGCGTCCAGATTCTCACCTTCTTGCTGGACAACCTCTCGCCTGGCCAACGCCGGTCGCTGAGCACGCGCGACTCGTTTGGCCGCATGCCCCTGCACTACGCGGCCCAGTTTGGCTTTGTCGTGGTGTGCAAGACCCTCATCTCCCGGATGCAGGCGTGGGGGCAGTACGACGTCACAAACGGCATCGACGCGCCCGAGTGGGAAGACAATGAGGGCCTCACACCTCTGCACCTCAGCGTCATCGGCGGCCACCCTCTGACGACGGAGACGCTGCTCAGCAGCGAGAACTGGAACGGTGCCCGGGAGCACAGCAGCGCGCTTCGGCGCACAGCCAAATCCAGTGCTGTGCTCGCCATTGCCACGAAGCACAACCACTTCCGCATTGTCCAGATGCTTGTCGACGCAGGCGTGGACCTCAACTGGCAGGATGAGATGGGCGAGACTGCCCTACACATTGCTGCGCGCTTCGGCCACGACAACTGTGCCAGGATTCTCCTGAGCGGCAGCGCGACCCAAAAGGCCGACCTGGAACTCGCTGAAAAGTCCTACGCCTGGACAGCGCTCCATATTGCCGCTGTGGACGGCCATCTTTCGGTGGCTCGCCTCATTGTGGATGCGGGCGCAGACGTCGACAGGGCGGACTCGTCGGGCTGGACCGCCCGGGAGCATGCTGCTCTGCGTGGCCACCTGGACATTGCTCGGCTCTTGCTTCAGCACACCCGGGTTGCCCCAGGAACAGAGGCGGCCGGAGAGGGCCGTGCGGGCGGCAAGCCATCATCGTCCAACGGCGTGCCAGCACCGACGGCGACGCCATCGCAGACACCAGGGCCGATCGGGAGCACCCCTCCTCCTCCACTGAGCACATCGCCGGACCAGCATCTCTCTCTTGGCGACCGCCGTTCAAACGGAGCCTCGAGGCTGGCTTCGAGCAACGACTCTTCTGCCGCACAGCCGCAGCCCGTCCGCACATATGGACACCGCTACCTCAAGGACGAATCCCTTGTCCTGGTCAGCCTGGGCTCCATGGACATGCGCAAAGAAGTCGACGCAGTCAAGCTGGACAAGGTGCCGCTGACCGAAGCACACCACACGCAGCTTGACACCGCTCTGTCCATTGTCGTGTCTGCCGCCGGCGCCACCGGCGACCCGACGGTGATTGATCTTCCGGTGCAGGAGAACATTTCGACGGAGCCCATCGTTTTTACCACGCGGAATGCGGCCGACGTCAAACTGATCTTTGATATCGTCCCCACGTACTCGGGCAACGACAAGAACAAGGTCGGGCGCGGCGTTGCGTTTCTGTCCGCGTCGCTCCCGGCGCCCGGCGCAGCCTTGGCCGGCCTGCAGCGCGACGTGTCGGTCCCGATCATGTCCGTCGACTTGGAAACGATTGGCTTTGTCAACTTTAACTTTCTGGTCGTCACTCCCTTTACCCACGCCAACATGGGCGTCAATTCGGAGCACACGTACTGGCGCAAGGTGTCGTCCACGCCCATGGTGATTGGCCACCGCGGTCTGGGCAAGAACTCGTCGTCCAATCGATCCCTGCAGCTGGGCGAGAACACCGTGCCATCGTTTATCGCAGCGGCCAACCTGGGCGCGAACTATGTCGAGTTTGACGTGCAGCTCACAAAGGACCACGTCCCGGTCATCTACCACGACTTCTTGGTGAGCGAGACCGGCCTGGACGTGCCTGTACACACCTTGACACTGGATCAATTCCTGCACATCAATGGCGGCAGCAGCGGCAGTAAGAATGCCAGCAGCAATTCTGCCAATGCCGCTGAAGGTGCTGCTGCCGGCCCCCCAGCCGAGCTCGACAACAGCACCGGGTCCCTTGAAAAAGCGGCCGCTGTGGCTGTGGCCGACGACGCCGACGGCATCCCGCCGGCCAAGAATGCCACGCCCGGCACGGTTCGCTTCGACACCAGCGTGATCGATGCGCACAGCAACAGCAACGGCCAGCGCAAGAACGGATACCGCCTGCCGCGGCGCGCCATGTCCATGTCGCTGGATGACTCCATGGACAACAAGCGCGACGACCTCAACGAGCGCATGAAGCACACACGCGACTTCAAGGCAAAGGGCTTCAAGGCGAACTCGCGCGGCAACTTTATCCAGGCGCCCTTTGCGACTCTCGAAGACCTGTTCAAGCAGCTGCCGCAGTCGGTTGGCTTCAACATTGAGATGAAGTACCCGATGCTGCACGAGACGGAGGAGCAGGGCATGGAGGCCTATGCCATTGAGCTGAACACGTTCTGCGACACGGTCTTGACAAAGGTGTACGACATGGCCAACGGCCGCGACGTGCTGTTCTCGTCGTTCAACCCCGACATCTGCCTGTGCCTGTCGTTCAAGCAGCCCAACTTTCCCATCCTGTTCCTGACCGACGCGGGCGGCGAGGTCGTCGGCGACATCCGCGCCAGCAGCCTGCAAGAGGCCATTCGCTTTACACGGCGCTGGAAGCTGCTGGGCCTTGTCAGCCTTGCGGACCCGTTTATCATCAGCCCGCGGCTGGTGCGCGTGGTCAAGCAGAACGGGCTGGTGTGCGTCAGCTACGGCGCCGAAAACAACAAGCCAGAGATGGTCGAGGTAAGCGCCGTTTGAGAGGGTTTTGTCCTTTGTCTTGTGCCGTGCGGAATGGCGTGCTGACAGTTGAACAGCGACAAGTCAAGGAGGGCATCGACGCCGTGATTGTGGACAGTGTTCTTGCCATTCGCAAGGGCCTCACAAAGGACGAGGGGAAGACGGTGCCCGTCGTGGCCGAGGCCAAGTCAGAGTAGACAAGGCCATGGCCACAGAACCGGGGAATGCGCAGCAAAATGGTGTGACCAGTCTACAGAAACTAGAAGCGGCCGTCATCGTATTGACGGATTAATACGAGTACAAAATACAAAATCAGGCAGAAGCAATCACTCCGCCGCCCAGCCCAGATGGCCGTGCACGACGTTGCCTCGACAGATGCCAAGGCCGAGCCTCGTCGGCTGCCTCTCGTCCGCTGGCTCTCGGCGTGGCGTAACGGGGTGCCCGGTCTTTGTGTCGAGACGGCCAAAACGGAGGCTGTGCTTGGGCGACTTTGTACGAGTATCTCCTTGTAGCGTATTTTGCGCGCTATCAGGCGCGTGAGCGGTGGGGCGGCCTCCTATGAACGCTGAAGACTGGACCCTGTGTTTCTCAGACGCTGCGTGGACACAAGAGCGCTTGTGGTCGCTGGCCGTCTGCGCTCTCCCATTTCTTTGTGCTCGTACGCTTCATCTCCTCTCTCACCGTCTTTCGATCCAGACCACTCCTGTCCGCTGCTTCCCTTTCTGTTTTGCTGCGCGCGTGGCTCCTTCCTTGCACTCGGTCGACTTTGGCGCGTCTTTCCTCATCCCAAAACAGTTCCCCGCATCGATTCGCTCTGGCGGTCGTCCCACCGCCCGGCTGCTCTTGCCAATTCGCTAGAGCTCGCTCTTGCCCTCTTTTCTCTTCTCTCCCTTGAACCCCCCCTCCCTTCTTTTCTCACTCTCCTCTCTTCTCATCCACGCCAATTCACGATCTCGCTCACTTGCCAACCCACCATCGCCCAGCCTCCCCGCGCCTTTCCTTTCGACCAGCAGCAGCAGTCAGCATGGGCGGCCCCGCGTCTCCCGGCGGCGGCGCAGGCCCGTCGTTCGCTCCCCCGCCGCTGCCGGCGGGCTGGATCGCGCAGTGGGACAGCAGCACCCAAAAGTACTACTTTGTGCAGCTCTCGACGGGCCTGTCGCAATGGGAGACGCCGACGGACGCCGCGCCCGTGGGTGGTGGCACGCCCACGCCCAGCCATGGTGACACAGACCATCCCTTTGGCGTGCCCAATGGCGGCAGGAAGGGAGCCAACGGCTCGGCTACGTACATCACACACCCTGACGGGACACAGACCATCCAGCATGCGGATGGCCGCATGGAGCCGGTGATGCCATCGGAAGACGGGGCTGCAGGCGCGCGGGGCATGGACGGCCCGAGCGGCGAGCGCGGCATTGGGGTAGGTTGTCTTGGCCGGCATGCATTGGTTGTCGCAAAAGGCTGACGGTGTGGCGGTTCTAGTCCTTTGCAGCGAGCATGCTGCAGAGCCAGCTGTCGCACGGAAGCAGCAGCGGCAGCGGCAGCGGCGGCAACGCGCTTCTCGGCCAGCTGATCGGCGGCCTGACACACTCGAGCGGATCCAACAGCGGCAGCCACGGCGGCAGCGGGAGCAGCAGCAGCGGTCTGGGCGGCAAGCTCGTGGGCCAGCTCGCGTCCAACCTCTTCTCGTCCAACAGCAAGCCGGCGCCGGCCAACTACCACGGCAGCCAGCAGGCACACACGAACAACACGGGCGGCCTGGCGGGCGCAATGATGGGCGGCGTTGCCAGCATGTTTGGCGGAGGCCACAGCCAGCAAGGCCAGCAGAGCCAGGGCTACGGCTACTCGGGCGCCGGCTCGGGCGGGACGTACTCGGGCGCCGCGCCGCCGACGTCGTACCAGCCAGCCGCACATTCGCAGTACAACGCAGCCGGCGCGCACGCCAACAGCAACAACAGCGGCGGCGCTCCTTCTTACCAGCCACCGCCAAGCAGCGGAGGAGGCGCGCCGTCGTACCAACCCCCGCCAAGCAACAACAACACGCCCGGCTCCTACCAGCCGCCCGGCTCGGGCGCGCCCTCCTACGCCCCTCCTCCAACCGCCGCCGCGCACGGCCAGCCGCCGACGTCCTACCCTGCCTACGGCGGCCAGCCTCCGCAGCAGCAGCACCAGCAGCAAAGCCAGCACGCGCCCCCTCAGCCGTACCAGCAATACAGCCCGCAGCAGCAGACACCCCATTCGTACCCGCCGGCCCAAGGGCAGCAGCACCCGCAACAGCCATCCCCGTACGGAAATGCCCCTCCCCCACCGCCGGGCGGATACGGCGCGCCGCCTCCACAGCCCAGCGGCCAGCAGGGCGCCTATGGTGCTTCCGGCTACTTTCCGCCCCCGCCGCCGCAGCAGCACCAGCAGCACCAGCAGCAACCCCAGTACGGCCAGCCACAGTATGGCGGCAGCGTCAGCGGACAGGCCTCGCCCTACGGCGCACCGCAGCAGCACGTGTATGCACAGGGTGCCGGCGTTTCTGGGGCCTATGGCGGCGGCAGTGCGCCGCGGTACTAGTACCGGAAACGGCGGGGAGAGTGTGCTTTGAGACTTTGGCACCGGTCAAGGCGGCTGTTTACATATTTTTGTTTCTTTTTTTTTCTTTTTTTTTTGGCCGCCGTTGTCGCTTTACATCGTTTTGCGTTTTGTTTTATAGTATATCGGCTTTGCCCTTGTTTCCTGCTGCTTTTCCTGCACCATTGTCGTTTTCCCAGCTCGCTCGACGCTCCAGCCACTTTGCATCGCTGCTTTTCTAATCCTATTCCCGCGCTTCAAATGTATACTGCACTGCCTTGCGACTGGAGGCCGTCGATTGCAGAATACTTTTCTGCGCCGATAACCAGAATGTGTAGAGAGTTTATTTCCGTGCCAGTTGAACGACTTCATGTCATCTCCCTTTTTATATTGAAAGACAACAGCACACTGCTGTTCTTGTCGTATAGCCTATGCTTCTCTTCTGCACTGCTCACTCTAGCTTCAACTCTTCATTCCTCGCGCCGTCAACGACTGACTGCAGCCCTGGCAGGACGACGCGGCGTGTGAGCCACGCGCTGATGCCAGCCACGGCCAAAACGGCCGCCACGACAGGCAACAACGAGCGCGGCAGGACGTTGAAGAGGTACGGGTCGAGGATGACGTCTGCCAGCACGGGCGACACCCGGTCCGGGCGCATGGCCGAGCGGTCCGCTGCCACAAAGTCCGCTGCAGCAACGATGCGGGCAAGGGAGCACGCGGAGGCTGCGGGCGAAGAGGCGGCCACGGCCGGTTTTGATGTTGTGTCGCCGGCCTGTTGTCGCTCAGCAAACGCAGCAAGCGAGGCGGCCAGCTCGGCCGTCGACGCAACCGTTGCAGAGTCGAACACGTCGACCGAAAAGGCCGTCGGTTGCTGCTGGTCAGACGAGGCCCACGTCGATGCAGACGATGAAAGGAGAGAACGGGGGGCCGACTTACTGTCGCTGCCCAGCAGACGCGCAGCTCGTAGCGCTGGCCCGCGCGCAGCTCGTCGAGAAGCGCCCATGTCGTGCCGTTGGCAGGGAAGCCGTCGGCCCAGGGAAACACGGCCGGCAGCCCGGAGCGCCAGGCGTTGCGCGCCGGCGTCAGGCGAGGAAGGGATCGGATCGCGCGGGCGTCGAGCGGACCGCGGCCGCTGCTGGCCACGAAGATGGCCTTTTCGACATTCGCGGCCACGGCCACGGCCCATGCCAGAAGCGCCAGCCCGAGGCGCCAGGCAAACCGGGCAGCCATGAGCGACAGAATCAACTGTCAGATATCGTCGTCTGTATGTACGTACAGAACAGCTAACGGCGCAGGTGGTCCTCCAATAAGCACGCGTTATTCTTTCCAAAGTCCACTAGCCACAGCACCGCCACATCACATGCCAGAAACCGAGCCCAAACCTGGGGCCAACCAACTAGACCCGCTTATAATAGCGCACCTGGGGCAGGTTGGGGACGCTCCGCTGGTGACGCAAACGCCGAGGGAAGTTGCAGGCCTGCAGACGAACCCAAACCAGAAGGAGCAAAGGCACGAGCTTGTCGCCCTTCCGCCCTCTCCACGCTCGTGCTCCAATCGTGCCTTTCTTTTTCCCAGCATCTCCAGATAAGCCTCTGTGCCTTCGACTCGACGACGACACGACCCGCGATACTGCCGCTGCACCGGCCATGCGTGTTTGCTCCTAGAGGAGCCTAAGCGCACAAGACCGCGCCGTCGACCCTGCACCCATCCGCCCCAACGCGCTTCTCCTCCTCCTCCTCCTCCTCCTCCTCTGCCATGGCCGCCCAGTCCAAGCTGGCGCCGGCCCTGCTCGGCGACCAGCAGCGGCGGACGCTGCGCAGCCTTGTCTCCTCGCTGGTCCGGGGCTATCTGGCCAACCGCACGCGCATATCGCGCGCCGTCTACGTGACGCTGCTGCTGGCCCTCGTCAACCGCGTGCGCAGCGCCATTGCCGAGCAGCGCGCCGCCGGCGAGGCGGAGAAGAGCGGCCCCGCGGCCGGAACAGCCGACACGGCGGCGCCCGGCGCGCCCGGCACGGCCCCCCGGCGCAAAAAGGTCGAGCTCGACCGCGCCTTCTTCCGCGCGCTCTTCCGGCTGCTGCGCATCGTCGTGCCCGGATGGCGCTCCAAGGAGGCGCGGCTGCTCGCCAGCCACAGCGTGTTCCTCGTCGTGCGCACGCTGCTGAGCCTGCAGATCGCGTCCATGGACGGCGCCATCGTCAAGAGCCTCGTGCGCGGCCAGGGCACCCAGTTCCTCAAGCGCATCGTCTGGTGGATGCTCATTGCCGTGCCCGCAACCTTTACCAACTCCATGCTGGCCTACCACCAGGCCGAGCTGGCCCTGCGCTACCGCGCGCGCCTCACCCACTACATCCACGAGCGCTATCTCTCCGACATGACCTTTTACGGCCTGTCGGCGCTCGACGACCGCATCAAGAACCCGGACCAGCTCATTGCGGTCGACGTCGCCAAGTTCTCCAACAGCCTGGCGGAGCTTTACAGCAACCTGGCCAAGCCAATTCTCGACATGGCAAGTCCCTCTCTCTCGGTGTATGTTTTGAGCACGCCTCAGCTAACCCCCCCAGACAATATACACGTACTCCTTGTCAAAGAGTGTCGGAGGTGAGGGCGTCGTCTTCATGTCGCTGCTGGTGCAGCTGTCCGCCCTGGTCATGCGTGCCCTGACGCCGCCGTTTGGCAAGTACGTCGCCGACGAGGCCCGCCTGGAGGGCGAGTTCCGCTTCGAGCACTCGCGCCTCATCGACCACAGCGAGGAGGTGGCCCTCTATGCCGGCCACGGCGCCGAGAAGGACACCCTGGACAAGGGCTACTTCACCCTCATCAAGCACGTCAACTACATCTTGCGCCAGCGCTTCTACCACGGCTTCATGGAGGACTATGTCATCAAGTACCTGTGGGGCGCCCTCGGCCTGCTCCTGTGCAGCATGCCCGTGTTCCTGCCCATCCCGGGCGTCGGCGGTGCTCCGCTGTCCGCCGCGGCAGGGTCGGGTGCCGCGTCCATCGTCCGCGGCATGGCCGATCGCACAGAGAGCTTTGTCACCAATCGCCGCATGCTCCTGTCCGCGTCCGACGCCTTTGGGCGCATCATGTTCTCGTACCGCGAGATTATGGAGCTGGCCGGCTACACCTCGCGCGTCTCGACTCTCCTCGACGTCATGGCCGATGTGCGCGCCGGCCACTTTGAAAAGAACCTGGTGTCTAGCAACGACGACACGGAAGACCATGCCGCCGTTCTCCGCGGTCGCGGCACCGTCGTCGAGAGTGACATGATTGAGTTCAAGGACGTGTGCGTTTCCTTTTCCCTTTTCTTTTCCCCTTCCTATTTTTTCCTGCTGACATCGATCGTCCCCACCATCTAGTCCCATCATCTCTCCCAACGGCGACGTTCTCGTGCCGGCGCTGTCCTTCTGCTTGCGTTCGGGCGACCATCTGCTGGTCGTGGGCCCCAACGGCTGCGGCAAGTCGTCGCTGTTCCGAATCCTGGGCGGCCTGTGGCCCGTCTACAGCGGCACCGTCCGCCGCCCGCCGCCCTCGGACATCTTTTACATTCCCCAGCGCCCCTACCTGCCGCGCGGCACCCTGCGCCAGCAGATTATCTACCCGGACAGCCTGCGCGCCATGCGGGCAAAGGGCATTGCGGACGCGGAGCTGGAGCGGCTGCTCGGCCTGCTGGGCCTCGAGGAGCTGCTGTCCAGCCAGGCCGACAGCGGCGGCTGGGATGCCGTGGCCGAGTGGCGCGAGGTGCTGAGCGTGGGCTGGCAGCAGCGCGTCGCCATGGCCCGCCTGCTCTACCACCGCCCGCGCTTTGCCATTCTCGACGAGTGCACGTCGAGCGTGACGCTGGAAATGGAAAAGACCATGTACGAGCAGGCCAAGGCCATGGGCGTGACGCTCATGACCGTCAGCCACCGCCGCAGCCTGTGGCAGTACCACAACCACATTCTGCAGTTTGACGGCCAGGGCAAGTACATTTTCACGCGCCTCGATGCCGAGAAGCGCCTGAGGCTCGAAGACGAAAAGGACGACCTGGACCTTTTGCTGCGGCAGGTCCCCGACGCCGAGAAGCGCATTGCCGAGCTGGAGGAGGCTATGGCATAGAGCAGTCTCAGTGTGCTTTCTGTGTACAGATAGCGGTGGTCGTCGCCATGTTTGTTATCCAGGTGTCGATAATCAATTCGGTAGCGGGGGTCATTTTTATCATTTTTTATTTATTTTATTATTCGTCGGTTTATAGCCTCATTCCATGAGTTGTATTTTGTTTGTTCCAATTATTTTATAAATTGGAATCCAGCGAGTATTGTTTTTTTTTTGTTGTTGAGAAAACATCCAAAATAAGAATAAAAAAAATATTCTACGCTGACACTGATAACAGACAGTTTAAGATTGCACATGTCGATACCAACAATCTTTCGACGGAAAGCCTCCCATCGTTCTCTGCACACCCATCCCCAGGGTATTTCAGATGGATCCACGAAACAAAATATGGCCCGTCTTTCCATACAACGCCAGATAATCATATATCAGAAACGTACACTACTGCCGCTTCCCCCCTGTAGATAGAAAAAGGAAAAAAAAGGGAAAAAAAAGGCAAATCTAGTCTAAAAGGCCAAGACAGACCAAAAGAGGAAAAGGCAGGACGAAAAGGAAAGCAAAAAGTATTAAAATTGGCTCGGGCAATGCAAGAAAGGAACAACAAAGAGGCTGGCGACGAATGCAGGAAAAACCTTGCTACTCGCCGTCTGCCAGCATCAGAATCAGCTTGGCCACGAGGTCCAAGAAGGGAAACGCGCTGGACACCTCCTTGTCCTCGAGAACGTAGCCCTCGGCCGTCTCGTAGCCGTTGCACTTGAAGTCGACCAGATACACAGACGGCTCCATAGCGTAGATCTGAATGTCCAGGCGCACGGCAATGACCTGGTGCTGGCTGTCGTCGTCGGTCTTGCTGACCGTCGTCTTGTCGGGCGTGACCTCGTCGGCACTGGCAGCGTTGTTCTTGACGGCCGACTGGCGGATGCCCTCAGTTGTCCACCGCACCTGGATGTGCCACGGGTCTGCAGGGAGCCGGTACTTTTTGGTGACGTCTAACCGCTCGTCGCGGCTGCTGCGCCGCATCGAGTAGTCGTCGTCAAAGCTTCCGTCGCCGCCTTTGGAGCTGCTGATGAGGAGGGATTAGCAACGCCAGCGAGAAAGAGTCGGAGAGGGAGCAGGAGAAAGAGCAGACGCCGACATACCTTGCATCGTCGTCGTTGTACTTGTTAAAGTCTTCGTCGACGACCCAGCTGCAGCCCAGACGATTCAACGCCTTGTAGATGCACAGCAACGCATCCCAGGCCACGTTGCGTGACCGGATGCCAAACTGCCACCTCACCGGCTTGGACTTTTTGGGCGGGTTGACGGGCGTCATGCCCTGCGGCCGCTTGCTGGACTCGTCGAGGCGAATCTGGCTGCGGGAGTGCGGCCGCAGGCGCCGCGCGGTTTCTTCTTGCTCGGCAATGGTGCGCGCAGGCGCAGGCGGCGCGTCAATGGTCGAGGGCACGACGTTGACGTTGCCGGCCATAAAGTCCTTGTGGTAGGCGGGCAGGCTGCTGGGCAAGACGCCGACCTTGGACACGTGCGGCCGCGGCGACGCGCTGGTGCTGTTGGACCCGACCGACCGGCCCGACGACATACCGAGCGGGCTGGCGCCGGGGTCGAGCTCGCTGCCCGAGACGGCCGCCGCGATGGAGCTTGTGTTCGAGCTGTTGCCGGACGTGGGCGACGAAGCAAAGTACGGGTTGTCTGCACCAAAGCTGGCTGTGTACACGTTAGTTGGTAGAAAAGAAAAAAAAAGGAGGCGGGACGGTGGCGCGGCTTACGGTTGATTTGCATGAGCTTGTTCTCGCGGACAATCATGTAGGCATCCTTGATGGCAGAGGGCTCGTCGGCCTCGAGGGCCTCTTGGACGTCCTTCTTGCCGTAGCCCATTGTCTTGGAGATCTTGTCGGTGACTTCGTTGTGCAGCTTCTCCTGGACTTTGGTGGACGCGTTGGGAGCAATGTCGCTCGTCTTGATGGCCTTTTCCGGGTCGATGCCCGTGTTGAAGAAGGGCTGTGCGGGCGGGCGCAGGTAGTCGGGCAGGTCGACGAGGAACCAGGGGTCCTGGCGGATCTCCTCAATGGTGGCCCGCTGGACGGGGTTGACGACGAGCATCTTCTTGATCAGGGCGGCGGCGCCGGGGCTCATCCACGACGGCAGAATGTAGGCGCCCTTTGCAATCTTGGCAAACAGGCTGGGGATGTGGTCGTCGTCAAACGGCAGGCGGCCGACGAGCATGACGTACAGGATGACGCCGCAGCTCCAGACGTCGACCTCGGGCCCGGCGTACAGCTTGCCGTTGATGACCTCGGGGGCGGCGTAGTTGGGGCTGCCGCAGCTGGTCTTGAGAAAGTTGCCGTCGGTCATGATGTTGCTGAGCCCAAAGTCGGCAATCTTGACGTTGAGCTTGTCGTCGAGCAGCAGGTTCTCGGGCTTGAGATCGCGGTGCACGACGCGGTAGCGGTGGCAGTACTCGACGGCGCACAGCATCTGCTGGAAGAAGCGGCGGGCCTCGGGCTCGTCCATGCGGCCCTTTTTGACAATGTAGTCAAACAGCTCGCTGCCGGCGTACTCGAGCACCATGATGATGTCGTTTGCGTCCTTGATGACCGTGTACAGCTTGATGATGTGCGGGTGCCGCAGCAGCTGCAGGAACTCGATTTCGCGCTCGACGCGGCCCGTCATGTCGCGGCTGATGAGCTTCTTGCGCGAGATGATCTTGAGCGCCACCTTTTGGCCGGTGGACTTGTGGATGGCCAGCTTGACCTTGCCAAACGAGCCCTCGCCGAGCGTGCGCACAATGTTGTACTGGTCGAGGCGCGCGTCCGTGGACTTGATGCGGTCCGGCAGGTGGCCCGCGCCGGACTTGCCCTTGGCCTTGCCGGCGCCGGCCGGCTCGGCGGCCGCGGCGCCATGGTCGACCACGTTGATTGTGGGCGGCGCCGGCGTTCCGCCCCGGCCGGCAGAGGCGAGGGCCGCGTGCGAGCGGCGGCTCAGGTTGCGAGGAAGCGAGATGGACAGCTCCTCGTCTTCGAGCCGGCTGGGGCCCATGGCTGCGGTGTCGTGGAGGAACGGGCGACGCAGCGGCGGCTGGTCGCTGTCAGGCGGTGCTTGCGCTGTTGGGTGCTGTCGTGGATGCCGGTGGTCGAGGCTGTGTCGTCGTGGATGCCGGTGGCCGAGGCTGTGTCGTCGTGGATATGGATGCCTATTAACTTCTTTTTTTTTTTTTTTTTTTTTTTGCTTGGTCCTTGTCCGGGGGGCGTGCGCGATGGACGGCGGGGATGGGCCGTTTCTGTGCCGGGTCGAGAGAAGACGGCCGGAGGGATCCGATCGGCTGCGGTCGTCGGGCGGATGCAGGGGTGCGCGTGGCGGGCTGGACGGCGAGGGCACACGATGAGGTCGTTGGCTCCAACGCGATGCGAATTGGGACAACGGTGGCAGCCGGCTTTGGCGCTGAGCGTGGGTGAGCGTGGGTGACTGGAAAGGGCAGGATCAATTGTGACGGCGGGGAAGCCACGATGGACAGGGCGGGCGGGCGGGGAAGGCGAGACAGGCAGTTACGACGCAGCTGGCAGGCGCTGGCAGGCAGGGCAGCGGCTGCGGCGGAGGCAGCTGCGAGTCGCGCTTTCCTCCATTGGAATGCAGCACTTAGCAACCCGCACTGTCAATCCACACGGTGCAAAGATTATGTAATACGAGTAGAGCTCTTTTCCACTCTGATCTCTTGGCTCCGCGTATCGTAGCATGCCAGTGCTAGCGGTTCAAGCCCGCACTGTCTCCCTCGATGCCAGAGCCATTCTGCAGAATAGGCGGAATGCGACAGCGGCGAGTCGTCGATCCCAGCCAGGATGTCCAGCTGGGTTTGTTTGTCTATTCGGCACAAGACGAGACTTGCAGCACATTACTCAGTAAGATAATGTACAAAGTACATAGTACACCACGATATGGCTCGCCCAAAACGGGTAGGCGCGTTGCGAGTCCCCCCTGAATCAGCCCGCAATCTGTTGCTTGTTGGAAGGCGCGACTCGCCGCAAGTGGCCTGGCCTACTCGTACGAGGTACGAGTAATATTACACGTCTCGTATCGTGTCGTGCACGCATCCCGGGCAAGTGCGATGGAACATTGCGTTTCCTTCCTCCAGGGCTGCCGCAAAGGAAACAGAAGAAGAGCAAATCTCCACAATTCAGGCTTCAAAACACGGGGCAACGCACATCATCATATTATCCACAGCAGAGCCAGGCCCCCCTGCTCGCTGGCTGCTCATTTCAGTTCACGCAGGCTTTGCTGTTTTTTGTTTCTCGACATGCAAGTCCCCTGAACTGCGAGTACGAGTATATCGTATCTGTTGATTTCTACAGCATCACAGCATCACAGCATCACCAATTCTCAAACAGCTTCACTTTTGCTTCATTTTCTTCAATCCCCAGCCACGTCGACCCGGCTCACTCGACGGGACGTCCCGTGTGACGCCGCGACAACCCCTCGGCCGTGACGGAAAGATGCGCCCTGCGCTGCCGCCGCCATGGACGACCGCAAGACCACACCGGACGACCCGGATCGACGAGCCGTGACGCTCGACGCCTCGCCCACGCTCCCCGCGTCTGCTTCGCCGTCGGGCCTGTCTCCAGCACCCTCCCCGTCCTCCGGCGCTCCCCTTTCCCCCTCGACAGCGACAGCGCCCGGGGGCGGCGCGTCCGGCGACGACATCCCCACCCGCATCTTCCGCTTCCTCTCGACCGCGACCACCGAGTCCCTCAGCGCTGTGGGCGTCGGCCTGGCGGCGACCACCTACTTTGTTCTGGGCCGTGTCGGCCTGGTGCTGATCGGCGCGTTTGGCGGCATCGCCCTCTTCGTGGCGTGGGAGGCCCGCAACCCCGACGTCACGCGCGCCATCCGCGGCGAGACGAGCTCGGACCTGCTGGCCCGCGTCATCGAGTACCGGCGGCGGGGCGACAAGGCCGCCGGGCGCGGCGAGGACGCCGGCAGCGAGGGCGCCGGGAGCGCGGGCGAGGCCGCCGAGACGCCGTCCGACGCCGCCCAGGAGCTGGCGCTCGGCCGCGCCTTTGACAACTTCCGGCCCGCGACCCGCCAGGCCCTCGACGCGCTCGTCGACGCCGTCGTGCGCGACTACGTCAAGTGGTGGTACCAGCCGATCGTGCCGGCGGACCAGTCGTTCCCCCTGGCCTGCCGCCGCGTGCTCACGTCGTTTGTCGTCTCCGTGTCCAACCACCTGAGCCGCAAGCGGCCGGCAGACGCCTTTCTCGACTTCCTCACCAACTCCTCCTCCATCGTCATTGTCTTTTTTTCCGAGCTGGCAGCCGCGTTTGCCGAGCAGGCCGCGCAGGCGCCGCAGCCGCAGCCGTCGTCGTCGTCCTCCGCCGCCCAGCAGGCCCCGGACGCCAACCCGACCGTCTCGGCGGCGGACGCCGTCTACAGCTACCTCGCCGCCAACCCCAACTCGAACCTGGCCAACCTGCTGAGCCGGCACCAGCAGGCGAGCAAGTTCCGCATGGTGGCCGACGACCTGCTTAGCTTCCTCGACCGGCCGTGCTACGACTGCGACCCGGTGCGCATCTTTCTGCGCGAGATTGCCGCCACGTCCGTGCTCGAGTCGACGCTGCAGACGTGCTCCAAGCCCGAGTGGATCAACGGCTGGATCGTCCACCTGCTCGAGGGCGGCGAGCCCGACTTTAGCCACGCCATCGACGTGGGCATGCAGACGCGCTCCGACGCGACGGCCAGCAGCAGCAACGGCAGCGGCAGCTCCGGCGCAAGCGCCTCCTCCTCGGCGCAGACCACTATGCACATGCACCATGCGTCGATCGACATTGACGGCAACGTCGGCAACATTGCGCTGCCCAAGAGCCGCCGCAGCTCGTTTGAGGCCGAAAAGGCCGACCGGGCCCGCCGCAAGGAGTCGATTGCGCACAAGAAGCAGCTGAGCCGGGCCGACGAGGAGATGGAAGAGGCCATGGAGGAGATGAAGCGCATGAACAAGATGATTGCCGAAGAAGACGCGCGGCGCTCCTCCAGCAAGGAGGTCAAGGAGGCCAAGGAGGCCAAGAGCGAGCACGACGCCCGCGAGCGGCTCGCCGGCGCCCTGCAGCGCAGCGCAGACGAGCTCGAGGCGCGGCCCGCATCCACGCCGGCATCCACAGCGGCATCCACAGCGGCCGAGCGCAAAGGCGCACACGACAACGGGCCTCCGTCGCCGGGCACGGCGTCGGAGCAGGCCTCGCCCAAAGCGTCTCTCAGTCTCCTGGGCGACGACCGCACAACGCAGACGGCCGGAACAGCGTCGACGCCCATCACCCCGCGGTCCTCGACGCAGGACTCGCCCAGCCAGCCGTCCTTTGCGAAGCTCGATGCGAAATTCGAGTCCGCAAGCACCACGGCCGCGAGCAGCGCCGAGGCGACGCCGGCCGCCGCGTCGCAGGCCCAGTTCACCAGCTTCGACCAGCTCGTGCCGCCGGCGCGCGACGAGGACGAGGCGAGCGACGGCGAGGGCCGGGCGAAGCAACCGACCCCGACCCCGGCGCCGCTGACCCTCCACAACGCCACGATCACGATCCACGACGAGCCGGTGGCGGACAAGGGCCGCATCAAGAGCCGCCCGACATGGGACTTTCTGATCCAGATCGAGCCGGCCAACGCGCACTACCCGGGCTGGATGATTGTGCGCAAGTACGCCGACTTTGAGAAGCTGCATGAGGTGCTGCGGCGCATTGCCACGATCTCGGGCGCCACGGCCTTTACCGAGCAGCACGGCGTGCTGCCCAGCTGGAAGGTGCACACGCGCGGGTCGCTGCGCGGCGAGCTGGAGCGCTACGTGCGCGATGCCTGCTGGTATCCGTCGCTGGCGGAAAGCGAGGGCATGAAGCGCTTTCTGGAAAAGGACACCAACAACATGCCGGCCGGGTCCAAGTCGGGACTGCAGGCGTTTGAGGCCATGGGCAAGAACGTGCTCGACGTGCTCTCCAACGCGCCCAAGGGCGTGGCCGAGAGCAGCAAGGTCGTCGTGGGCGGCGTCACCGGCGTGTTTGGCAATCTCGGCAATCTCGGCACGAACATGGGTCTCGGCGGCAGCGGCCAGAAGAAGCACGCCAGCTCGAATTCGCTTGCGAACCTTGTCGGAAGCCCCGGCGGCCCCGGCGGATCCGGCGGCCCCTCGGCCTCCACGACGTCGCCTCCCGCCTCGGTCCTGCAGGACGTGACGGCCTATACAAACCGGCTGTCGGTGTCGACGCCGCCTCGCACGGACAGCGGCATCTTTGGCACTGGAACACGCCGCTCCCGCGACAGCATCGACAGCCAACGGTCGTCTGTTGCAGCCTCGCAGCCGGGCCGCGTCCTGCCGCTGGAGCGGCGTATGAGCTACCAGTCGCAGAGCGGCCTGATGGGCCCGGCAAGCGGCGAGGGCGAGAGCGGCGACGGGCGCGGCCGGGCCGACCACGCGTGGGACTACCCCCCGGTCGGCAGCAGCAACCGCGGCAGCCAGCACAACAGCCGTGCCTCGTCGCGGTCCGGCTACCCGCGCTCGCCTTCCTGTGCGAGCCTGAGCGGCGCGCGTCTGCCGCCGGGCGCGCTGCCCGGCGACATTATGGACGACATTACGGGCGCGGGAGGGCCGTCGCCCATCACGTCGCCCGTGCGTCCCGGTCCCTCCAACGGCTGGCCGAACGGAGCGGCCGGGGTGGCGGGCGCGGGTATGGCTGCCACGGCGGCGGCTGGGCCGGGCGTCGCAGGCGGACCGCCGCGCCCCCTGCACCGCGTGGCCACGTCGGGCACGACCATCGCCAAGCAGTTCTCGCCGATGACCGAGGCCGAGACGCGCGTCGCGGTGGAGCTTCTGTTTGCCGTGATCAACGAGCTCTACACGCTGTCGTCTGCGTGGAACATTCGGCGCACGCTGCTGACGGCGGCCAAGTCGTTTCTGCTGCGCCCGGGCAACCCGTCGCTGGCGTCGATCCAGAGCCTCCTGCAGACGTCCGTGCTCGACGCCAACACGACCGACGCAGGCATGGCCGACTACCTGCGGCGCCTGCGCGAAAACTCGCTGCCGACCGAGGCCGAGCGCGCCGCGTGGCCGGCCGAGATGACCGCCGAGGAAAAGGAGAAGCTGCGGGTCAAGGCGCGGCGCCTGCTGATCCGCAGCGGCGTGCCTGCCGCGCTGATGGGCGTCATGGGCCAGTCGGCGACGTCGGATGCGCTAGGCCGCATCTTTGACTGCCTGCAGATCGAAGAAGTGGCGCGCGGCCTCATGTTTGGCCTGATGCTGCAGGCCGCGCGGATCGTGACGCACTGAGGGGCCGTTCTCGGCGTCTTTGTTCATCTTTCTTTCTTTCTTCCTTTTTTGGCTTACATTTATTAATTACAGCTTCGGCGGGCCTCCTCGGCGGGCCTCCTCGGCCTCTCTTCACGCTTTACGCACGACTCCGACGAAAAGACGCAAGCGGCTGCATTTCGGGACTGGCGTTGACGGCAGGAAAGGCTCGGGCGACGCCTGCCAGCGCAAATCGACTTTGCAAGTATTACGGATACACGCATCACGCAGACTGCACGCTTACAGGCATCGCTTGGAGGCGGCATTTTTGGTTTTTTGAATCTTGTACTCTAGACTTTTGCGCAAGACAGCTGTCCAATGCACGACGTGCCGGGCTCCTCCTCCACTCTCCGCTTGGTTCCTTTGGTTACTTGCCCGCCCGCCGCTCGGCCAGACAGTGCTGCAGCTCGGCCAGGAAGCTGCGCGAGTCCGACTCGGCCACGGGGGCGCACATCGTCTGCGCGGCCCGGATGCGCTCGGGCGTCACGAGGAAGCAGCGCGGCAGCTCGGCCTGGCCGCCGTCCGCGAGGGGTAGAGACACGGTCACGGCGGCGTCGTCTTGCGCATGCGTGCTGCTGCTCGTCCAGCCGAGGTCGCGCTTGATCATGCCGGCCACGGCCCGGCCGCACAAGGACGTCGATGGCATGCCGTGGCCCGAGTATCCCGCGCTGATATAGAGGCCGGACGGCGCGTGATCGGGATCGGCAACGGCACCGGCACCGGCACCGGTATCCACCGGCACGCGCCCAACCCACGGGTTCTTGTCCCGCGAGAAGCCCATGATGCCGGTCCACTCGTAGTCCGCGTCGAGGGGCACGCAGGGCTGGGCGCCGCCCACGTCGAGCACGGGCGCCAGGTTGGCCTTGAGGTAGCTCGAGACCGGCGCTTCCACGGCGTCGTCCCGCCACTCGCCGACGCCGGTGCCAGCGGCGCGCTGCCGGCCGCCGCCCCAGATGTAGTGGCCGCCCGCGGGCGCGGGCGACGACGACGACGACGAGGCGGTCGCCCGGGCATCCGCGCCCGCCGAGGACAGAGACGCTGCTGTCCCGCTCGTCTGCGTGCTCCTGCTGCTGCCGGAAAACGGCCGCTGCACGAGGTACTCGTCGCGGTCGCCGTCGCCGGACCGCCCGGGGTCGTGGCCGACAAAGACATAGCTGTGCGACAGCCAGTCGGCCGGCCCGTTGGTCGTGGTGGTCGTCTTTGTGGTTGTGGTGGTCTGGCCGTTCTCTGTCGTCGTTGTCGTGACACTTACCTTGGCAACGCCTCCCCCCGACGACGACGACGAAGACGAAGACGAAGACGACGCGGACGCCACGCCCCGGGCCGCCGGGACCACCGTCTCGCGCGTCTCCACCGTGGTCGAGCTGCTGCTCGGCGGGACCAAGGCGGCGATCTGGGCGCGCACGGGCACGATGAGGTCGGCAAGGCCGGCCGGCAGCAGATGCGACGCGTACCCGTTGGTGGCCAGCAGGACGGCCTTTGCGCGGACCTGGCCGCGCGGCGTGTCGACCAGCCAGGACGGCCCGTCCTTTGCGACGCGGCGCACGGGCGTGTTGGTCTGCAGGTTGAAGGCGCCGGCGGCGCCGTGGTTCCGGACGAGGCGCTCCAGCACCCAGGCCACCAGCTTGTAGGGCCACACCGAGGCGGCGTGGCGCTGCACGAGCGCGCCGGCGGCGCCGCGCAGCCGGAGCGCGTCGAGGGTGGGGCCGGGCGCCGCCGTGGTGCCGGGCGCGTCTGCGTCTTGCGGCCCTTCTTGCGGCCGGACCACGGCGACCTGCGACGCCAGGTCGGGCCGGGTCTCGCGCAGCGCCTCGACCAGCTCGGCGGCCAGGCCGAACAGGTCGGCGTCGAGGTACGCGTGCACGCCGCCGCCGGGCAGCGTGCGCCAGTCGCAGGGCACGGCGTTCTCGGCGGCAAAGCGCTCGAGGAAGCGGAAGGTGGCGAGCTCAAAGGTCGCGACGTCGGGCGCCGAGCTGTAGACCATGGGCTGGCAGTGGCCGCCGTTGCGGCCGGTGGCGCCAGAGCAGGCCTCGCGGGCCTCGAGCAGGAGAACGCTCCTCTTGGGGCCGGGGCTGCCGCCGGCGGTGTCCTCGAGCAGGGCGTCGGCGGCGAAGCTGCCCGTGATGCCGCTGCCGACGACCACGACGTCGACCTGGGCAGGCAGCTCGGGCGTGGTGCGGTGGCCCAGCAGCAAGGCCGACGGGTCCTGGAGCCAGTAGGACTGCGAGGGGTTGTCGCTGGGGAGGCCGGCACGGCCTGCCGAAGCGGCGGCCTCGGCCGCGGCGGCGCCCCTGGGCGGTTCTTCGTAGACGGTCATTGGGACGAGATGCTGTGTGACGCGTCAAGGACGAGAATGGGGAAGGAGCGATCAGACGCTGAGTAGAAGCAGCTGGACGGTATTACGACTGACACGAATTGTAAAGGAAGAAGGAACGGCCAAGCCGGTGTACAGTAGTGGCTCGGGCATTGCTCTTCACCAATCAGGCCCGCTTCGAGATAGCAACACGCCGAAGCAACGTGACCCCTCCATGTCCAACGTACGATCAGAGACACCCCATGCTAAACCGTCATCGCTCCTTCCTTTCGGGAGCGTTTGTTACGTCCCCTCGAGGTTTAGTGACGGGTATCGATGGGACGGTCCATTTCAACTGTCTCGGAAGGTGCGTTGGGCCAATACGTGCATCGCCTGCGTCGTCATTCTGCCATTCTCCGTGATGAAGAAAAAAACATCCAAATCCCGCATTGAAACTCTAGGTACACGCCACGCGTTTGTGCACGTTTTCTTGCGCTTTTCTCCAACGCCCGTCTGCAAAAGACCGCCCGCAAGAAGGCACCGTGAGCCGACAGCGACGGATGGCAGTCTCCAAAACAATGCGGAAACAAAAAATGCCGTAAACACATGAACGATTTCGCTGCTTTTTGTGGCGCCGCTCGCTCAGCCCTGCATCTTCCTTCTCTTGCCGACCTGGGCCGAGAAGCCCGTCTTGATGGCGGTGACGGACCGTCTGGATCCGCACGAGTTGCACGTGATAAAGTACAGGCGGTTCTCGCCCTTGCTGAGCTCTGTGTCGGGCGACTTGCACGTTTTGCAGACGACGTATTCGACTGTTTTGTTAGGAACAAGCGGGTGTGGGCAGCGGGGGACGGCAGACGTACTGATGTATTTCCGCAAGACGTTCTCAATCTGCTTCTGCTGGAAGCGGCCGCGGATGACGAGCCGCCGGCTGCCGTCGACGGAGCCGGTGGTGCCCAGCTCGGCCAGCAGGTAGAGGGTGATGTGGTCTTCTGTGCGCTTCATGCGCTTGGCCACCTCGGTGATGTTGGCGAAAATGGTCTTCTTGTTACCTTCGCGCATGCACTGCGGGGGCGGGATCTTGTAGCTGCGCGAGCCGCTGGTGGCGTGGTCGGGGTTCTTGAGCTCGAGCTGGTGGTAGAAGCGCGACAGCAGCATGTTGAAGGAGATGGGCGGCGCCGTCAGGTCGTGCTGCCAGATGCCGGTGCCCTTGTCCATGTCGCCCTCCTCGACCTCGGGCGGCTCGTCGTCGCGCAGCTCGAGCGCCTTGAGCTTCTCGGCAAACTCGTCGCCCTCGCCGGCGCCGGCCTTGTCCTTGGTCGACTTCTTCTTCTTCTTCTTCTTGAGCGTCAGGTCCAGGCCGCCGTCCTCGCCGGCCGGCGCCGCGGCCGCTGCGTCGTCTGCGCCGCCCTCGGCCTCGTCCTCGGCCTTTTTCTTTGTCGACTTCTTCTTCTTCTTCTTCAGCAGGGACAGGTCGAGGCCGTCCTCGCCGCCGGCAGCGGCAGCCGCGTCAGCAGCTGCATCGCCCAGCGCGGCCGACAGCGGCGGCGTGCGCGGGCTGTGCGACACGGCCGTGTCCTTTGTGTCGTCGATGGCCTCGGTGGAAGGCATGGTGACGTGTCCGTCGGCGTCGATGACGAGAGCCTCTTCGGTAAAGGCGACGGACTTGCGCGGTCTGCGTTCGGCGATCTGGGGGGGGGGGGGTGGATGTTAGAGCGGACGAGGCCAAGGCAAAGCAAAATGGAGAGCTGTCTCGTGTCGTGTGGCCGTCCTGGTAATTTTTTCTGTTTCCAGGCAATATTTTTGGCTATTTTTGCGAATAGCCCTCAGTCGTGGCGGGGTTCGTTCTGACCAACGAGAGGGCCCGCTGATGACTCAGAGGAGTACTCGTATTGTGGGTTTGGCGTGTTGTGACGCAACAGGAAGGCGCGCTAGCGGGCGGAAGGCGGGCTGCCGGGCGAAGAAAGGCAGACTGCAGCGCAGAGGACAAGACAACGCGCAGCGCAGAGAATCAAGACAACAGACGGCCAAGAACGGCCAGAAAGACAAACGAGAGCAGACAGAATGCAGACGAGGAACGTACCGGCTGTTCCGTAGCCATGTTGGCGCTGGGAAAAGAAGGGTCCGGGCAACCGCTTGTCAGGGCAGGTTCTGCGCGTTGGAGGGCGGAGAGGCTGCAGCAGAGACAGCAGGAGACAGCAGGCGACAGCAGGCAGTACTACGCCGTGCAAGTGCGCCGTGCCAAAGCAGGAGGATATGGGGAGGATATGGACACGGCGTATCGAGTCGTTGACGGGCTCGACGGGAGCTGTTTCGGCCAATCGCGGGCGGCTCGGAGCTGGCAAAGGTGGGACGCGGGCGGTGCGCGCAGCGGGCGTTGTGCAGCACAGCGAGACAGCGGCGTCGATGTTGCAAGGCCGTGCAACGAAGACGAGGAAGATGGTGAGAAGTCGAAATAAGAAACGGTCGTTGGCTGTTACGGGCAGGAGCTCGGCAAACGCAGAGGAAGGAGCCGCACGGAGGGGCAAGTGGGTTCAACGTTACGTGATCATGTGATCTGCACGCCCAGCCAATCAGCGCGCCCACGGGACTCGAGCGAGAAGTGGTGATCCTGCAAACGGAGGACGACGCTCCTGCAACGCACGCAATGGCTTCCGGACCGTTATCCATGCACGGCGCGCCCTCGGAGATGTCGGCGTCGACGTCCGAGTCGTTTGTGCTGGCCGACCCGTCTGCCACGACGACGCTGCCGCCGCGGCGAGAGAAGGAGGAGGAGGAGGACGACGACGTCGACGAGGACGACGACGACGACGACGACGACGAGGATGCCGAGCTCGACTCGCTGCCGTCCATCTCGACGGGCGTCCTGAGCCCCTCGGACGCGGGCACCGACGACACGTCCGACGCGCAGCGCGAGTGGGAGGCCAGCCTCGAGCAGCTGCAGCTGATGCTGACCATGATCCTCGTGCCCTTTGCCGGCAAATACCTCGGCCGCAAGTTTGCCTACTGGAGTGAGTGCCGCCGTGCTTGTCTGTGCGAGGACGCTGCTGACCCGCAGGCTGGGCGCGGTACATGGAGTGGGCGCACGACGTCGAGATCCGGTGGACGAACAAGAAGGCGTTCAACGTGGCCGGAGCCGTGGGCGCGGCTGCCACGCTGTAAGACGCAGTGGGCGCTGCTTCTTTGTACGCTCGCTTTCCGGGACACCACAGGATACCGTGCGGTCATACTGTTTGTTCAGATCACAGCCAAATTACAAATCATCAACGTCCATTGTCTTCCGTTCCATGGCATCTTGCCCGGCTTCCAACAGCGTAGCCGGCCTTTGCCTCGGTCATATACTGCTTGAAGCCGCTGCTCATCTTGACCACGGCCCGCAGATGCTTCTCGGAGACGGCCACCCTGGGCCCGGTGCCGTTCTCCGCCGCCCGGCCCGCCGCGTCCAGGGCGTCCGCCTCGGCGAGCGCCACGGCCGTCTGCAGGGCGTTGCGGATCTCGCGGCCGTTGAGCTGCAGCGCGCGCACGGCGCCGTCGTCGTAGGCGTACTCGCGGGCGCTGCGCAGGACAGACACGCGGACGCCGCGGTCGAGGTTGCGCTCCACGCTGTCCGCCTGCATGTCCGTGCTGACGTCGGGCGACGTCAGCGCCAGCAGCGGCCGCCGCGCCAGCTCCGCGATGGACTCGGCCGTACACGTCTTGCCCACGCCCGGCGGGCCGTGCAGCAGAAGGCCGTCGTCCGGATCTCAATCGCCGGCTTGCCGTACGCTTCCGGCCTCGACGTGTCTGTTTCCGGGCCCGCAGCCGCCACGGCAATCTCCTCGTCCGGCCCGACGACTGCAGCCCGTCAGTATTTGTCTCAAGTGCGAGATCCCGGCCGCGTCCACATACGTCCATAGAGGCGGCTCGCCTGGTCCACGTAGCTGACCGGGTACAGCACGTCGGGCGACGCCTCGGGCCCAAACGTGTCGCTGGCCACGACATGCCGCTCGACTCGGAGCTGTCCTCGGACCAGATCGTGGCGGAATCACGTCGTCTTATGTGCATCCCCTCTTGCGCCGGCAAGCTCCCATCCAATAAGACGACGCCTGCACGAACAAGGTCGCACCGGAGGCGCATGGAGCAGCCTCAGCCTCAGCCTGTCTTGTGTTAGCTTAGGATGGGACATGACGTCTCCAAGAAAATGGCTGGCCGCAAAGGCATACATGCCCTGCGGGCGCCGTCAATTGTAGCTATCAAAACCCAACGCCTCAAACTCCTGGCCCGTGACTGTGGTGCTTCTTGGGTTGCCTCTCGCAGCAGTTCTGCGGCCCAGCTTGGCATGTCAGCACGCCCGGAACTGCCGCCGGAGCTGCAGGCCTTCTCGGCTACGTTGAAAAGACAAGATCAGAGACGGATCCTCCAACGGAATGGCCAAAAATAAGTGATAATCAAAAGTAACTTTTTCCAGACCCGGACCCCAAACCGCCCAACTCGTCAAGAAAACTCGTGAAGAAAACTCGTCAAGAAAGCTCAAGAAAGCTCAAGAAAGCTCGCAAGCTCAAAGCTCAAATCATAGACGCTCGCCAGCGCTTTACACATACAACTTCTTCTCGTACGACTCCATGTTGACGCCGCCCTCGAGCTGAGCGCTCGCCGTCCGGATCTCGAACCGCACCTTGCCCGAGGCGACGCTCTCGTGCAGCTCCTTTAGGCTCTTGATGCCGCTGTCCTGCATGGAGTGCTTGACGCCGGCGGCCAGGTACGGCAGAAACTTGTTGATGGAGCCGCGGTGGGCCACGGCGCCCGAGACGCCCTGCGCAACCAGCACGCTGTCGCCCTCGGAAAAGTACCGCGCCGTGCCCGCGTTGCTCTTCTGGCTGTCCTTGCTGCCGCCGCCCGCCTTCTTGTCCTGCATGGCGTCGATGCTGCCCATGCCGCGGTACGCCTTGACCAGCTTGCCCTCGCGCGACACAAACGACGTGCCGGGCGACTCGGTCGTGCCCGCGAGCAGCCCGCCCATCATGATCGTCGACGCGCCCAGGCAGAGGCCCTTGACAATGTGGCCGACGTTCTGGATGCCGCCGTCGGCAATGCACGGCACGCCGAAGCGCGCCGCGAACGCGCACACGTTGTACACGGCCGTGGCCTGCGGACGCCCGACCGCCATGACCTCCTGCGTGATGCACGCACTGCCGCTGCCCATGCCGATGCGCAGACCGTCGACGCCCGCCGCAATCAGGGCCGCCGCCTGCTCCCGCGTCACGACGTTTCCGCCAATGACATCCAGGCCGGGGTAGGTGGCCTTGACGTACTTGATCATCTCGATCTGGTACATGCTGTTGCCCTGGCTGCTGTCGAGCACCACAATGTCCAGGCCGGCATCCACCAGCTTCTGCAGGCGGATCTTGTCCTCGGGGCGCGTGCCGATGGACGCGGCGCAGATCAGCTGCTTGGAGTCGGGCAGCTTGGACGCCAGGGGGAAGTGCAGGTTCTTGGTCAGATCGGAGCGCGAGATCATGGAGACCAGGTTGCCGTCCTTGTCGACAATGGGCAGCTTGCCCTTCTTGGACTGGGAGAGGATCTTGTTGGCCTCCACCAGCGTCACACCCGCCGGCGCCGTGACCAATTCCTTGACCATGACGTCCGCAACGGGGCGGTTCGGGTCGTCCTCGAACTGGATGTCGCGGTTTGTGACAATACCGAGGAGCTTGGAGCCCAGGGTGCCCTTTTCTGCGCGGCTGTCAGCAGGCTGATCTCCAATGCGGCGCTGGAGCGAGGAGCGAGATGGAGAAGGAAGCCAATATCATAGTCTCTTTGGTATCCCCATGGCGTTATGCCGTTGACGGTGGAACGAAAGTTATAATAAAAGTGGTAATAATCATAGAGGCGAAAAGAGAAAAAAATAGAAAAAAAAAGAGAAAAGGAACAGAAAGAGAAAAAAAGCGCACACTTACCAGTCACAGGGAAACCACCGAAATTCCACTTCTCCTTCAGAGCTCTGGCCTCGCCGACAGTGGTGTCGACGCTGATGACGACGGGGTCGAGAATGAAGCCGTTCTCGTACCGCTTGACCTTGCGGACCATGTCGGCCTGCGCGTCCGGCGAGCAGTTGTGGTGGATCACGCCCAGGCCGCCCTGGAGAGCCATGTGGATGGCCATCTCGTGCTCCGTCACCGTGTCCATGGGCGACGAGACAAAGGGCGTCTTGAGGGTGATGCGCTTGGTGATGGGCGAGTCGAGCACGACCTCGGACGCGGGGAAGCCAATGTACCCGGGCAGAACGAGAAAGTCGTTGTACGTCAGGCCGCCGTGCACCCGCGAGTTCATGAGGTCCTTGATGCCGAGGCCATCGCGCTCCTCGTACTCGTCGAGCGTGGCCAGGGCCTTGTCGGCGCTCAGGAAGCTCGTGTGGCCGTTCACTGCCATGTCTGCGGCGTGGAGAGACCGGGCGGCTGGGAAGTGTCAGCAATCCGCATGGCCCACCGCCGTCCAAGACAGGCGAAGCAAGGGATGGCATCGACGGTGAGCCTCCGAGGCATCGCGATGTCGATGCAACGAAAAGAGGGCGTACCTAGGGATTCAAAGAGAAGACGAAAAACGAGAGCGAGTCGAGTTCGAAGACGGCTGCGAATTTGGACTTTCGACCAGTGGCAGTTTCACGTACCGTTCGTAGTTGTCTTCTCCCCATTAGAAGAAAGAAGGAAAAAGAGAAAGTTCGCTTGCCCGTCCAGACAAATTTTTTTTTCTTTATCGCCGCGCGCACCTACTCGGAAAAGCGGGGCGTTTCGGCTTAGTCATCGTCTCTCTGTCCACATCTGCTATTCGACGCGTTTGTGACGCCGGTTGCATGAGAAAAACGAGAGACACAACGTCCGCCGCAGCCCTCGCTTCTCATGCATCCGACCTGCAGCATATCCGACGCGAAGCCGGCGTGTCCTCGTAGAACGGCGTCGAACAGGCGAAGCCCTTCACGGCGTGCCTCTTATCCTTATCTTAGCGCCGCGACAGCCGCTTCATGCACTTATCCGACTGGAACGGACTGTGGGTGACGTAAAGTGCGCTAAAGGGCGATGTAAACAAACAAGCCCCCGATCTCCAGGGTGACAAGCCGCCCGATCGAGCAGGAGCACCCCTCGCTGTACGACGCACTCGCTCGCCCGCACTTTCCGCGCACAGAGCAATAGCGCAGCCCACATATTGCCGAAGCCTCCTTCTCGTTCTGGCGCTGTGTCTATCTGAATCTTCTCGCAGCTCCAGACCGTCAACTTGGCCGTTGGCATGCACCCTTCATTTCTCCGCGCCTCTTTTGCGACCGCCCTGTTTCGCCGCCCGGCCGTGCTGGCTTCTTCTCGCTGCCTGTGTGCTCGCTCCGTTTAGCTCGCCGCCGGGACCAAGCGCGACGCAAGCTGCCGCGCCGCCGTGATCCTGCCATCTTGTTTACTTTTGCTTCATTTTCGACCTCCGCTGCTCTTTGCCGGCATCGCGCAGCGCACCGACGTCTCGCCGTCGCGACGCCTCCTTGCACGCCTGCTCGCGTAGCCAGCAGCGCCTTCGTCCGCTCGCCTTTGCCCGCTCGCCTGCTCACCGCTCGCACATCCGCAAAACACACCTTGTCTGTGGTCTGCTTCCTCATGGAAGCAGACGCAGCGTCCAGCACTCCTCGAAGCTGTCACTGACACCTGCCGGCCGCCTTGAAAATGTACAGGCAACACCCGCTTCGGCAGTCACAGACGTCTGACTACCCGGTTGCGCGCCAGCCCTCCACGGCCTCGTCGTCCGCCTCGTCCGGCTACTCCAACGCTTCCTCGGGGTACTCCCGCGCCTCGGACTTGAGCTCCGTCGCCAGCAGCATGTCCTCGCACTCCGGGCAGGCCGGTGCCTACGCGTCGCTGGGACACAAGCGCGGCCAGAGCGAGGCCGCCCGTCTGCCCGCGTCCTTTTCGGGCCTGCAGCTCTCGTCGCCGCCCCGGGCCAATGGCGAGAACCTCTACGGCAACGCGCGGCGGTCCTTGCGCCCGCTGCCGCAGGCGCCGGCCTCGTCTGGCCCGGCCTCGCCGACATCGCCCGTCAAGCGACTTGCGCGCCACGACCGCGGCCAGAGCGTCGACATCGGCGCGCTCCCCAGCAGCCTGCGCTACAACAGCAGCGAGAATGACAAGCTGGCCAGCGCCCGGCCGCAGGCCCCCCTCTCTGCCATCCGGCCCAACTCGCTGGTTCTCGCCCGGTCCGAGTCCATCAGCCGGGGCGGCAGCGCTGCCGTCGCCCCTGCAAACGCGCCCCCGGCACTGCACCACGCACACACGGCGCCCATCCAGGCGCCAGACTTGCAGACCCTGGGCAAATCGTCGACAAATCAGCTGCGCACCCTGTCGCGGCTGGCGCAGTCCGGCTCGGCCGACGAGTTTGCCCTCACGGCACCAACACAGGAAGTCGTGGGTCTTCGCGGCCGGCGGCGCCTGCAGAACGCGGCTCCCGCCAAGAACGGCCGCAGCGGCGACTGGAACTGGATGGAGAAGCAGCGCCAGTTCCTCCAGGCCTACGAGTACCTCTGCCACATTGGCGAAGCCAAGGAGTGGATCGAAGACGTCATCCGCCGCACAATCCCGCCCATCGTCGAGCTGGAGGAGTCGCTGCGGGACGGCGTCACGCTGGCCGAAGTCGTCGCTGCGCTGAACCCAGACCGGCCGTTCCGCATTATCCGCCACCAGAAGCTCCAGTACCTCTACTCGGACAACATTGCCAGCTTCTTCCGCTATCTCGACGAGGTGGGGCTCCCCGACCTGTTCCGCTTCGAGATGATCGATCTGTACGAGAAGAAGAACATCCCCAAGGTCATCTACTGCATCCACGCCCTCAGCTGGCTGCTCTTCCGCAAGGGCATCGTCAACTTCCGCATTGGAAACCTCATCGGCCAGCTCGAGTTCGAGCACCACGAGCTCGAGGCTGTCCAGAAAGGCCTCGATAAGCTGGGCGCCAACATGCCCAGCTTTGGCAGCATCAGCGCCGACTTTGACGAGCCGCCCGCGCCCGTCGAGACCGAGGAGGAGAGAGTGGATCGCGAGCTGGCCGAGAACGAGGCCTCCATTGTCGACCTCCAGGCACAAGCCCGCGGCGCTCTTGTGCGGATGCGGCTCGGGCAGACAATGCAGCAGCTCTGGGACGGCGAGAGCTGGCTGGTCGACCTTCAGGCGCGCATTCGCGGTGACTTTGCCCGGCAAATCATCGACTACCGCATGCAAATGCGTCGTTTCGCCATCGACCTGCAGAGCGCCGCCCGCGGTTTCCTTGTCCGCCAGCGGCAGCAACAGAAGGAATACTACTTGGAGAGCATGGAAGGCGATATCCTTGAGCTACAGAGCCTCATCCGGGCCAACAAGGTCCGCAGCCAGGTACGGGACATGCGTTCTCAGTTGGACATGGCTTCCGGTCCCGTGCGAGACATCCAAGCTGTCTTCCGAGGCTACCTGGCGCGCAAGGCGATGGTCTCTCAGAAGCAAGACGCAAAGCACGCGGCCGGCGCGGCCACGGCCCTGCAGGCTGCCGTCCGCGGCATGCTTCTGAGAAGGCGCCTGGATGACGAGCAGGCGGTGCTCTATGCAGAGAGCCCTGCCATTGTCGGCCTCCAGGCCGCCGCGAGGGCTATGCTAACGAGACACCAGGTCCACCTGCAGAAGGAGGCGCTGGCCCGCTTTGCGCCTCAGTGGGAGCAGCTGCAGGCCGTGTCCAGGGGCAATGCGGCCCGGCAGTCTGTCTTGGCTCTCAAGGCCGAGCTCAGCCAGCACACGCCCGCGATTGCAGCGTTCCAAGCATGCATTCGGGCCGCTGCTGTTCGACGCAGCGTGGCCGAGACGCTGGACGGCCTGCAGGCGTGCGAGCCGGAGGTTGTGGCGCTGCAGGCCAATGTCCGGGGCATGCTCGAGCGCCTCCGTGTCGTTGGCGATCTGGACGCCCTCGAGAAGCAGACCCCCGCGATCACGCGGCTGCAGGCACACGCCCGCGCCTTCACCTACCGCCAGAAGCACTCTGCTTTTCTGGACGAGCTCCGCTCCCACGAGCCAGAGATTGAGCAGCTGCAAGCGCTTGCCCGGGCGATGCTCTTGCGCAGCGAAATCGGCGAGCTCCTCAACCAGCTCGACGAGGAGGAGGCATCGATCGTCGCCCTGCAAGCCGCCGCCAAAGCCTTTCTTGTGCGCCGCCGGTTCGCCGAGAAAAAGCGCTTCTTCAACGAGAACATGCAGCGCGTTGTCAAGATCCAAAGCTTTGTCCGAGCCAAGATCCAAGGCGAGGCGTACAAGAGCCTGACCACGGGCAAGAACCCCCCGGTCAACGCAGTCAAGAACTTTGTGCACCTGCTCAACGACAGCGACTTTGACTTCAACGAGGAGGTCGAGTTTGAGCGCATGCGCAAGACGGTGGTGCAGCAAGTCCAGCAAAACGAGACGATGGAGCAGTACATTGACCAGCTCGACATCAAGATTGCGCTTCTCGTCAAGAACAAGATCACCCTGGACGAGGTCGTCCGCCACCAGAGCAACTTTGGCGGGCACACGGGCAACATCCTGGCCAGCACCTCCATCTCGTCGGCAAACCAGTTTGATCTCAAGGCGCTCAACAAGGGCTCGCGCAAGAAGCTCGAGTCGTACCAGCAGCTCTTTTTTAATCTCCAGACCCAGCCCCAGTACCTGGCCCGCCTATTCCGCCGCGTCCGGTTGCAGGGCATGTCGGAGAAGGAATGCAGGCGAATTGAGCTGCTCATCATGAGCCTGTTTGGCTATGCGCAGAAGCGGCGAGAGGAGTACTACCTCTTGAAGCTGATCGCCCGGTCAATTGGCGAGGAAATCGACGGCTCTGCGTCCATCCAGGAGTATGTGCGCGGCAACTACTTTTGGCAGAAGCTTCTTGCCAACTACACGCGCTCGCCCCGCGACCGGAAATACCTCCGTGACTTGCTCGGTCCCATGATCCGCGACAACATTATCGAAGACCCCGCGCTCGATCTGGAGAGCGACCCCCTGCAGATCTACCGCTCCGCCATCAACAACGAGGAGCTGCGGACGGGCCAGCCCAGCCGCCGGCCGCGCGACGTCCCGCGCGAGGTTGCGATCAAGGACGCCGAGACGCAGGAGCTGTTTATCGACCATCTCCGTGACCTGCGCGAGATCTGCGACCAGTTTTTGATCTCGCTCGAGGACCTCCTGCCGCGCCTGCCCTACGGCATTCGTTTCATCTGCCGGCAGATGTTCGAGTCGCTGTGCCAGCACTTTCAGCGCGAGCCTCCCCACTACCTGCTGCAGCTGGTGGGCAACTGGCTGTGGCGGTTCTACCTGCAGCCCGCTGTCACGGCGCCCGAGAACGTTGGCGTTGTTGACAAGCAGCTGAGCCCTCTCCAGAAGCGCAATCTGAGCGAGGTGGCCAAGGTTCTGGGCCAGATTGCCAGCGGGCGGCCGTTTGGCGGCGACAACATTCATCTGCTGCCGCTGAATGCGTTCATTGCCGACTCGGTGGGCCGCCTGGGCCGCATCACGGAGGCGCTCATTTCCGTTCCCGACGCGGAGCGGACGTTTGACATTGACGAGTTCAACGACCTGTACGCCAAGAACAAGCCCACGCTGTACATTAAGATGACGGACATTTTTGCCATCCACCAGCTGGTGGTGTCGGACCTGCCGTCGATCTGCCCCAACCGCGACGACGTCCTGCGCGAGATTGTGCAGGAGCTGGGCAGCGCAAAGAACAACGAGAGCGAGATGACGGCGGCGGGCTCGTCCGACATCCAGATGTTCCTGACGCCGAAGCTGCACGACGTGGACGATCCCGAGGCGGAGGTGAAGGCGCTGTTCATGGAGACGAAGCGATGCATCTTGTACATTATCCGTGTGCAGACGGGCGCAAATCTCCTGGACGTGCTCGTGAAGCCGATCCAGCCGGCGGACGAGCAAAAGTGGCAGTCTCTGCTGCGGGACGACTTTTCTGCAGGCAGCAACACGCGCGGCGCGTACTCGGACGCCAACATGATTGACGTGACGCGCATGTCCTACTACGATCTCAAGCGCACGGCTCTCGAGAACGTTTTGCGGCTGGAGCAGATGGGCCGCATCTCCAAGCACAACCACTACCAGGACGTGCTCAATGCGATCGCGCTGGACATTCGCACCAAGAGCCGGCGCCGTGTGCAGCGGCAGCGCGAGCTGGAGGGCGTGCGTCTTACGCTCAACAACCTGCACGAAAAAGCCAAATACCTCGAGCAAAAGCGCAAGAGCTACGACGATTATATTGAGCAGGCCATGGCGACGCTCCAAAACAAGAAGGGGTACGTTATGCATGCTAATAGTTGGAAGGATTTTTTTTGGGAGACATGCTAACTCGTCAGCAAAAAACGGTTCCTCCTGCCGTTCACCAAGCAGTACAACCACCAGCGCGAGCTGGAGCGCAGCGGCCGGGTGCCCAAGTTTGGCTCGTACAAGTACAGCGTGCGGGCCTTGGCCGAAAAGGGCGTCGTGGTGTCGTGGACGGGTGTTATGGACCGCGACTACGACAAGATCAACCTGACCATCTCGTGCGACCAGGTGGGCGTGTTCTCGATCGAGGGCTCGCGCGGGCACATCCAGATCCCGGGCGCCAGCGCTTTTGTGTCCATCGAGGACCTCTTGCAGGCCCAGTTTGAGGCGCACCAGTTTATGAACCTCTTTGAGGGCAACCTGCGGCTCAACGTCAACCTGCTGCTGCATCTGCTGTACAAGAAGTTTTATCGAACAGAATAAGCGGTACGGAATGCGGCAGCAGCGGCACGACGAAACACGACGGCGTGAGCAGAGGGCAGAGGGACCAGCGCGTTGCCGGGAAAAAGAACAAAAAGGTATCTAGATGGGCAAAGGAAGGAGCACGGCATCGCACAGGCACACAGACGACGACGGGAGCATTGCGGGACGCGTTTTGTGCATTCACATTGGACATTGTCTTGCATTGCGCTTGTTGCCTGCGTTTGTGTTTTTCTTTTTGATTGATTTGACTGATTTGGATTGCTTTCCTTTTTTTGCGTTTCGTCTGCTTGGAGGCATGGGCATTGGCGTGTCGTGTTGTTTTACGGGAGTCAAGAAGAACGAAGTCAAGACTGGTTTTGTTTGTGGTGGACATGTTTGTGGTGGAGGCTGAAGGTGTGACGGCCTTTTCTTTTCATGTCTTATCTTTACTCTTTTTATTCAGTGCCATTCCCTTCAATACGATACAACGATAAACGAAGAGTGAAGAACTACGGTTGGAGAATGTTTGTTCGGTGTTGGTTTTTTTTTTATAATATAAGCTGATTTGGTAATATGACAATATTAATTCGCATTTTCATCTGATACACAGATTTGGGCAAAAATCCCGTCGTCTGTCGGCTACTGTAAAAACGTGGGCGGCAGGTCGGGGCCTGTGAAGTCAATATCGCGCTCTCTTGTCAGAAAAGCAGTAAAGATGGACATACCCCAGACGTGCAGTGCGTCGGGCGACGCCGGCGACCGGTTGGTCTTGTACTGGTTGTTGACCAGGTCGCCGTCGACGTAGTGCTCCAGGATAAACCGGGATGGGTCGAACCAGTAGTCAAAGATCTGGCTGCCCATGACGTGGCGGCCGACGCCCCAGCAGTTCTCGTAGCCCCTGCTGCGCAGCCAGTCGTGGCCCAGGACCTGCGTGTCAAAGTCGTAGGTCTCAAACGACGCGTGGTGGACGTGGCTGACGGGGCCCTCGAAAAAGAAGAAGCAGTGGTGGTCGACGAGCTGCGCGCCGAGGTCGAGGTGCAGAAAGGCGGTGATGTCGCGGCCCGCGGGGTCGTGGACGAGGTCGCTGGCGACAAGGTTGAAGCGGGCCGTGTAAAAGGCGTATGCTTTGGCAAAGTCGGTGACGCACATGCCAAAGTGGCCCAGTTTGTGGACGGGAGCGGGCCCTGCCGAGCCGCATTAGAGTTTAAAGCGGGAAGGAAGGTGCGATGGACGGTACATACCCTTTTCGAACCGCTGGAACTTGTTGACCGGGCGGTGCTTCTCGGCCGGCTGCGGTTGTCAGGTGTGTGCTCCAAAGAGGAAAAGGGGGAGAGAAAAGGGAGAGAAGAGGCTGTTAACGAGCGATACGTACATAGTTAAAAGGCCGGTCGCAGGACGGGATGCCGTCCAGCGGGGCCACGGCTGCTTGGCCGTGCACCAGGTGGAAGGGGAAGCCGTCGACGGGGTCGGGAAAGGTCACACGGAAGCCGCCGCCGGGCTCGTCGGTCATGGCATGGACGGCGGTCGCGTTGGGGATGGTGGCGGCGGCGTAGTCGAGGTCCTCGCGCGACGACACGACAAAGGCAGCGCCGCCAAAGCGGTCCTCCGGGCCGGAGGACAGGCAGTACACAAACGGCTCGGAGCCGGTGCCGCGGTAGTATGTCCTGTCGGAGGCGCCGTGGCCGGCGACCTCGGAGAAGCCAAAGTCGGCGAGGAAGCGGCGGGCGCTGGCCGCGTCCTTGTGCGTGTAGTAGACGTGCGCAATGCGCACGAGCGTGATCTTGCGGGGGGGCATGTTTCTCGGCGAGGATTCTTTCAGTCTGTCTTGCTGCTCCGTCGCGCGCACATGCCGTGCCGCGTCTGATATACCGGGGCGTCGGTGGCACATTTTCGGAGACGCGGCATGCACCGTTGCGGAGAGGATGGGCCGAAGTTGGGTCTGGAAGAAGCGCAAGCCAGCAGCGCCAGTCCCTCTCCACTCCGAGACGCAGGGAGCACATCTGTGTGCTGCACGGCTCTTGTATTTCCTTGTCCATTCTGGGCATGGGCGTTGGGTTGTGCTGCGCGGACAAACTTCGGGGCATCTGTCTTTCACCATGCTGCGCGCCACTGGCGGGTCTGTAGCACAGCTGGATGCATGTTGATTCAAGCATCTTGTTGCTCAGCCGTCCAAGTATGGTTGTGTCTGAGTGGTCTTTTTTTTCTTTCTTTTCTTTCTCCATTTTTCTCTCTTTTCCCCTGTTCTTTCTCCTTCACGCCCAGCCACACCCCGGACTGCTCTCCTACGCCTTGCTTCTCCGCACACCCCTCTGGACCGTCCATCTCCAGGGTGCAGACGGACCATCTGCCGGCCAATAAGCGCGAGGCCGTTTTCTCTGCTTTGCTTTCTCGGTGCCTCCTGCCGCTTCTTCATTCTCTGGTTCCTGCCGTGCCCGTCTGTCCTGGGTCGCTCTTTCTCATCACCGCCGCGCCCTTACATAACGCTTTGTCAGTCCGAAAAGGCAGGACCGACGCGCCTCGCAGTATACACGTGAGCGCCAACGGCATATAAGACAGGACAGCCCCGGCGACAGGTCGGCGCCCGGCCCTTGCTGCTCTCGTCCGCACATCACCATGAACGCCTCAACCCCCCTGACACCGCCGTCGCCCAACGGCGCCCCCAACGGCACCCCCCACGGCGTGTCTCCGCCGGCGGGCATCCCGGACCCCCCCGCGGCGGTCTCCGACGAGGTGCTCGAGACCGAGTTCCTGATTGTCGGGGCGGGCCCGGCGGGCGCCGCGCTCGCGTGCTTCCTGGCCGAGCACGGCCTCACGGGCATCATGGTCAGCGCGGCGCCGGGCACGGCCAACACGCCGCGCGCGCACATTACCAACATGGCGGCGCTCGAGTGCCTGCGCGACATTGGCCTCGACACGGACCTCAAGCAGGTGTCGTCCGAGGGCAGCTGCATGATGCACACGCGCTGGTGCCACAGCATGGCCGGCGCCGAGTACGCGCGGCTGTATTCGTGGGGCAACGACCCGCAGCGCAAGGTAAGACGTGTCGTCCGGCCATCTTTCCGTCTTTCCGTCTTTCCGCCGGCCTGCTAACCCCCCTCCCCCCCCCCCCCCCCAGGGCGACTATGAAGCGGCGTCGCCGTGCGCGCCCGTGGACCTCCCGCAGACGCTGCTGGAGCCGGTGCTCGTGCGGCGGGCCACCAGCCGCGGCTTCAAGGTGCGCTTCGACACGGCGCTGGTGTCGTTTGCGCAGGACGCGGCGTCGGGGCTGTACACGGCTCTGCTGCGCGACAAGCTAGCCAACGTGGCGTTCCGCGTGCGCACGCGCTACCTCTTTGGCGCGGACGGCGCGCAGAGCCAGGTGGTCAAGCAGCTGGGCCTGCCGCTGCTGCGGAAGCCCGGGCAGGGCGTCGCCGTCAACGTGCTGGTGCGCGCGGACCTGGCGCACCTCGTGGACGCGCGCCGCGGCAACCTGCACTGGGTGATGCAGCCGGACCGCGCGCACCCGGCGTTTGCGTGGATGGGCATCGTGCGCATGGTCAAGCCGTGGCACGAGTGGATGTTTATCCTGTTCCCGAGCCGCGACGGCGACGCGCGCAGCGCCGTGGCGCAGGCCTCGCGCGCCGACTACCTGGCGCGCGTGCGCGACTTTATCGGCGACGACACGCCGGCCGAGATCCTGGACGTCAGCACGTGGTTCATCAACGAGACGGTGGCCGAGACGTACGCGGCCGGCAACGTCTTCTGCCTGGGCGACGCCGTGCACCGCCACCCGCCCATGAACGGGCTCGGCTCCAACACGTGCATCCAGGACGCCTTCAACCTGGCCTGGAAGGTGGCCTATGTGCACAAGGGCCTCGCCGGCCGCGCGCTGCTCGACACGTACAGCGCCGAGCGCCAGCCCGTCGGCCGCGGCATCGTCGCGCGCGCCAACCAGGGCCTGCGCGACCACCTGCCCGTGTGGGACGCGCTGGGCGCGCTGCCCGCGGCGCTGCCCGAGCGCCAGGCCGTGCTGGCCGAGCTGCAGGCGCCCACGCCCGCCGGCGCCGCGCGCCGCGCCGCCCTGCAGCGCGCCGTGCAGCACACGGCGCACGAGTTCCACGGCCTCGGCGTCGAGATGAACCAGCATTACGACGGCGCCGGCGTCTACGCCGCCGACGAGCCCGCGCCCTGGGCGCTGCCCGGCCGCGCCGCCGCCGACCCTGTGCTGTACCACGAGCCCAGCACCTACCCCGGCAGCCGCCTGCCGCACGCCTGGCTCAACCGCGGCGCCGTGCCCGCCGCGCAGCGCACGTCCACCATTGACATTGCCGGCAAGGGCCGCTTTGTGCTCTTCACTGGCATCGGCGGCGAGGCCTGGCGCGGCGCCGCCGCCCGCGTCGCCCGCGCGCTCGGCGGCCTGCCGCTCGACGTGCACGCCGTCGGCTTCCGCCAGGACTGGGAGGACTTTTACTTTACCTGGGCCGAGCGTCGCGGCGTGCAGGAGTCGGGCGCCGTGCTCGTGCGCCCCGACCGCTTCGTCGCGTGGCGCGCGCAGCAGGTGGCCGGCGACGAGGCCGCCTGCGCCGCCAAGCTAGAAGTCGTGATGCGGTCCATTCTGGGGCTGCAAGACAAGGGCGAGGGCGTGTAGTGGTGAGTTATGCACGTACTGGGTGTGTATGCACTAAAGCGGGCTGTGTGTAAGTGCGTCCCAAATAGGAAGGACTAGTGACAGTGACGTACTCGACGCGAGAACGCGATCAAGCTGTCATCCATTCATACGAGCTTTGCAGATGCGGGGTGTCTTTGTGAGCAAAGCCATCCTGTTGACTTTATGACGTCACATTGACACCGCAGACGACGGCCGAGTACTTAATGGATGCCCTCAACCGCCGAGAGCTTCGTTGTGACCCCTTGCCGATTTATAGTTATAGTACACACTTGTATACACACGACAGCAATGGTTTGGCAACACGGCGACGAGCACTCCATCCCGGACGAGTTCCGGCGCCACCAGTGCGTCCCCCCTCCCCCCCGTCCACGGCCGTCCTGCTGACTCGCCCAGCCCCGGAAACTGGCTGCCGGCGGACCACCGCGTGCAGCACGAGTGGCTGCGCAAAAAGGTCGAGCACATTGACAGCCTGACGGAGCGCGCGGAGCTGGCGCCGGTGCTCGCCGAGTTCAAGACGTTCATCGAGACCACGCCGCGCGTCTACATGTACTTCACGGCCATGTGGGACGAGGTGCCGCACCGCGGCGTCTACAACAAGGACCCGACGGGCGGGCGCCAGATCCGCGACTACGTGCACATGCTCGACGTGCTCAACCACTGCTTCACGCGCGCGCCCGAGTGGACCGACGCCGCCGAGAGCGTGGGCATGGTGGGCGTGCCGCTCAACGCCATCTTCGACTACGCCATGGGCACGCCCAGCGGCCACGCGGCGTTCCTGGACCCGGACGTCAACCGCATGCTCAAAAAGGTGCTCAACGCCTGGGGCCGGTTCCTGACCACGCCGGCGTCGGCCGAGGTGCTCGGCGACCACAGCACCGGCTGGTTCGGCAAGGTCGGCTACAAGGACCTGATGGAGGTGGCCAACCTGCCGTACAAGACGAACCACCGCTTCGAGGACATGTTTGTCTGCGACCCCGCCGCCAAGCACTACGGCTACGTGTCGTGGGACGACTTTTTCACGCGCCGCGTGCGCGACGCCGCGCGCCCGGTCGCCGCGCCCGACGACGACGCCGTCGTCAACAACGCCTGCGAGAGCCGCACCTACCACGTGGCGCGCGGCGCCCGCCTGCGCGACCGCTTCTGGATCAAGGGCCAGCCCTACAGCGTGCTCGACATGCTCGCGCGCGACCCGCTGGCGCGCCAGTTTGCCGGCGCCACCGTCTACCAGGCGTTTTTGTCGGCCCTGTCCTACCACCGCTGGCACGCGCCCGTCTCCGGCACGGTGCGGCGCGCCTTTGTGCAGGACGGCACCTACTTCAGCGAGCCCCTGTTCGAGGGCCAGGCCGGCGCCAGCCACCGCGAGCCCGACGCCAAGGGCATCTCCGTGGCTCAGGGCTACCTCACGGCCCTGGCCACGCGCGCCGTCATCTTCATCGACGCCGACAACCGCGACATTGGCCTCATGGCCTTTATCGGCGTCGGCATGGACGAGGTCAGCACCTGCGAGATCACCGTCGCCGAGGGCCAGCACGTCAAAAAGGGCGACGAGATTGGCATGTTCCACTTTGGCGGCTCCTCGCACGTGCTGCTGTTCCGCGCCGGCGTCCAGATCGAGGGCCTGCCGAAGCCCGGCGGCAACGTCAACGTGCCCGTGCGCAGCGCCATTGCCCGCGTCACGGGGTATGTCGAAAAGTAGCGCTCTGCAGGCTGCCAGAACACTGTTTTATTTTCTACGAGCAAAAATCAACCAAAAATAATGCCGCTCAAGCCTCGCCCAACGTGAATTCCGGCCTTCAACACCGCAAGTCCGGCCGCAGCGGAATTGGCCGATGACTAAGCGGGTTGAACCTCGGCCCCGGCCTGGCCCCACCAGTTTGACAGTTGTTGCGCCCCAGGCCCCATTCCCCAATGAGGAAGTGCCGCCGCTGGTCCAAGCATCGTATTCGTAGATCAATGCACTCGTATGGAAGGAAAGAGCCTCGGCCTGTCCAGTGCAGCCTTTTTTCTATTCGCTTTATTCTACGAGCTTCCGAAGCGGCTGCTTTTTTTTTTTTTTTTTTTTTTTTGTGGGGTATTACATCAGTGCACCTTCCGTCGTAGCGCTGTCGTTCCTTCTGGTTTTTGAGACAACGCCGGCGGAAGGTGCGGTCAACCAGTGCGGACAATTTCAGTGACTTTTAACTGACCCTTCTCACCTTATTTTGACGATCCTCTCCCGCAAACACAACTGTCTCCCCTCCGTTTCAAGGCCGCCCCTACAGACGGATCGAGTTCCTAAAAGAGCAGTCGCCGAACCTCCCACTGCAAAAGCTGCAACTGCCCAAACCTGATCAATAGCGCCACCGCGCTTGTTTCCCGTTTCTGCATTCTCCGCTTTCTCCATTGCTCGCGGGCCCTAATCGCTGAGATTGTCTGGCGCCGGAACTAGGGGCGAGTACTTTGTGGGCCGGTCTGGCCGCGCCTTCCTGCAGCCACTGGGAGCTGTTGCATGTTGGGTGACGAGCCGCTGCGGGAGCTTGGATCGGGACAGACGACAGGAAGGTGCGAGCCACGCAACGCAAGGACAACGGGTGGGTATGGATCGTAATGGAAGGAGGGCCACGGGAGTTGGCTGCCGAAAGTCAATGGCGCGGCAAGCCCTGGCCTGGCCTTGTCCGGGCCTTGTTGAGCACGCCGTTTGTTTCTACGACGCAGAGTACTAGTATATTTTCTAGAATACGAGTATATAAGAACCCTTCCACGGCACAGCTGTCGGACACAAACCACAGCCTTTCTCCTTGCATCCATTGAAAGAGCAGCCGCCTCGCCAAAGCTTCACTTTACTCAGCCGCGTCCACCCTCCCCCCTCCCCCCCTCTACCTCGTCATGGCGCGCCAAAACACCTCCGTCGTCCTGGCCGAGCGGCCAACCACCGACATCGTCCCCGGAAAGACGTTCCGCGTCGAGACGGCCCCGGCCCCCACCGCCGCGGACCTCCAGGACGGCTTCCTGCTCGTCGAGGCGCTCTACCTCAGCCTGGACCCGGCCATGCGCGGCTGGCTCAACGACAAGCCGTCCTATCTGCCGCCGGTGCAGATCGGCGCCGTGATGCGCGGCGCCGTCGTGGGCCGCGTGCTGGCCTCCAAGTCGTCCAAGGCCGCCGAGGGCGACATTGTCGTGTCCTTTTCGGGCTGGACCGAGGTGGCCGTCGTGCACGAGAAGCTGGTCGAGAACCCCTTTGCCGCCATGCCCGCGGCCCTGCGCAGCAAGCTGCGGCCCATCGACCTGCTCAGCGCCCTGGGCTCCACGGGCCTCACTGCCTACTTTGGCATCATGAAGGTGGCCAACGGCATCAAGCCCACCGACACCGTCGTCGTCTCGGGCGCCGCCGGCGCCACCGGCAGCGTCGTTGGCCAGATGGCCAAGATCCTCGGCGCCAAGCGCGTCGTCGGCATCGCCGGCAGCGCCGACAAGGTCAAGTGGCTCGTCGACGACCTGGGCTTCGACGCCGGCATCAACTACAAGGACCCCGACTTTGCCCAGCAGTTCCGCGCCGCCACGCCCGACCGCATCGACGTCTACTGGGACAATGTCGGCGGCGACATCCTCGACATGGCCCTCGCCCGCGCCAACACCCACGCGCGCTTCGTCATGTGCGGCGGCATCAGCCAGTACAACGCCGCCAGCGTCCAGGGCCCCAAGAACATCCTGCAGGTCGTCGTGCAGCGCATCAAGATGCAGGGCTTCCTCGTCTTTGACTATGCCGCGGAGAACGCCGCCGCCGTGGGCGCGCTGGCCCAGTGGGTGGCCGAGGGCAAGCTCAAGAGCAAGGAGTACGTCGTCAAGGGCGGCCTGCGCGTGGCCGAGCAGGCGCTCGTCGACCTGTTCAAGGGCGTCAACACGGGCAAGCTGCTGGTCGAGATCAAGAACCCCGACGAGGCCTCCAAGCTGTAGGGGTTGGGCGGTGATGATATGTAATACAACAGTCTTTTGCGTTGTGTCTGCGGGACCTTTTATCAAAAGGGGAATCATGAATAAAACGCCTTAACAAACGCCGTAACAAACGCCTAACAAACGCTGTAACAAACACCATAACAAACGCACCAGCTTACGTAATACACCTCATAAACCATGACTCGTTGCGCTCGTTCTCATGGCCGCCTGGCCGCTGCCGCAGCCGACGGCCGCCCGTCCTGCTGCTTCTGTCGTTTCCGGCACACGGATGCGTGGTAGCGTGCGTGGAACTTGGCGTCCTTTTCGTGCAGCGGGTTGTACAGGATGTTGCACTCCCTGCACTCGCGGATGGACGCCGAATCGCCCAGCGAAAGGCTCAGCGTTGTCTGCACAGACGGCGGCCCTGCCGCCTTGTTGCGCTTCTTTGAGACACCGAAGACCGCCGCCGCTTTGCTGGAGAGGCCGAGCTGCATCCGCAGGCGCGTGCTCGACGCTGCCAGCATGCCCATGCCCGTGCCCGTGCCGAGTCTCTTGGTCGTCTCCGGCCCCTCGTCTCGTGGCGCGTCCGCTCCCTCTTTCGCTGCCGTCTTTGCTGTCGTCGTCGTCGTGGTCGTGGTCGTGGTCGTCGGTGCGTCCGGCCGTATGGTCAGCCGTCTCTTCTGTCGTGGCCGCTGCTCGGATGCCGCCCTCAAAGGCGACGCGGGAGGCGAGCTGCCGTCCTCGGGCGCCGGGCGCTCCACGGAAGAGGATGGCTTTGCGGACGGTGGAGATGGTGCCACCGACTCGGCCGGGGAAGCAGAGGGGGAGAAACACGAGTCCACCGACGGGCTGGGCGACGGAAACGACGAGAGCGAAGACGTGGACGCTGTCGAGGCTGCTGGGGAGCACGCGCGGCCGGGAGGCGCTGCTGCCGCGACAGCGCCCCGAGACAGCGCCGGCTGGAAGTAGCGCATGATGCCGACCTTGCGCGGGCTGCTTGCCGTCTTGCGCGGGCTGCTTGCCGTCTTGCGCGGCGCTGCCGGCTTTGGCCGCTTCGCGGGTTGCTCCGGCGCCGAAGCAGGAGACAGTGGCTGCGCATTGCCTTCGTGGGGGTCCTCACGCAGAGGCCGTTTCTTGCCGTAGGTCCGGACGGCGCGTCGCGCGGGCCTTTGCGCCGCGGCCGTCATCGGCATCTTGGCTGGTGACGGCGTCGGCGTCGGCGTCGGCGTCATCGCCGCATTCTCCTCGTTGTTCGTTTTCACCTTGACCAGCGCCGGTGACGCGAGCAAACGCGTGCCCGGTGTGTCTGGTGTTATGTGTCGCATAGTGGAAGCAGACGCACGGCTGATGCGCAGCCGGTGCGCAGTCAGCGAAGCAATGAGGTCGTGATGGTGCCGAGTTTCGATGAATTTGGTGATGTTGACGAGGTGCCGCTGTGGACGGGGAGATGCAGGATGTGAAACAGATGCCGTTGGTAAGAATGCGGTCTCAAGAGAAACACCAGAATGCAAATTCAGAAAAGATACGAGTAAGATACTACTTCCCGCCAGTGGCTGGTAGGTGTTCTGTTTCTGCCGCAAAAATGGGTTGCCGTGTTATGCCCCGCTTTGGAGACGCGATTCGATGCGCAAAACGCGTCGCGTCGCGGTCACGTGACTACACTCGACATAAAGTGCTGTTTTCAAAGGTCCGTTTGCCTGAAAAGAAAATAATTGTATTACAACGCCGGTCATGCAGAACAAGACAAATCGAAAAGACGTTCGTCCACCCTAAAATGCCTCTTTTTTCCGCCTCCGTGCTTGTGCTCTGTCGGTCCCTGTGGCCCCAATGACCCCGACGGCCGGCACGGGCAAATCTGCAGCGGCAGCCGTCAGCTGCTTTTCGTTGGTCTTTTCGTTGATCTTTTCGTCCGTCTTTTCGTCCGTCTTGCCTGTCTTGCCCACGCCCCTCTCGACGGCCTTTGTGGTCGGCCCGACTGTCCAGGTGTTTACCACCTCGCGCACCTCCTTGCCTTGCTTCTTCTCCCGCTTCGCCGCCTCCAAAAGATGCCATACGTAGCCCGCGTACAGGACGTATTCGACAATGCCTGTGGCGATGCTGCCGCCCATGGCCAAAAACAGACGCGGCGGAGTTGGCCACCACCGCGCCAGCTTCCACAGCGCGTAGGCCACGCCTCCCATCGTCACGACAAAATTGAAAATGAGCATGACCTGGCGGTTGATATCGCCCATCGTCACGCCGTCGTCGCCCGTGTCGGAGGCGGAGCCGGGGCGGTTGATCGGGGCAAACGACGAGGTCTCGTAGGCGTCGGGCGGGCGGATCATGCGTTCGTAGGCGCGGGCCTCTTCTTCGCGGCGCAAGCGGGCCATCAGCGCCTTGTATTCCGGTGTCTGCGGGACCGCCTCACTGTCAGCAGCTGCACACAGGACCAAAGAAACAAGAAACCACAGGACGCAGCGTACCGGCTCGGGCTTTGGCGGCGGCGGCGGCACGTAGACGCGCGCGCCGGCAAGAAGCGTCTCCAGAGTCGTCGGCGCAGCAGACGGCGTGCCCGCGCCAGGGCACGACTGGAGGGCCGTCCACAGCCAGAGAACCTGAGCATGGGAGATTGGTTTCGCGACGTCGGGCGATCCGAGATCAGGCTCGCCGTCTCCGGCGGGCAGGCCGAGCCGCGCGCTGTCTGGCGCCGCCGGGGAGCCTCGAAGCCGAGCCAAGCCCTCGACAATCGAGGGCGTCATCGTCAGGAGCACCATGTTGGACCTCCGGCCAGCGGACGAGGCGTAGGGTTGTGTCTCGCTGGAAGCGCAAGGCTGCGACGCGATGCAACAGCTGTATTTCGGTAGCGCTGAGCTTGTGGGGCCCTGAGGTAAGCACTGCTCGGGAATGGGCGGTAGGAAACGGCAGGCGTTGATTGGCTGGAGCAGCTCCAGAAATGCCCCCGATTGGCATGCTTTTCTGCCCTCCCTGTGGCCCGCTATGGTGGGCTGTGGTGGGTAAGCGCGGGCCTGTGGCGGACTGGTGGTCGTTCTTTCCCAATCGGTGAGAAAATTCTCAACCATCCGAACCACGACATGGGCAAGAGCAGCTGCACTTGACTGCAAGCAGACGCACGACAACGAGCCATTGTCACCCCAACGCGTGCTCTTCGGCGCCGTTGCCCAAAGCCGCGTCTGTCCGGTCCAGTTCGTCCCTACCGAGTGCCTCCGACTCGGCGGGCACAGCAGCCAACGCGGGCGAGCAGAGCGTCCGAGCTGCGGCCGGGTGATCTCGATATCGCCGACGTCGGCCCCGGGGCCAACAAGAAGAGAAACGGACATGGCGGCGCGTCTTGGAAACGCCGCGGGCGTGCCCCTGCACGCGCCGCGGTATGCGGCAGCGGCCCTGCGACGGCCGCGTGCGGTGGCGGCAGCAAGATGCCACCAGCCGAGACAGCTCTCAGACGAAAGCGGCATGCGCCTCGCAAGGCTCTCTCCGGCTCAGCACGCCGCCGCGCGTGCGTACCCTCGCTCCCAGCATCTCCACGGCCATCTTCGCCAGGCGCAGCTCGCGAACCGCCGGTCGTCCTCGGCGTGGGCCGCGGCCGTGTCCGTGGCCGGCAACATTGTGTCCAACGCCATCAACCGCGCAAAGAAGAACGAAATCGCCATTGACCCGCTGCGGGCGGTCGCCAAGGAGATGAAGTTTCTGATTGGAGACGTGCGCAAGCTGCTGGGGTCCGGCCACCCGTCCCTCGACCGCGCCGCGAAATACTACACGCAGGCCGAGGGCAAGCACATGCGGCCGCTGATTGTGCTGCTCATGTCGCGCGCAACACATCTGTGCCCCAAGGCACCGCAGCTGCAGCAACAGCTGCTTCTGCAGCAGCAGCAGCAGCAGCAGCAGACCTTGCAGGCGTCGACTGGCGTGGACGTGTCCCTCTCGCCACTCAGCGTCCTCTCCGACTTTAACCCCTCCTGGTCTCCGAGCTCATCTTTCCCCGACGCCCAGCCCGCGCAGCCGTCTTCCTCCTCATCCTCCTCTTCCTCCTCTTCCTCCTCCTCTTCTTCCCAGTCTGCCGCCGCCGAGGAGCCAAGCACGCCCGAAATTCTGCCGTCGCAGCGTCGGTTAGCCGAGATTACCGAGCTGATTCACACAGCGTCGCTGCTGCACGACGACGTCATTGACCACTCCGAGTCGCGCCGCGGCGCGCCCTCGGCCAACCTCGAGTTTGGCAACAAGATGGCCGTCTTGGCGGGCGACTTTTTGCTGGGCCGCGCGTCGGTGGCCCTCGCGCGCCTGCGCAACGCCGAGGTCGTCGAGCTGCTGTCCACGGTCATTGCCAACCTGGTCGAGGGCGAGTTCATGCAGCTCAAGAACACGGCCAGCGACGAGGCCCACCCCGTGTGGAGCGAGGCCACGCTCCAGTACTACCTGCAAAAGACGTATCTCAAGACGGCGTCGCTGATCAGCAAGAGCTGCCGCGCGGCGGCGCTGCTGGGCGGCGCCGACAGCGCCACGGTCGAGGCCGCGTACAGCTACGGCAAGAATCTGGGCCTGGCGTTCCAGCTTGTCGACGACATGCTCGACTACACGCGCTCGGCCAAGGAGCTGGGCAAGCCGGCCGGCGCCGACCTCGAGCTGGGCCTGGCAACGGCGCCGCTGCTCTTTGCCTGGCGCGACCGGCCGGAGCTGGGCGAGCTGGTCGGCCGCAAGTTTAGCCAGCCAGGCGATGCTCAAAAGGTGAGTTTGTTTTTCTTTCCCCCTTCACCGCGCATTGCAGCATGCTCATACATCCAGGCACGTGAGATTGTCCTCTCCACAGACGGCATCGAGCAGACGCGGGCGCTGGCCCAGGATTACGCCGAGCAGGCCATTGCGGCCATCAGCGCATTCCCGCCCAGCGAGGCCAAGGACGGCCTGATCGAGATGGCCGTGAAGACGCTGAAGCGGCAGAAGTAGATGGAACGCATGAAAAAGAAAACAGACACGGAAGGACTGTTCTCTTGGACTGTACGATAGGGGTTGCGGCGCTTCTCGTGGAGAAGACTGCCAAAAATACGATGATCCAACCACAGCCCCTGACGGGGCCATGCGGACTCTATCGGGGCGTGCAAGGAAGCAGAAAAGGCAGTCGACCGTTGACTGCTCTCTACGAGTATGTGTATACGACTGCAAGGCGCCATCCGCGGGTTTCTGGTAGTAGACGCAAGAGAAAGGGAAAGAATTGAAAAGAAAAAAAGCTGCCCAATACGACATGAGGCATCCTTTGGAGACGCAGGGGCCAATAGGATATCAAAGACACCACCACAACCTGCTTGCATTGCCTGCCGCGACGGCAATTCTCGAATCGCTGCCGTTGAGGCAGCAAAGAATATCACCGTGCATGATGGCTGGTTCCGGCCACGGGTATCCGCGGACGTCGTTGGCCGGGTGTCGGCGACGAGCAAGGAGAGAAGCAAGGCACCAGTCAAAGAGAAACGCACAGGTTTTCATTAGGTAAATCGAGACCTGACGAACGCAGCGAGACATGGGCAAAGGGCAGGGTCATGTGAGCAGCCAATAGAGCGCCACGGACAAGAAAGCACACGAGGTTTCTTTGTGCCTTGTCTCCTCCCGGGTCAACGGGTCAGTCAAAGGTACGGCACGAGGGAAACGGAACAAATAGGAAAACTGCAAGGACTGCATCGAGGCCAGAGACAGCGTGGCTGTAGAAGTGGATGGAAGCGGAAAGGAAACCAACGGATCGTGAAGGAGAAAAAAGAGGACGAAGAGGGCCCGAAAAGCCTCAAAATGCACGCAAAGGGCAGCGCATTATTACTCGATGGAATGCCCGCCAACGGCCAGGCTAGACGACGTGACTCGATTGTTACTCGATGGATACGGACCGTGTTACTCGATCAAAACCCCAAAGGGGAAGGCTGGGCAGTTTAGCAGTTGAATAGCCTGGGGCGACTGCGCGTTTGCGGCTCGAATTAGCGGTGTTTACGGCATTTTGTGCGACAGAGTCCATGGGCGGCGACCTCCTAGCGCGGATGGGCGGTGCTCCAATGGCAGGAGGCGGCCAAAGCCGACGCGGCAGGCGCAGCTGTCACAGGCGGCCGTGCCTTCCCAGCCAGGCCCCTCGTGGCTCCGCGGCTCCCTATTCGCGTTCGCTCCTGCCACCGGCCGTGCTATTACGTATTCTGCCGCCATCCGCAGCGTCGACAGCCAAACAGACGACAGTGCCTGACGATCCGCTCCAGGGCAATCTGACGGTACTTTTACGGCGCCGTGCAACGCGCCCTCGTATTTTACCTGTATTACATATACACCGGACGGCTAATTGCTGCCACTGCGGAAAGTAAATTAATTTGGAGGAGGGGAACGGTGTAAACCCAGATAAGGAAAGAACGGCTTCACACGACAGGCGGAAGGAGCGCATTCCTCACACAACGATAAGCCTCGGGCGCAATACTCGTACGCACAAACGAGTAATATACGAGTATGTACATACGCAGGGCCAGCCGGCCAATCCACTCACACGCCGCGTCTGTCCGCGGGCTAGTCACCGATTCTGCCGACGATAGAGCGCACCAAAAAGTCGCCACTATCATGATCCCCCAGATCGAAACGAGGGCGGGCGGGCCCTGGGGACTGTCCCCGGGACTGCGCTGGACACGGCGCAATGGGGACGGACGCGAGACGTGCGACAGGACCTCGAGAAACGCGCATCCCTTGCGATCAAATACAAATGGCTCATGCAGGCGAGCGTGATAGCATCGCGGGGCGCACAAGTTTGCCGAACTCGCCCGCGGCCCTGGACCGCCGGGGGAGGGGCGACCCGGGACTAGATGCATGGCCAGAGGCGGAAAGAGCGAGTCTGCCGGCAAAGCATGCTCGCCAAACACGCGCCCAACAGGGCGGGCCCTATCCGCCACGACGGAAGGAGGACCCTTCCGCTAGTCTCCAGCGTTCGGCCTCTTTTTGTGCGTTCCTGCCTTGCCCTCTCTTTGTTCCCTGTTCTTAAAGGGCCTCCTCGCCCACTCCCCGGGTCTCAACCGTTGTTCGTCGCTTCCGGCACTGCACTCATCGTTCTAATTCTGTCTCCTTCCTTTTGCGCCGGTCGCCCTTATCGGCTCGACCCCCCCCCCCCCCCCACCACGTTCCTTATCTCTGCTCTCCTCGACGCACACGAGACCACTCCCCCCCCTTTTATGCTCTGATAAGCCTGCGCCTGGGTCAAAACGCCCTCCAAAGCCGTCTTCTCCTCTGTCCCCTCTCTCCCTCCTCCCCTCGGTGGTATCTATCTCGTCTCGCCTGCCTTAATCTACCCGGCCTGGCTACCCCGGATCTTGCAAACAAGTACCGTGAGCGTCCGTCTTCCCCGGAATTCCTTGCCGGATCGACTTTGCGTCTGCATTGCGTATTGTCCCTGTCACCTTATTTTATCCTCCCTGCACCTTTTTGCGCTCGCTTCCCCCCCCCCCCCCCCCACAACGTCGGCCATGGCATCAACCGTCAAGGTTGTGGCTCCCCAGCCGCAACTCGTCGTCCTCGCCTCGTCACGCGCTGTCCTCACCGAGCCGGACAACTCGCTCGTGCTGTCGCCCGCCACCATCACCATCTCACCACAGACCGGCACCATCGTGTCCATTGTGCGCCAGGTCCTGCCGGCCTCGGCTTTCCCTGCCGCCACCACACAGTACTGCGACTACTCACCAAACGTGCTGATGCCCGGCCTCGTCGACGCCCACGTGCACCTCAACGAGCCCGGCCGGACCGAGTGGGAGGGCTTCTACACGGGCACGCGCGCGGCTGCATCGGGCGGCGTCACCACCGTCGTGGACATGCCCCTGAACGCCATCCCGCCCACCACGACGCTGCACGGCTTCAAGGAGAAGCTGGCTGCCAGCCAGGGGCAGTGCTGGGTCGACGTCGGCTTCTACGGCGGCGTCGTCCCGGGCAACGCCGACCAGCTGCTGCCTCTCGTCGAGGCCGGCGTCCGCGGCTTCAAGGGCTTCCTGATCCACTCCGGCGTCGACGAGTTCCCGGCCGTTTCGGCCCTCGACATTGCCCAGGCCATGGACACGCTCAAGGACGCCGACACCACGCTCATGTTCCACGCCGAGATGATCCCGCCCATCACCGACTCAGTCGGCGACGCCGTGCAGACCTCGGAGCCGCCGCTGGCCCCGCACGGCGCGCTCGAGGCCTACAACACGTTCCTCGAGAGCCGGCCGCCTGTCTTTGAGACGTGCGCCATCGAGGAGATTGTGTGCCTGGCCCCCCGCGCCCCCAACCTGCACCTGCACATTGTGCACCTGTCGGCCACCGAGTGCATCCCCATCCTGCGCGACGCCCGCGCGCGCGGCATCAACATCACGGCCGAGACCTGCTTCCACTACCTGGGCCTCGCGTCCGACGGCATCGCCGACGGCGACACGCGCCACAAGTGCTGTCCGCCCATCCGCAGCCAGATCAACCAGGACGGCCTGTGGGCCGAGCTGGGCCACCCCGACAGCGTCATCAAGACCGTCGTCTCGGACCACTCGCCGTGCACGCCCGACCTGAAGCTGCTGCCCGGCCATCTGGCCGCGCCGGCGCCGCGCGCCCTGGCGGCCCTGCAGGTCGAGGCCGCTTCGCCCCACATCCACCACTCCGACTCCGGCATCGACATGTCCCTTCCGGACGACGAGCCAGCCGCCCAGACGGCGAAGCCGGCGGACCGGGCCGTCGTCGACGAGGGCGTCGCCGTCACGACGGCCGCCGAGGAAGAGCAGGCCAAGAGGACGGCTGCCGGGACCGACAAGCGCGGCGATTTCTTCGCGGCCTGGGGCGGCATCTCGTCGGTCGGCCTCGGCCTGCCCATCATGTACACGGCCGCGCAGGCCCGCCGTGCTGCGGCCGAGGCCGGCGCCGACGAGGCAGACCACCACACCCACCACCAGTGCGCAGACGTCGACTGCGACGAAGACGACGTGCCCGCAGCCAGCATCCCCACCCTTGTCGACATTGTCCGCCTGTGCAGCCAGGCCACCGCCGAGCAGGTCGGCCTCGCCCACCGCAAAGGCGGCCTGCGCGTGGGCCTCGACGCCGACATCTGTGTCTTTGACGACGCGCTGCAGTGGACCTTTACCCAGGGCGACATGCGCTGGAAGAACCAGTGCTCGCCGTGGGAGGGCCACACCTTTGAGGGCCGCGTGCGCGCCACCTGGCTGCGCGGCCAGGCCGTCTTCGTCCTGGGCGCCGCCAACGACGGCTTTGTCGGTGGCCGGCCTGTCGGCATGCCGCTGACGGAGAAGCGCGGGACACGCGTGAAGGCGTGACTGGCAGGTCAGTGCGAGAAGAAGAAAAAAAGAAAAGAAAAAAACACAAGACCACGAGAAGAGGGGACGATTGATGATATCCACGCTTTTGATATCCCACGCTTTTATTGCACTGTCTTATTTGAATGAGCTTTTTTTGGTTAGCGGCGTCATAATGCATCCAGATATCACAGCCATGGTTTCATAGACAGCTACATTGCATGAAATTTTTCTCAATATGAAAATGCAAATCGAACAAAGAGATGTCGCAGAAACATACCCAACGATGCTGAAACAAAATACCAACCTCACATGGCTCTGGTACTGCGTCATTGTTCCGGTTTTCAGAGGGCCTCTTGGAAAAGAAGCAGGCCTGAACAATGGGCAAGATAGACAAAAAAATATCGTTTATAAGCAATAGATTAAAACAAGGAAAGACCAAGGAAAGACCTTCCAACCCATCCCCATCCGTCCGGGCCTTGTCCTTGACCAATATCCATCCTGGACCAAACATTTTCATTTTCCACTTTCCAACGACTGTCCATCAATTTGGCCAAAGATGAAACTTGCAATGAGATGGGCAAAACAAGATAGCCTGAATAAAGAGAGATAAACGCAACTCATCTGAGAAGAAATAAAACACTCGACAAAAAACGTGCAAACAATAAAAAAAGGACATTCCACACGGGTATATCAACCAACATGTTGGTTGGATAGGATGTTCCAAGAAGGAAAACAGGTAACCAAATAATGACAACGTAAAAAAACCACAAGGACCCATGGAGATCGACTTAAAAGAGGTGGCGAATATCGAGACTGTTGGCAACTCCCTGCCAATCCCAAGCGCCGAGGTAGTCGCCGGCATCAAGCAAGCGCCACACCTCGTCGAGGAGCTTCAAGGCCCCGTCCGTGTTGCGCAGCCCTGTGTAGCCACGGACAACACGGATGGCCTCGCGGATCCGGTCCTGCTCCTCGGGCATGTGGCAAGCCGTGCCGATGATTACGCAAGGGAGTAACAAAAGCGTCTGTGCCGGGTCGCTTGGCGGAAAACTCTCCAAAAGGGAAAGCGATTCCTCCACAGCAACGCTGACACCCGCTTCGTGGTTCGACGGACGTCGGATAGGCGCCGGAGATGTGCGGCGGTGGGCCGAGCTCCGGGTTGGCTGTGGGTGTGGCGCAGGCTGTGGGACAGGCTGTGAGGCCTGGTATTGACCGAACAACACGCCCGTGGCATTCATAAAGGGCCGAGAGTCGCCGGCCATGCTCGGGTTGGCAATCGAATGACGGCGCGGGTTGCTAAACGGCATCTCACGAGGGGCCATGGCCTCGAGCTTGGGCGAAGGCGAGGAAGCGCAACTTGTCGCAGCAGACGCAGCAGACCGATGGGGGGTTGCCGCAATGGGGCCGCCGGTTCGCGACTGAGACACAGAGTTCCGAGGCACATACGGCACCATTGGCGGGCAAATCGTTGTCTTGAGGTGCAGCCAAGCCATCTGCTTGTACAGAAGAGTGACGCGGAATCTGCTGTCACCGACGGGCCATTGGGGGTTCCATTCGCGGATCTGGTTCTCAATGTCCGAGGCCCAATACAGGCTGTCGTAGTCGACACGTGGGTCGGCATTGCACCCGACCCGGACGCGGACATTGTTGCGAATGGTCGTGATCTGGGTCAGATACGAGAACAGGCCGTCTGCGACACCAACCAGACGAGGGTGATGCGTCGGGGTGACTGGGGCCAGGCTGTCTATGGCCAGCCGCTTGATTTGAGGGCTTGGATAAAACAGCAAGTCGTCGGCAAGTATGTGGTAGTAGAAAACCTCGGAGATGAACGCGCGGAAAGCCTCATCTTGCGGCGGGTTGTTCTGGATAAGGTAGAGGAAGGCTTCGAAATGAGGGCGCTGGGATCCTTGATTGTCGCCTTCCGCCAGGGGCTCCAGAATGAGACACAGCATCTGGCCGTAGCGAGCAGCGAGTGCACTATCAAAGTCGGAGTCGGCGTCGTCGGTCTGATCGCCGAAGCCCTCGTAGAGGGTCTTCAGGGCTTCGCTGTTGTGGAAGCTGCCTCGTTCGTGGAGAGAGTCAACGGATATCTTGGCGGTACAACGCAGAAAATTTTGCCCGTAAGGCGTGTCGTAGTCAAGATGCTTGCTCGCCAGCGACAAAAGAGAGTGCATCATGCCTTGGTGCCTCGTTGCAATGGGCACAAGCATTTCCCGAAAGGCGTTGTTGTGCTCGCCTTCGATGGTGAACACAGCGCTGAGGTGGTCGTTGTAGTGCTTCCAAAACACTTTGTCCTCTGCCGTTTCGAGCCCGGTGAAGATGGGCTGCATGGTGATGACCGGGAAGCTTTGGTTCTTCATGAGCTCTGCGCAAAAGTTAGGTAAGAAGCTGTCTCGCAAGCCGGGGCATCCAGACATTTGTGATTTGAACATGCCTTCTTCGGCCCTTTCTTTGCCACTCTTCCAGATTTGCTTCTCTGGGTAGCCCTCGCAGACAACGGCGTTCTTCTCACAGTTCATGCCTGATGGGTCAGACATTGATAAAAATCGACAAAAAAAGACAAAAACGGAACAAGAGGGACTCACATCTCGGCTTGGCCTCGTCGCACTTTTTCTTGCGCTTTCTGCACGTAATGCACCCCGTCTTTGACCGGCCCTTGGCGACCTTGCCCGTGGCAGCAGGTGCTGGAGCCGCAGTACTGAGCTTCCGAGGACGGCCTCGGGGACGCTTGGCCTTTGTGTTGGGGGGTGCGGCCCCGGCGGGCTCGAGGGTTGGGGGCGCTTCTTCCAGGTCATCGAGGCAGAAATTTTCATCGTCGATTGGCTCGATCTTTGGAATGGCCAGGTCTTCGCCGATATCGACCTCCCACTGCATCTCGTCGATGGCCTCTGCGTGGTCTTGGATGACATGTTCGTAGTGCGCATGGTCGTTGGTGGCGTTTCCGTCGACGCCGCCGAGGCCGTGGTGGTGGCCGTGGTGCTCGTCGTCTGCACAGCCATCTCTGGGTCCTGGAATCGAGACGGGAGACGTCGAGTTCTCAAGCGTGGGCGAGGACAGTGTGGTTGAGTTGTCCAGAGTCGATGCCGACGACAGGCTGCTCGACGCAGTCAGCGGGTAGGCATCGACAATCGCAGCGGCCCCGGGGATGTCGATGCCGGCGCTGACCGGCGAGAGCTGGCCGGCCGAAACGTGCGAGGAGGCAGAATCATCAAAAACAAGAGGCGAACGGCCGTTGGAGCTGGAGTCTGCTCTCACCCACGAGGCGGACCACGAGAGCGCGCCGGGAAAATGGCGGTTGTCATCTGAATTTGTGGCGTGTGAATCCGACCAGGTTGCGTCGACGTCGTCCGACATAACCTGGAGAGGTTGGTCCATAGCTCGTCACTAACGACGGCATGCCAAAACGACCGGTTTATGAAGGATGCTCTTGGGGGAACCGGGAGAAGTAATATAGTGAGTTGAAACAAGGATCCAGCCTGGAAAAAGAAAAGAAAGGCGGGAGGGCGAGTGAGAGTGGGGAGACGAGAAGACACAAGACCCCGGGCCTGCTGTTTGGCAATACGGAGTGAGAAAACGGGGGGAGGAGGAGGAAGAGGAGGAGGAGGAGGCGGACCGGTACAAGTATCTTCGGCTGTGTTGATCTGATATCGTTCCTGCCTAGCTAAGAGCAACGGCCCCGAAATGATTGTGCATGGGAATGTGGAGAAAACCGAGAAATGGGGCGGGACAGATCAGCTTCAAGGCAGAGGGAGGGGTTGAGACGGGCGTGGTAGGAGACAAGAATGTTCCTGGGGAAAGGAGAACAGCAGAGGAGAGGGGGGAAAGAAGAGCGGCCGCGGAGGCCGAAGAGGGCCGGTGGGTGGACGAGAAGAGTAAAGAGGGCGAGGGCGAGGGCGAGGGCGAGGACCGTATATAACGGGTTGGCGGCGGAGGAGAGCCGCTGCAGAGGCAAGAGGCCTGCCTGACGCAGCAACGCACGATGTGCAGGCGGGAAGAATGTGTTGTCTGAGAGGTGGTACCGGGACCAGAGGGGTCTTCTGCCTCGTGCGTTTTGGGAGCAGAAGAGTAGAAAAAAGATAAGACAAGAAGCAGCAACGGGATTGGCGAGAGACGTGGCCGGCGCAGGGCAGCAGCTGTTTGGTGTCGAGGAGCTTAGAAATGTCGCGCCGAGTGGCCGGCAAAGGGAACGGCACGACGGGTGGGCTGGCGGAGAGAAGAACGAGAGCAGAGTATCCGCGTACGAGTGCTCGTACAAATAATGTCCGGTAATATATTGATGGCGAGTCGGAAGAGGCCGCTGCGTCAGAGAAGGCTAGGGCGACCAAGGCGCCCCGGCTGCTGCAACATGGAGGACCAGTGCGAGAAGACACGACAAAAAAAGAAACGACGGAAGACGAAGACGAGGGGAGACAGGCAGGAGAGGACTCGGAGGGTGTGAAGCAGGCCTCGGGTGGGGCCTCTGCGCAGGGTGGAGCGGGGGACGACGTTTTGGGGAGAGCGCGCGAAGAGGGGAAGAGAGGCGTGAGACGAGAGACGAGACGGGTGTGTCGGCGGCGGCGGCGATGTGGTGATGCAGACGTGAGAGCAAAAGATGGATGAAGCGAGGATGCAGGAGTCGGGGAGGCCAGCAGGAGAGAGGACACCTGCGGGGGAGAGTGGAAGTGCAGGAAAGAGTAAACAACGAAACGGAGGGCAGCAGGGCAGGAGAAGACGGCCGGAGAGGGAAATGGAGTACGGAGTTACTGGCACGGCAGGCCTGGAGGAAGGAACGGGGGAGGCTGGGAGGAAGGTGCTCCGTACGAGCAGATATCTTACGAGGAGTCCACGATGGTGTGGACAAGGCACGCGAGAAACGAGGGCAGAGCGGGCGACGAGCAACGCCGCCGTTCTAATACTCCGTACGAGTATTACGTCGTATTGTGCTACGCTGTAGGTAAAATGCACTTGAGGCATCTTCCAACACATGGCAAAAGGCAAAAAGCAAGCCGCAGCAACGAGCAACACCCACTAAAGGAAGATGGGGAAATGGGAAGGAGGCAAGAGCGACCAGGGCCGGGCTTGGCTGCATACATATACGGCATAGTCCAAGTCGCATCTCGCAGGCAGGTGCGTGGCGGAGGAGGGGAGAACGGCCTTTGCGGCCTGCGTGAGCTGACGCGCAGGAGATGCGTCTGATTCCATCCCGGTTCAAGACGGTGGAGCGAATCAGCAGGCACTCTCAGTAATAAGATACGAGAAGAACACTGAGGCATGGCCTGCCTTGTCTTGGCTCTGGCCAGCTTTGCGCCTGCGCTTTGCGGCCCATGCGCTGTCGGACGATGCTTCCGTATTCGTACGATGGTTCACGATGCAGAGGGAATGTGGAAGGGGCGAAGAGCGAAATGCCTCGCGCTTGCCTATCTCGTGCTTGGGGTGTCTGTATATGTACAAGTAGTTTTCCTTGCGGGCTGCTCCTCACCTTTTGCCCTGGGGCTTTTGGATTTGTCGAGAATTTGAAAATGTGTTCTGTCTGGTCCTTTGCACATATCACAACAAGATACGCCATTGTTTGTTGCTTTCGCAGGAGACAGCGTAAATTGCACTCTCGTCCTTGGTCGGCCGTCAGTAGCAATATTCTTCGCTATTACGATTCGGCCCAACGACGACAGCCGTGGGTCGTCGTGGGCCGTTCCTTCCCTTCCTAGCTCTGCCTGTATCGTATTAGCGACTTCCAGATGGTTGTCGTACGCGCAAACACGCACACTTGGCCTTCTCCGTGCTCCGTCGCGCCTTCCCTTTTGATCGCCAGCCTGGCCAGCCACCTTGCCGCATTCTGCGAATGTTATTACCCCGAGCCGAGTTTTTGTGTCTCTGCTGCGTGGACCTGCATCTCATCTTCGCATCCCCGAGTTTCCTGGGCGCAATCCCGTCATGGCCGTGCTGCGTTCCACCGATATCCGCGTTGTTCCCGCCAACCTGCTTCGCATCGTGAGCTCCGCTCAACCAGGGCAATCGACCTCTTGCCGGCTTTCCACTTCTTTCGGCGGAAGAACAGGTTTTGCATCTTACGACATGAGCCCTGTTCATTTCTCGGACGCGAGCACGAGTATTTACACTTTTATGGCCGGTCCCATCCACCTTTCCCCTCGTTCTAACTCATCATGCTGCCGTTGCTCGTTAGCCCGTCGCCAACTTTCCAGGCGTTGCTCAGTCGGGCATAGGCTTGCGCAGTTGATCCGAAAACTCGCAGCCAAACGCACGGCCAACCACACTTGGCGTGGCAGGGGCTCTGTGGTGATACGTGCGCACCTGGCCCAGGGGTCCCCTACGGGAAGCACGCTGCAAGAGGATTGCTGCCAGGGTTGCAAGGGCCAGGGATGGCCCCGAGCAAAACCGAGGTGCTACGAGTACGACGTGCATAATATCTGACTACTTTACACTAATACGTTTGTAGGTCAAACCCGCTGCTGCAGAATCAACAGGCTTTGGGAGCTCAGCTTTTGCCCATGGCAGGAAGCAGCAGCAACAGCAAAGGATGGATGCCACACATCTTCGTTCGGAAGAGCCCTCCGTATTGCGCAGAGTATGATATGTCCCGTTTAATACGAGCATGTTATCACTAGGTCCAAGAAAAGTGGCTGCAGTGCTACCAGAGGCAATGGATGCCTGCACTGCAATAATAGCCTGGCCCTTTGCCCATTCAAGACATGTCCATCATGGCATTATCTGATATTTGACAGATTTGGTTCTACATACGCACACTGGGCTCCACCGTGGCTTGGGATCGTTGTACCCAGACGAGGCTCAAGAAGCAGTCGTCAACAAGAGGAGGGCTCAAGCTACGAGGTATTGCAAGGGAGCTTGTTGCCGGCTGGCAGCGTCCCTATCAAGACAATATAACGGTAAGATTACATGGATTTTGCGCCTGCCTTGCGAGGTGACGATCCTCGAACTTTCTGGACTTTGAACGCATCCAGACTCTTTGGCCCGCCGAGAGGTAGCTGCCTCAACGGCCAACGAGTTGAGCTGAAGCCAATCCAGAGATGCGCTGGAAGGGACGGCAAGAAGGCAGCATACGAGACTTGTCGATATTGGCCAGCTCCACCTGGGAAACCCACATTGTCGTGAACCAGGGCTGTTCCAACGTTGCACCGTTTTGATGCTCTACGAGACTCTGAGTTGCTTCCCAAGCTGCACGCTTCTTGGCTAGATTGCAATCTTCTTGCGGGCTCTATTAGCTGCCGACCGACTTCTCTCCAACCAGGCTGAGCAGAGAAGAAGATGGACAAAAAACCACTTCACTCGTCAGATAAAAAGAGAAAAGCCCCATACCCCGAGGATACAACGCCGATGCATACAACCTTGCTGGCAATCTTTGCGACTTGTGCGGCTGCTGCTCTTTTATCTGACAAAGAAAGGATTTCTCAGTGACACAGCTGCTCCGCATCTTCCGCGCATTGGTCAGATATCACTTCTGCAAGAGTCCGAAAAGAACAGCGTCCTGACGACTACGGAGTAGCTCGACAATGCCTCTGCGCCGGCCCTGCTGCCGCACGAGCTATTCCTTTTTGCACTGCTCGGGCAAGTGCTGTGCACTGTATCGTGGGCTGTGCTTGGCACGCCCCGGGGCTGTGCTGCTCTCGCTTGGGACGCTTGCCAACTGCGTCTGGACCAGATGTCGGCCAGCCTCGTCAGATTTCAGCCAAGCAAGGCACGTCGCAATCTCGTTGTGGGCCGCTTTCACAGCATTGTCCGTATGATAAGTACATGCAGACATTTTTGCATTGTTTTTTTTTTATATTTTTTGAGGAACTTTTTTAAGGAACTCGGGTGTTCCAACACGTTTTACTCTTTCAGAAATACCCCGGCTCTCCGCACATCCGGTTGACGAGGCCTCACGACTGACGAACATGCGCTAGCACCGATTTCAAAGGGCGTGGGGGCATATAAACCTTTTTGCTTGCTTCCCCGCCCTGTCCTAGAGTGTATGCCAACCAGGAGCCGTATGGCAAGTATCGTTTTTTCGTCTACGACGCATTCTCGTAAGACACAAGCAGGCCGTGCCACGAGAATTTTTCCGTCCATATGCGTATGATGCCCCGGGCCGTACGACGAACTTGTGCGCCGCAGGCGTCGTCCCATACACTAACAACCATGGTTCTCGATCCTTAACTGGCCGAGACAGTGTCTATTCTTTGTGCATCAAGCGTCAGCTCGGTGACAGACGGGGAAGTATCGCACGAGGCCTTTTTCTCTTTTTTTCCGATCTGCTACGGTTGGATGCCACGGTGCCACTGCCAAGTGTTCTTCTCTCGCTGCTGCAACGCTCTTCAGAGTGAGGCTTTTGGCTTCTTCTCTGTCCCTCTGCTGTACAAGTACTTTGTATCTTACTTGGTTTGCAGACTGAGAAATGACACGCCGGCCTGGCGGCACAGCAAGTTCGCGAGCCGACAAGCATCCAGCCTTGTCCAAGAATACTTGCACTCTATGCACAGCAGAAAAAGTCGTCCTTGCCGAGCATCCTTGGCCAAGCTCGGTTTACCAGAACAGGCAATCCAGGCCACCAGCATGGAACTTATACCTGCAAAGCCATTTATGGCGGCCGGTCTGCTGTTACGAGATTCTCAGCGTTCCATTCCCCAGGCTAACCAGCCCCTACGCAATACAGGGCCGTGCATGGGCTCAGTGAAAAAAAAGAAAAGGAGATGACCATCGGAGGGAGGCAGCTCGAGGCTCATGCAATGCTGGACACCGGGCATACACGTACGAGTACGATAGACGCCATCCGGACAGCCCACAAACGAAAAAGGTGCGTCGTACCTGCGGCGCGCCTCGCGCTCCTTTTCTCGCGCTGTCCGCGCCATTCGAGCTTGACAGGCTGTGTTATTGAAAGGTTCCGGAGACACGGCCGAAAGGTATGATTGCCCTGCTCTACTTGTTCGGAGTACATACTCGTACTCGAACTCTACGAGTACAGGTATGCTTTCAAGCTCGCACAACGGACGCAACACGGGCCATTTTCTTGTCATTCCCGTTGTGTTCTGGTAGGTGGCGTTTTCCATGCTGTGCAATCGGGCCACGATGCCCAAAGATGCTCATGACGCCCGACCACGTCAACAACCGCCGACAAACGAGATCAGGTGCCCGTTGCGGATGCGCTGTCACGCGAGAACCGAGACAAAACTGTAGGCTGCGTGCCCTCGCGTAGACCTCCCTTGCCGGGGAAACGAGAGCCGGAAAAGAAGGGGAACAATGAAAAGAGAAGAAAAAAAACTGAAGAAAAAAGAAGATGAAAAAGAATGAAAAAAGAACGAATGAAACAAAAGAACAAAGGCGATGCAGCGGTTCCAGACTTCACGGGCAACACGCAGGCGCCAACAGCCGCAGACTTGGTCGTCACGGCGTTCTCGCTGCTCACCGGGTGTGTCACCACTCATTCGACCTTCATCCCGATGAGTACCCGTCTCGCAGGTGCGTCTCACATGCGAGCACGAGTATGCTCGTACAGAGTTGCACACCCCGCTGTGTCTGGCGACGTTTGTGGATACGCAAGAGCCTCTACATATACGCCTCGCAGAACCAGATCCCAGCATCTGAGAACCGACACCTCCTCTGCGGTCCTGGTACGTGAGCACTTCTGCCTTTTGCCCGCCCCACCTCTTCTTTATTCCCTTTTCATTCGCCACCATTCGTTGCCGACAAGTCCTGGCGATGGGAAGAAAACAAAGGTGCCCACAAAAGCAGTCTCATGTCCTATTCTGTGCAAGCTTCCTTTTCTTTTGTTCCGGCCTCTACGACGTATCAGACAAAGTGCATACAGTACTCGAGACGAACATCCCCCGCTCAGCATGGGTTTGCGTGGAGACTGCATCTGCTCCATCTGGCGTGTTTCTGGAGAAGCTGAAGAGGCACAGACAAAAGGTGCGGCATGGCTCCCGCAATGCTTTTCGGCCATTGGCATGCATTGGGGCTAGTGCTCCTTTCAAGCAACTTCATGATCGTCGTGTATATGTATTGGCTGACGTGCATTGTGCATTATGCATTGTGCATTGTGCTTGTGCGTCGTGCAGATGTCGATACTTCTTTCAGCTTGCTCTTGCAGCATGAGCAAGGAAAAAAACAGAGGGGAGGAACCAGATGGAAAAAAAGAAAAGGCCAACTCGCAAAACAAGACACTGTCAACACGTTGGCGTCAAGGGCTGCCACACCGAAGGACGATTGCTGGACAAAACTGGACAAAAGCTTGAAAAGACGAAAAAGTGTCACAACGGCATCTATCTCGTCCAATCACGGGGTGCTCGGTGCACGCGATACCCTGACGAGTGTCAGCCTTTTTGCTGGCTGCTTCAGCTGTTTCGGTCTTATCACTGTCATCGACGATCGACACCGCTCTTTTACGGATGTGTGTGTACTCGGACATCGTGACGTTTGTTTCTTTTCTGACCCCCCTCCTCCCCCCCCTTTTTGTTTCTTTTCCCTCTCAGCGCCTTTTTGAAATCTTTGGCTGTTCTTCCCTGTTTGTCGGGCGCCGCTCTCGCTGTCCTCACCGACCGTCCCTATCCTTTCTTTCTCCATCCTCTTTCGTTGCCGTTTTGTTTCCCCAGACAAGCAGAGTGCCCTGTCTGGCTGGATGCAAGAACGTCTTCCTTCTTCTTGTCTCTCCGTGTCGTTCCGGTCCCGGCTTGGTTTTGCTTTTCAGCTGCTTGCTTATTTCTGCTTGGCCCTCCTTGGCGCACCAAAACGGCTTCTCATTCGCCTTTTTTCTTGCTGCTCGTATTGCATCCATCTCCTCCGCCCGGGAGCCTTTCTTTTTCGGTCCGCTCCTCGCTAAAGCTCCGGCTCTCTTCACCGACTGTGTCTTTCTAGTGTCGGGTGACTGGGAGTTTTCGCGAGAACAACGACGAGGAAAAGATGGTGCGCGGTGCAAGAGACAACCACCACCACCACCACCAATGGATACGAGACGGGGCGAGGCTCACCTGACCCTCCTGGCCGTGGCGAGATCTCCGTCGAGCGCATCGGCGACCTGTCCGCCTTGCTTTCGAGATGACTAGCTTGCAATTCCCATCTGGCGGTGACCTGGCGCCGTATTAGTTCCCGCCCCTCTGGCTGTCACTCTGAATGCGCGAGTCGAGACCGAGGCACGGGCAGCCAGTCAGACACAACGAAGCGAACCTGCCTGATCCCTGCACAGCTGGGGGCGATCATCTCGGTGTTCTTTGCTAGTGCGACTCCCTTGCGAAAAAAAGCATCATGGCAGCCAGCTGGGCTCCTCGCGTCGAGACAGCGACGGGACGAGAAAAAGAAAGCGGCGTCCGCAGCCAGCACCACGCCAAGTCGAGGGTACGCGTCTTGTCCGCTGCGTGCAGCTGCTCGGTGAAGCCGCAGGGGCCGCGGGCACAGGCGCCAGCTGCTTTGTCTTACGTCGTCGGGACGCCAAAATAGGAAATATCCGACATCATCCAACGGTGGGAGAACCGGCGCACACTGAATGCAAGCGGCGCAAGCATGAGGGAATGTACGGAGTACGCAGACGACACACCTGCAGGAAGCACCACCTGCAGAGACAACAGGCTGGGGCTGGCGGAAAGAAACATGTCATCCAAAATGGGTAAGATTCCTGCATGTCGCAGAATTGCGGTGCAAACAAACGCCTCTGGCATCCTGCGTTGCCCCTTGCCTCTTGCCCGAATCCAATAGATGTGAGACACGCATTCAGCCCTCGCTGATGGCCCCTTTCCTGCTTCCTATTTTGGATATAAGTTTTCCAGACAGATAAAATAGCCGAAAGCGCAGCTTTCGAATACATGCGAGAATGGACACAAAAAAAAGAGGGGGAAAGAGAGAGAGAGAGAGACAGAAAAAGAGAAAGAGAGACAAAAAAAGAGAAAGGGAGACAAAAAAAGAGAAAGGGAGACAAAAAAAGAGAGAGAAAGACAAAAAAAAGAGAGAAAAAAAGAGAGAAAATAGCAAGCACAGACACTCGTCCTCACCTAGTGCCTCGGTACTCACGCGGCATTCTCGCTGCCGGGCTCCGGCTGGTCTCGTGGAGGCCGCTCGTGGGGACTCCAGCCTCGAAACCGGACCTCCGCCTTGCCGCCGCCGCCGCCCGTCCTTGTCGAGGAGGCTCCTGCCGCAGACAGCTCGTAGCGTCCGCCGAGCACCAGGTCCTTGGCCACGAGCTCGCGCGTGCGGCCGAGGCTCTCAATGTCCGCAATCCGCTGCACCGTCGCGTCGAGGTGGTCCCGGAACCCGGGCGTGTTGCAGATCTGTCGCAGCGCCGCGTGCATCGGCACCGACGACGCCCGCACCTGCCCGTCGCTCGCAATCGTAAACAGGTTGCGCCGATCCATCTCGCGGATAAAGTCGGCCCGGGTCATAATCTGCTGGGCCTCGTGCAGCGCAAACGACGGCAGCTGTGCGCGCGCGGCGGCCCCGCCTGCTGCCGTCTCCTCGGCCTCCTTGTCGACGAGGGCCTGGGCGAGAATCATGGCCGCGGCCGCCCACTTTTGCTGGTCCATGACGTCGTCGTCCATGCCCGCCCCGAGGATCCAGCACTGGTTGAGAAACCACGTCTTCTCGGCCTCCGTGATGCGCCTGCACGTGGCGAGCATGTCGTCGCTGCGCGCCACGCGGTTCAGAAACGTCAGCCGGCCGCCGACCTGGTCGAAGACGGCCGACGCCGTCTCGTTGCTGACCCGCTCGCCAAAGTACCGCCACCGGAACCGCTGCAGCGTCGCCGCGGCCTGGTGCCGCGCCAGGTCCTGGATGCTGTGCACCTCGAGCCGCGCCGCCAGCTGCTTGAGCCGCTCGTACACCCAGTAGTCGTCGCTGTTGAACACCATCGTCACGAGCCCCGACGCCGCCCACTGCTCGGCGCGCTGCTGCAGCAGCTCAATCAGGTCGCGCCCGTCCTCGTCGTCGCGGATGAGATGCATCTGGTTGACAATCATAACCAGCGGCCGCCGCCGCTTGCCCGGCCCCGTCGCGTTGCGCCGCCGCAGCGCCACCTTTTCCAGCTTGTTGAGCGCCCGCTCAATGTCCAGCAGCGCCGTGCTCTCGCGCGGGCCGCGCTCGCTGAAGTAGCCGCCAATGTAGTCCTCGTTGAAGTCGTAGTTGAGCGCCTTGCCGAGCCGGATCCGGAAGATCTCGAGGTCCGCGTGCGCGTCAAACATGGCCACGCCCTCTGCGTCGATCTGCGCCATCGCCTCGAGCTGCATGCTGCTCTTGCCCGTGCCCTTTTCGCCGATAAACAGGTGGTAGTGCCCAATCTCCCGCCCCGACACAATGTCGTTGACCTTTTGCTGCTCCGGCCGCTCGATCCAGTAGTTGCCTCGCCCGTCGTCGCCATCGTTGCCGTCATCGTCGACGTCTTCTTCGTCGCCCTCGGCCCTGGCAGCCTGCACGTCGTCGGGGTGCCTGTGGTGGTAGCTCAAGACGCCCCCGGCGCTGCCTGCAATGTGCTGCGGCACGCCACGGCCCATGGCGGCCAGCTCCAGCACCGGGTCGCCCGGCTCAAAAGCAAGCATCATCTTGCGCAGAACCAGGTGCTTGTAGTAGCGATGGTAGCCGTAGCCCGCGACGCCAAAGCCCAGGCCGAGCATCACAATGGACGCAAACGACGTGGCCGCCGACTCGAGCATCTTGTGCCAAAGCGTGCTCTCGCCCGGGCCGCCCCCCGGGCCGCCGCCGCCTCCTGGCGCGTTCTGGCCCTGGCTCGTGCTGTCCGCTCTGCGGCTGTCCTTGCCGGCGTCATCGTCCGGCGCCGGAGGCGCGCCTGCTGCAGACGACGAGCAGCGCCGCCATGGCCGCAGGGAGGGCGCACCGCGCCGCGGACGCATCCGACGCACGCTGCTGCCAGAGGCGGTCTCGCCGGCAGCCAGGGCCCTGTGGCGTGTCGCAAAGGCGCGGAAAAGGCTGGGCCCGGTGCTGCATCTTGCGCCCAGAGCCGTCCGGACCTGCGCCGGCCAGAGCCCGCCCACGGCAGGGCGCATTGCTGCAAATCCAGGCCGGGAAAGCTCCAGAAAGTCGGCTGCGGCTACGGACCGTCGAGTTCGAGTCGATGCTCTGCCAGCGTCGTGTCACTGGAGCTGGGCCGTCCTGCCGCGTGTCGTGATGCTCCCCTACAGCGGTCCAATGCTCCTAGCGGGGCGTTTGGGATGCGATGTAAGAGCAGACCATCGGCACGGCAGGTCCAGAAGACGTGCGCGGCAAAAAGGAACGGAGCGCGAAGCAGGGAAAGGGGGGGAGATCAAAGCCAAGACATCTGCCGCGAATTGAAATGACACATGGAAAAAATCGCCCGGGTTGCCTCAATCAATTTCTTCAGCACCTTTGTCATACCAAGGCCCCCGGACGGGAAGCTGCCCAGGCCTCTCGAGACGAGAAAGTTGGAAGGCGCGGTGGAGCGGTGACAACTGCCAAGCACTGCTAAAATGGGTCGCACGTGACTGTCGAATTAAAGGTTTCTCCACTTTCCGAACTGGGCAGGCGCAGCTGGCCGCACTGTCTACTTACACGAAGCCTCGCGTTCGTGATTTGTATTGACTAGGCGCGAAGCAAACGCAAACGGACATCACGCGCAAAGAAAATAGAATAAATCAAGGATTTTTTTTCCCCCTCCCGCGAATCAAAGACCGAATCAAGACTTCCAGATGTCAGTCCGGTCGCTCTTTCCTGTTTTGGATATTCTTGCCAGGGACGCTCGGTCGCTCCTGCCTTTTCGATGGTTTGCACACTCCTTCCTCGCCCCCGCCATCTTTTGAGCCTTCCTTTTCGCCCTTTCCCAGAATTATCACCATTTTCTCGACTTTCTCAAAACACAAGCGAAATAGACGACTTGGGCATGTTTGCGCCTTGAAATGACTTCTTTGTTCGGTCCAACACCGAGTAAGCATCTGTTCGCTCGACTGCAGCGTGGGCGTCGCTAATCCAGTATCGCCATATTAGCTCGGACGTCCTCACCGGCCTCCCTCCTCCTCGAGGCGTGGACAAACAATGCAGAAACAAAAACCCTCATCGACAAGCTTCTGAGCCGCGATGACGTTCGTGGCAAAGCCGGTGACGGCCAAGAGAGCCAAGCAGACCACTACAGGCAGCGCCTTGCTGCCTTTGACCGCGACATGTCCGTGCTGAGCACAGTCGTCACCGCCATCAAGGCACTGGGAAAGAACGGGCCGCACCTCGGCGTGCTTTCCACCAGTCAAGGAAGCATGACAGAGCTTAAAATTCCAAAGCGAGACAGCATCTCTGGCGAAAAGTGCCGCCTCCTCGGCTGGGTCTTTGTCGAAGACGAGGACGACGTTGCTTGGAGCAGCCTCGGCCTCGTCCACAGCATCGACGCAATTACTGGCCTCGAGTGCCGCAGGCGCCAGGACCTGGACAGCATCGCGGAGAAGCTGGGGATACGCAGTCAAAGACAGCTCGCCATGGCCCGCCACCGGACGGACACTGTTCTCGACACGCTCGAGTTGCTCGTGGCCCAGAACACGCAGGCACAGCGCCTCTTTCGAACCGTCTTTCTCGGAACAAGAATCTGCGTAAGGCAGCCGCAGCTTGTGAGAAATGCAACTGAGATGTACTTGCTAACAACAGCCTTTCTAGACTCTCTGCCACCACCTCAACGACAGAACAAAGACTGGGTTTGTGCTGCAATTGCTCAACGCACTCTTCCCGCCCTATCTTGTTTCATACCCCGTCCCCTGCATCAATGCCGAGGAGGTCCGCAGCTTGCGTGAAGAGATCTACCTTGCTCTCATGGACGACGATGCGCAGTTTAGCAGCGAGGGCGGCGAATGCCGAGCCGCAGAGTTTCAAAAGAAACTGCTCTCGCAAGTTGGCATCGACGGCTGGCCGACTGCGATTTGGCCTGCGCTGAACGGGTATTTGGAGCAGGTCGAGCTTGTCCGCAACACATACATGGGTCTTTTCCATGCACACGATTCCATCCGCGGCACCTCCAGAAACTCCATCCCGGACTACGAGAAGATGGACCAGCTCATCATGTGCACGCCAGCCGGAGTTAACCTAGGCCCCAACAAGCAGCAGGACACCGGCACAAGGCACCAACAGGGCCCTATGAAATCAGCCCTCAAAAATTCCTCGTCGTCCATGTCGGGGCAAAGCGTTTCGACCTACGCGTCGTCCTACAGCTCTTGCTCCGAAATTGTGCTCCATCCGCTGGCACAAGAGCTGGCCGGTTTCGATGAACAGGAGCTGCTGCATATGGGGTTGGCCCTTCCTCCGGGAAGCATTCGGAGCCACCAACCGTCCTTTGACAGCTCCAAGACGTCTCCACGCGAGATGGATCACCCGAGAGCGCAGTTGAATCTTGCAGAAGAGCTTCAAGCTGGCTCTTGCGTCCAAGGTGAGAGCTCTGCGTCATCCTCGGATTTTGCGGCTAGCTCAGGTTACAAGACTCCTCCTGTCGTGGATACCGAAGACGACGTCTTTGCCACAGGCACCGAGCCGAGAAATAAAGAAACAGCTATGGCTCCTGGCAAAGATTGGCAATGCTCTGTACTGGGAAGCAGCACTCACTTTGATGGTGACCGTGAGGCTAGGCTCCGTCCTTCTCCATTTCCGGAACTCAAAGAGACAAAGTCGACCTTGACCCTGAAAGAGCAGCCTATTGCCCCCTCCGCAACAACGCCATCTGAGCGAACATTGCGGCTCCTCAAGTCCAGTTGGAAGTCCACTGATCGCATGTTTTCAAAGTTCAAGGCACAGGAAACGAGCGGCCACGGGGTTCCGTGTCTCCCCGTTGATGGGCCTGGCCAGTCTTATCGTCGTCCTTCCAAGTCTGTTCGTTTCTCCGACGACAAGTCCAAGCAAGATGCCACAGAATCAAGCCAATGCTCGGAAAACGCCATCGATAGGAAAAACTGGAGCGGAGACGACGCTCTCAAAGCAAATGGTCAGCAGGAAAAGGACGATTACAGCCGCCCAGCCGACCCTTGGCAATACACACGAGATTACCTCTTGGAGAAGATCAAGGCAGAGCAGGAAGGCCGCCAGTGCACCCTCGCATCACCCTCGCCCGAGTGGTTTGCGCAACTTGACGATGCGCCCAGCCGCCAGTCCATCTTTGTGCCCAAGTTTGGCCGAGGCGCATTCGCCAAGCTTGTCTCCGGAAGGTCATCATCACTCTTGCGTACTGTTTCTGGAGAAAGCAGCACATCTGCGTCAGCAACAGTCTGGGAAGCGCCAGGCCGTGTCGAAGGCATGGACGTTCCGACTGTGCAGGATGAAGGAGGTTCAGAAGCAGTGGCGGCCGGAGCTTAGTCGGCACCCGACACCAGCAGAAAAGAACCCATGCAGCCTTCAGAATCGGTGGAAGCCGAACCGGAGCCCGAACCGATGTCCCTCAAACGGCCACTGACGCTCTTGCGAAAGAGAAGCTTATATGCGTCCATTCGCCCAGACTCCTCGGCTGCTGGTTTCGAGGAAGATGCAAGCACTGCATCTGGTATGCCCCTCGATGAGAGTATTCACGAGACAAACACAAAGCCGTATTCACCACAGGTGGGAAAATTGGCATTCGAGATGGCACGTTCCGAGTCACGCAAAAACCTTGACCTCAATGTCCGTCTCTTTCAACGCCAGTCTTTACTTCTTGCAGCCAAGAAACAGATTGAAGGGGACAAAGAGAAAATGCAAGAGCTCCTTGAATCCCCAGAAGATTCGAGCGAATCTATCGAGGCCGGGACCAAGCAAAGCGGCCGCTCTGAGCCTCCGACGGGCGACGAAAACTACGACGCGTTCAGCGAGGCTGCACCGTCACAGCCAGGCAAAGCAACGGAGGCGACAGATGAAAAGAAAAAAGAGCCCCTCGCTCTCGTCATCCCAAGCGATTCGCAAAACAGCTGCGCGAGCAAGTCCAGCGCATTCAGTGCAAGCGGCTCCCTGAGCAAGCTTGGAGGGAGCCTTGGTGAGGGCATGCACAAGCTCAACTTGTTCCCGAGCCCACGCCGCTCCTCTCGGCGCGCGCACATTCGCTCCGTGACGCAGCCAACCAACAAGCTCAAAGACGACGTGGACACAAAGACGAGAGGATTCACTTTTCGTATGGGCCTCAAGAACAGAGGGGTATCTTCGGCCAGCCAGCCAAATCAACGGCCTCGGACAGCTTCTGGTAATACCAGGAGTACGGGAGGTAGCTCGGAACATGGAAGAAGTCGAAGCAGCACTGCTGCCAGCGGCGGCGTCTGCGCCACCATGGCTGATTTTGCTTTGCCGCAGGTGCCAGTCGGTATGGAAGGGGATTTTATGCTGATGCCCGAACATGCCAAGGAGAACCGGGAAAAGCGAGACGCATGGTTCCGCGAGCAGGCGGAGCTGGAGGCGCACAATCGCAAAGAGAAACGCCGGCGTGAGGCCGAGCGTGAATCGGCGCGCCAGCTGGCTCTCCGGGAACGCGAGGTACTGGACGATCTGGCCCTCGAGGCACGCCAACAAAGCGGGAAGAGGAAAAACAGCATCTCCAAAAAGAGGAAGCAGTCCACAGCATCTGCGAGCACAGTGGCCGGCACCGAATATGCAGTTGTCTTGCCCGACAAGTTGCCGCCTCCACCGTCGGCGCTGTCCAAAGCATGGTCGTCTCTAAAAAAAGGAACCGGCCGAATACTGCTCACGCGCAAGTCGACCGTTGACCTTCGCGAACTGGCTGAAAAGATGGCCCCGGTGGCGCCCTCGCTCTCGCAGCGAGGAGACAGCACAAACACGGTTGACAACTCGGACGATTCGGACGACAGCGTGATACAAGAAGAAGAGCCTACAGAGTCCACCGAGGCCAAGGAGTCGACGGAACTTGCGGAGCTTACCAGTCCTATGCGTGGGCAAGCGCGCCACCACCTGATGGCGCCAGACTGGAAGGACAAGAAGCTCAACCAGGAAGAGATGTGGGATCTGCTGTCTATCCGGCCTCCCAAGCGGCGGCCCTCGGAGCCTGCTCCGCCCATGTTCGACACAGAGAGGCAGCAGCTAGCAGCGCCTGCTATCTATGATACACGCCCACGCTCCCTCCGGCGTTTGGGTCCTGTTTCGCCTCCTCCAATGTCTCCTTTGCCACCGCTCCCTCCTTCCCGTGCTGCGAGTCGCACGGCAGACGAGAGCGATACGCATTCATTGGATTCAAATGACCAGAATGGGAGCTCGGACATTCTTGACGAGTACTTTGCGAAAGCGTGCCGGCCAGAGACTCCGCCTGTCGCCAAGGAGGAGCTGGGCCTCGGTATCACGGAGACGGTCGCCTCGTCGCCCGAGTCCAACGTGGCCGAAGGAAGACGGGCCACTCAGAATGAGAGCCTATTGCGGCAGCTGGAAGCGTTGACTCTGCGGCTGGACACAGCAATCAGCAACAGCGAAGCCCGTCTCCAGGCTGGGAACAATATTGACGAGACCGCCCAGAGCGAGAGAGAAACTTTGTTGGAAGTGTCCGAAGAACAGGGTGAATTGGAGTGTGGCTTGGGCGGTGCTTTGGAGAGTGAACGCACAGAGACTGCGTAAAACCGTTTACGAGCAATAACGGAGCTGGCCAGAAATTCCTTAGCAAGGCGGTTGAAGCAAAGTATTTAATAGGTCGCAATTGACTATCCCCATTTGACGTTGTGTGAATGCCAGAGATGAGCTTTGGTGTAAGTGACATAAAGTGGAGACGTAGACTACGTCGTACGAATGCTGCACCGGCCTGCCCCACTTTAAACGCTCTTATTTTTCACCTTCGTACTGATTAAATTAATTTCAATTGAATCGCGACTTCAAGAGCAAACGGCTACCCACACACGAGCAGCCAGAAGCCGTGTGACACAAGCGGACACAAGCGCCCATTTGCGCCCTGTCGCCGGACTGCGGACAATCGCGCCTTCCATCTTCAGGCGCATTCCCAGACGAGATCGAGACCAACGACAGCAGGCGCGACCGGACGCGACCCACGCGACTTTTCCGGAAAGCGCGCGTTTCGCTCCTTCCCTTGACGCGCAACATCTCAGGCCCCCGTGGCACACCCCACGAAGAGACCGTCCTTGACAGACGGCCATCTGGCTCCCGCAACCGACGGCCAGCCTCCATTCTCAGCACGTCCACGCAAATGGCCAAACATAAGCTGGCTATGACCCCTTCACGGCAGCGGCCCGTCGCCGAGCCCAGCTCCGACTCACCCGAGTCGACGACGTCTGCATCCAACATCAAGACCGAGCCGGACGAGGGGAGTGAGATGCAAGTGCAAGGCGAAAGCAGCGGCGCAGTTAGCGACGACGACGACGACGACGACGACGACGACGACGACGACGACGACGACGACGACGACGACGACATCCCACTCCCACCGAGACAGTTGTTCACAAGCGCGATTGTTCCTGTTGCCCAAAGAACTGCAGAAAACGTCAAGACCGAACCCCCAAAAGCGACGGCGGCTCCCAGCGACACTTCGAGCGACGACGACAGCGAAGAAGACAGCTCTGACTCTTCTTCCAGCGACAGCAGCGACAGCAGTGACAGCAGCGAGGGCGCGGGCGAGGGCGCGGGTGAGGGCGGTAGTGCCTCGGTGCAGGCACCACAGCCAAAAACGGCCAGGGCAAAGGCAGCTGCTACAGTACGAAGCCATGAGGATTTGGGCAGAGCAGAGAGCACGAGCTCCTCGGGAGACAGCTCCGATTCCGAATCTGAAGACGACGAGTCGAAGGACGAGGGCCGGAAGAATCTGGTAGATGACATGGCCGAGGAAGGCAGTGAGTCGGAAGGAGAGGAAGAGCAAGAGGAGGGCGACAACTCTGCACCAGCATCTGCCGTACAGCCAGACGTCGACGAGGTCGAAAGCTCGGACGACGAGCTCGACGAAATCCCATCTACTTTGCCGCCCGGCACCCAGCCCGACGTTGTGAGCAGCGAAGAGCACGGGGCCAGCAAACAGGCAGAATCTGCTGCAGAGCCGCCAGAAGAACAATCCGAGGAACCGCCAGAAGAGCAACCCGAGGCGTCAGAGCAACCCGAGGCGTCAGGAGAGCAACCCGAGGCTTCAGGAGAGAAGCCCGAAGAGCCGGTCGGAGAGCAATCCGAGCAAGGCCAGGCCGAGTTGGGTCAACAGGAAGAAATCGAGCAGCCCGCACCAGCAGCCGGCCCGTCACAGCCCACCGCCTCCACCCCCGCTCCGAAGCAGCGCACCAGGAAGCAAACCGCGAAGGCGCCCTACGTTCCAGACCAAGACCACGACCTAGAAAGAGCACACCCGGCCGATGGGGATGGCGTCGCGTCCAGCGGCCAGTTGATCGAGGAACTGGCTACCGAGAAGCCAGCAGCAGCGTCGCCAAAAAAGTCTCCTCGCAAGCGAAAGCACGCAACAATCAAAGCGCCACAAGACGAGGATGGCAAAGACCCCGAGACCCCCGCCCCGAAAAATGCCAAGAAGCACACGACGGCACAGACGCCGGCATCACGCTCGTCGGCCGCTGGTTCTGCCGGTGGCACAAGCTCGCGAAAGGGCCCGCAGGGCAATTTCACACCCCAGGAAGTCGAGCAGCTTCGAGCTGTTGCTGCCAGATTCATGGAGGAGAACCAGGTGTCCCAGACGGACTTCAACGAGCTTGTCCATGAGAATGCGCAAAAGCACGTGGCCTTTTGGGACCACATAGCGTCCGAATTTCCAGACAAGAAGCGCCTTCAGGTGATCTTGCGGTGCCGGCGCATCTTCCACAACTTCAAGCAGCTGTACCGCTGGACGCCGGAGGAGGACGCCGAGCTTGCAGAGCTTGTGGCCCGCCACGGCAACAAGTGGCTGGTTATCGGTGCCCACATGAGCCGGTCCAGCGAGGACGTACGGAAGCGCTGGGACGAGCATGTGGTGTGCGGCAACAACGTGCTTTTGTCGTACTGGCGGTTTGAAGAGGAAAAGACGCTTGGCCAGATCGTCGGCCAGATTCTGCGCGAAGTGCAGGCCTCGCGCAACCAAGACACAGCGACGCTGCAGCGCGACACGGTACGCGACATCCCTTGGCAGGTTGTCAGCGAGCGCATGAACCACACGCGCACAGCACGGCAGTGCCGGAGAAAGTGGCATGCCATCCAGGAGGCATACCACTTTAATGCAGACGGCGAGTTTGTCGGCCCCCCGTCTCCAAAGGAACTGTCCAACAGCCAGATCAAGGCAGAAAAGGGGCAAACTCGGCTTTTCAAGCTGGGCGGTTCAACCCCGGCCCAAAGCTCGCCGTTGCAAACGCCAAAAAAGGCCAAAACGCCGAAAAAAGCGCAGTCCTCTGCAAAAGCAGCATCTACGCCGGGCAAATCTCACCTGCCCCTGCTCGGCATCACACCCGAAGAAGACGGCTACACCGTGCCCGAAACTGCACGCCGCATGACCGACCGCGCACGGAAGCAGCTGCGGTCCATGTCGTCCGAGGACAAGTACCGGCTGGTGCGGTCAATCCGCGAGTCCAACGTGGGGCGCCAAGACAAGATCCCGTGGACACGGCTTGTGGATGTGCAGTACCGCAAGAAATACGACCGCGTGACGCGCGAGATGGCGTGGAGCCGGCTGAGGCGGTCTGTTGCCAAGTACAATCTCAAGTCTGTGCGCCAAATCTGCGACCACCTCATCAAAGACTTTGAGACGAACAAACAGATTGGCCAGGGCTGGGACGTCGACTACGATGCAGAGCAGACCGGAGCAGACAACATCAGCAGCGGTGCAAGCGACGATGCCTCCGCAATGCCTTCTACGAGCACAGTGATGCAGGCCATGGCCGCGGCCAAGGGCAAGAAAGCCACGACCAACGGCAAAGCAGCTGGGAGGCACGGCTTCAAAAGCAACGAGTTTGTCGCCGAGTCTGACAGCGAGGGAGGCGATGCTGCGGCCAGCAGCCATTCGTCCGTCAGCGAAGCTGCCGAGGCCGTCCTCCAGCCACGAACGCGAAGAGGAAGGGCAGCCCGGACAAACGGCAAAGCAAACGGCGACGACGCAGAAAAGCACATCTCCGAGTCGGAGGACGAAGCAGAGGCCCCACCAAGACGGGCGACAAGGGCAACCGCCGTACCAGCCAGGAGCCAGGCAGCCAAGACTGCGGCCAAGGCTGCCATCGACCCCTACCTCGAGGCGGAAGGCGCCAGCACGCCTTCCAGCTCGCAAGTCAGGGCACAAGAAGACGACATTGAAGAAGTCGGCGACGACGACAACGACGACGACGCGGGCGCCACCCGACGCCTCTCGCGTGAAGCCAGTGTCGACCTTAGCATGGCCAAGAAACAGGCACCGGCGGAGAGCGACCAGGGCCAGGAACAGGGGGAGCAGGCGCAGGACGAGATGCCCTTGACGCTGTCCCTTTCGCCGGGCCTGGCGCACAGCAAGCCGACAGCACGGAGCCGGCCGCTGCCCGTGCCAAAGCAAAGGCGCGGCAACGACGGCTCCGTGTACGACACGCCCCACGGGCCAGCCCTTGCCAGCCGGTTCCAGCAGCAGCCAGGCGCGTTGTCTGCGCAAAGGACGTCTGTGAAGCCTGGCGAGGCTCGGCGCTCGAAAAAGCGGTCGCTGACATCGGCGCAGTGGCATGCCGCCACGGACGGCGACGTCGACGGGGACGGTGGCGCCGACGACATTGAAGACGTCAGTGACAATGACCGAGGCCCAAAGAGCAGTTTTGCTGCCTTGGCTGGCTGGGCCACAAAAGCCCTCATGCCGTCAAGGCCGACGAAAAGGATAAGACAAGACACCTGAGCGGCGTGAGGGCTGGCGTCGCCTAGGTTTGGAAGGTGTCCAGAGTCGTGATAGTGGGAGTTTTGGATGCCTGCGATATCAACGGTCTCTGGTTTTTTTTTTTGTTCTTTTTTTGTGTTCTTTTTTCCTCTTTCTTTTTACGACAGCTGTGTTCTTTTCCAAGATTGGCGTTTTGGTTCTCTTTTTGGTTGGCATTCTCAGCATTCAGCGTATGCATCAAACGAGCATGGCCTGGTTATAAAGGTGTCGAGGCTCGCCTCCTTTTGATTCTTTATATGAAATGCCATGCTGTAAGATACTGAAGCCGGCTCCGGCCGTATTGCCTCTATATTTGGCGCAACAGTTCCTCCAATAAAGAGCCTGGGCGCAGCCTTCTTGGCGGCCGTTGACAGGCTGCCCATGCTCCTTCCTCGACTGCAACCCGGCTTCTTTGTCATTGCCTATTTCGGTGTCTCATCCGCGGCGCGTGTGAGCCAGTCAGAACGGGCAGGAACGAGGGGCCAGGGTCCTGCGACAGCGTCCCTTGGCAGGACCACCACGGGCGCTTAAACTATTCTGTGCGACTGGAAGCACAAAACCGGATGCGGCATCGCCACATTCACAGAAAGAGCCTGGAATAATAAATAGAGGCTTTGCCAGCAGAGGTCGGCAGCAATTGACGTCAGCTCCATTCCACAGTTGCTCTTTCCCTCTTGAGCGTCTTGTCGAGAGCCTAACCGGTTTTCCTGTTTGCCCATTGCGCCTGCTGGTCTGTTGACCGTCCCTGATTGGCTTCCTCTTTTCACCAGATAAACAGGCAGGCGCAGCCCCAGCAAGCCGTTTCCATTCTGGGAGGCCTGCCCAAGCTGTCGTGACTCCATCGCGGCTTCCTTGCGTGTGCCGTGTCTTCCTCGACCTTCCCTTTTGCGACTTTTGGCATCGCGACTTTGGACTTTGAGCCTCATCTTCAGCCAGACCAACACTGCATATCTCGCCTCCTGCGAAAGGCCGACAATGACGGCCAACTGCTCGGCCGTGCCGTCAAGCACACCCAGCAATGCTGGCATTGCTGGTGCTGGGGTATGCTGTCCTCGCCGGAGCCATGCCGTACCCTCAATCGTTGCTTTTGCTGACGGCATAGGTTCTCCTCTCTTTCATCATCACAGCCACTGTTTCCCTGTGCATCAGCGCCGGGCTCGTCGTCCAGGACACGTGGGGCCGTGCCGCGCAGCAGCGCAAGGCCAGCAGCGGCGCCGGCACGGCACCGTCGCCGTCGTCTATCCCCGTCTCGTCCGTTGCCATCATCGGCCGCAAGCTGCTGAACAGCTACTCCGACCAGCAGATCGTGACGGGCATCGGCATCCAGAGCCTCGGGCTCGCGCAGATCGGCTCGCTCGTGCCCTACCACTTCTTCCTCATCTGGATGCTTGGCCTCCTGTCGACTGCCGTCCACAATGCCGCGCTGCTCGCCCTCGTCCACGATTTCCGCCGCGACTGGGTCCTGCGCTGGCTGCGGCAGACGCTCATGCTTGTCAACCTGGCGCTGAGCTGCATCTTTGGCATTTTTGTGCTGCGCGAGCTGGCTGTCGGCCTGCCCCAGACCCTGCCCATGGCCTGTGCCTTCAAGCCCAGCGTCCACGAGTCCAGCACGGCCACTGCCGATCCGGCGGCTGCCTGGTCCGGCAGCGCGGGCGCCTTCCAGTTCATCGCCACGGTCGCCGTCGTCGTCGGCAACTGCGTTGTTTTTGTCTTGGCCACGTGGTACCTCCACAGCCGCGACCAGCGCTTCTACCGCGCCGTGCAGACCGTTGGCCTCGGGCTGATGGCCGCCGTCGCCATCGGCGTTGCCGTCCGCGTCGTGCTGCTGTCGCAGGCGTTTGGCCATCCGTCTGTGGCGCTGTCTGACAGCGGCGAGACCGCTTGGAGCTTCGGCCAGCTGCTGTCGCTGCTGATGCTGCTGCTACCGCTCATCTCGGTCGTGGAGATTGCACGCGGCGACATCAAGCTGGCGCCGCCCGTGCAGGACGACGGGTGCAGCAAGCCCGACGGGTCCGGGGACACGGTGCCTCTGGTCGAGCACCGGCAGCCGATAAGCTCGTCGGGGCGCACCTCGTTCCAGCCTGCCCCTTTCTTTTCTTCATCTCTCCGACGCGGCGGGCGGTGACAGCAGCAGACGATGTTTTTTCTCTTTCGAAGCCATGTCCGTTATTTTGATTGTCGTATTCTCGTACTCTGGGAGTCTGCTTTCTTTGGAGTTTATGGCATATCTTTCTTGATTTTTGTGTTATATATTAGCAACGATACTGTCATTGAGTGGATGCCCGCAGGACAAAGGGCAAAGGGCAAGTGCGAATGAGAATAACTCGAACCGTTGATACCTTTGTACCGCCGGATTAGGAACCTAGCTATTAGCTGCCTTTGCTGGACTCCAGCGGGCTTTGCGACGTCATGCTTTCCTGGGCCTAGCTTATTATTAGCACCTTTACCACCTTCCCCACCATGCAACTGGCGCCTTCGCTCCTTCCTGCCTTGCAACTTGACCGGCACGCCACTTTCGATGCTGGGGAAGAAAGAACGATCAACAGGCTTCGAGCATGAAAGGAAAGAGCAGTCGACTGCGCCGCAATACATAGTCTCGCCCTTGCCTCATCACATCACCGTTCCTCGTCTTCCAAACAAAAGGCATCGCGACAAGCATCCTGCCACCGAGACTCCCCCCAAAGGGATGGTTAGAAAGGACCAACAGCACCTCATCACCAGGCCGTACTTTCAGACTCGCACGCGCAGGCTCAGACCCAGCGCACGCCGCGCACGTGCTAGCCGCTGGCTACGCCCTCTTAAACACTCGACGCCATCAGCAATCGCAGCAATCGCAGCAATCAGTCTGCCCGATAGCAACCGGCATTGCGGCTCCAAGACGTCGTTTGCGCATCTTGCTCTTTGGCCGCCCGAAAGACATTCGCGCAATCGCGCATCGCATCGCCAAACCCTCGATCCGCCGCCACAATCTTCACAATCTTCCAGGCAGCCCGGCCAGGCCAAGCAAGACACCATGCCGGCCTCGCAGTCTTTGCAGGTCTCCCAGCCGACCTTTATCAACCTCCCGCCGCCGCCGTCGCATCCAGACACGCCATCGGAGACACCGTATGTTGCGGATGAACGGAAACGGGGCCGGGGAGCAAACGGCCGTGGCTAACTCTTCCCAGGGGCACACCCACAAGCACCACCACGTCGCTGTCCGCTATCTCGACCATTGCCATCAAGGACGGCCACCGCGGCGGCCACATCCCTGCACTCCCTCTTGGCGGCAGCACGGCCAGCCCCAGTGCCACCAGCCAGCAGCGCTTCGGCCACCAGCACAATGGCTCGACCAACAGCCTCGAGGCCGAGCGTGCCGACCGCATCTCCCGCCTGGCCGGCCTGTCCGGCATGACGGCACTGCGCCCGTCCTATGCAGCCAACCGTGGAAGCCTGGCGAGCGGCGTGGGGGGTGCCAACAACCGCTTCAGTGGAGGCGCGTCGTCCGCAGGCCCGGCTGGCGGAGGCGGCGCTTTCATGTCGAGTGGCATGCCCGTCCCGGGTCCCTTGACGCCTGCGTTCTTCGATGCGCAAGGACAGCCGGTCGCCATTACAAAAATGAGCACCGTGGGCACGGCCAGTGCCACTGACAGCCTCAGCGGCCGGACAGTTGGGGACGGAGACACGGCCGACGGCTCAACAATGACCGAGGACGACATGGACGACGACGACATCCGCAGCCTGGGGACGAACTACCACTACAGCGGCAGCACGGGTCTCGGTCCGCGCGACGGCGACGCGATGGCGATGGACGACGACAACCTCGATACCGCCAGTCGCTCGGCCGGCGGGTACGAGTATGACCGCATGAGCGACGACGGGTCCGTCAGCCTTGTCGGCTTCGGCGAGGGCGCCGGGAGCACCGTGTCCGGCCCCATCTACCACCGCCGGCCGATTCCGCCAAATTCGTCGTCTGCGACCGCCATTGCCATTGCCAACGCCATGTCCGCCAACAACTCCTCCATGGCGTGGGCGACGACGCTTGAGCGCACCAACTCGGGCCTGAGCGACGTGGCCGTCATGGGCAGCGGCGCGAGCGCTACGGGGGGGGTCCCCCAGCTCGGCGCGACCTTTGGGGGGGGCGGCTACGGCGGGTCCGTGCGCCGGGACTTTGCTCGCTCGCCCCTGGACCACTTCCGCGATGCCAGCGGCACGGCCAGCAGCACCAACAGCAGCGGTGCCGGCGGCAGCGGCGAGGAGAGCCGCGCGGCTCTCCACGAACGCCGCGACGCTCGTCTCATCGACGGCATGGCCATGGACGACCATCTCGCGATTGGAGGGGGCAGCATTGCGACGGACGACATGTTTGTCGACACCACGGGCCGCGGGCCGGTCCCGGTTGGTGGCACCGTGCAAGCGTACTCCAGCGCCATGCGTGAAACGCAGCGTCCGCGCTCTCATCAGCAGCAGCAACAGAATCAGCTGCGCCAGCTGAACAGCGGCAACGACATGTTTCGCGAACACGAGGCTGTGGAGCAGCTCGTGCCAGGCGAATCCCGCGGCCTGGACGACCAGTACGACGAAAGGGCGGTGTCAGGAACGTCGCCGGCAAGGCGCAGCAGCGGGGGTGGGCGCCTCGGCCACTCTTGAGTCAAGGAGCGCAGGCAGAGCCTGCATATGGTGATGGAGACGTCGCAGCAGATTTCAAGGGCACTGCGAGTCTGTTCTTTTTTCTCTTTTTTTTCTCTTTTCTTTTTTTTCTTCTTTTTTTTCTTCTTTTCAATTTTCCTTTTCGACTTTGGTTCTCTTGTCGCTCCACCAGATCTCGTTGCTGGTCGCTGTTTTATAACTTTTGATTGGGTCTGGATGCAACGGGCAGGGCCTTTTTTGGTGTCCAGTTTTCGTTCTTCTTGATAGTTTGGTTTGTTTTTTTGGTTTGGATATCTGGTGTTTTTGGAGGTCTCTTGGTTGCTTTCCCCTTCCTTTCCTCGCACCGATTGTTGTCGATGGCGTTTTACCGTCCCCACGGATACCTCAGTTTGTTACTTTGGGCGAGGCATTGTTCTCGATCAGCTCGCCTATCAACGAGCACTGTTTTGCCGACTTTGCTTATTTCCCCTGTGTTGTTCCCACGCTGTTTTGTCACAAATATATTTTGATCCATTACGCATAATTCAGCCTGTTACAAGTCAGATGCCATGCCAATCACCAGGAGCAATCTTCAACACGGTTGACAGTGTTTATTGGACTAGGCTATGCTTGTACGTCATGCACTGCTCTGGCGGGCACGAAATGACCTCCGACCGAGGCAGACACGGCTCCTGATCTACAGGAACTTGTTGACCTCTTCGTTGACGACATTGTTGATCTCGGGGTCGAGGGCCGAGGACACGCCCTCCTTGGAGGCAAAGCTGTCGACAACTGCAGGCGTTGGTCTCGTCAGCATACGGCAGCGTCGTCCCATCACCCGCAACGCGACTTACCGCTGTCGATGGCCGTGTCAATGCCAGAGTCCGATGTGTTCTGGGTCTGCTGCTGGGCCGAGCTTCGTGATGTCAGCCTTGATTCCTCCCCAAGGAGAGTCCGGAGAGAAAAAAGCGCCACATCGCGTGGAAGAAACTCACGTCTGGCCGTCAACGGCATTCTCAAACTCCTTGATCTCGTCGCCGAAACCCATCTTGACGATTTTGTTTGGTGTTTGTGGTGGCAAAGGGAGGCGTGTCTGTGTGTTGTTGGAAGAAGAGGGAGAGAGAAGAGCAAAACAGCCGAGGAGAGGATGGAGATGGCTTGTCTTATTTATACACGATAAGCCTTCAGCCGGGATGCCCCCCCTCTTCCCCCCTCGTCTTTCCCTTCTATCGACAACACCCATATGGATAGCCACCAAGCATAAGCGCCGAGCCGAAAGGAGGACGAATACGGAGCCAGGAAAGTCACGGCCCAATCTCCCCATTCCCTGGCACAAGCACTGGCAAGCTGCATGGACAATCACAGAGCGAGATCAGGAAATGGAGAAAGTGGAGGCCGCCGCGAGGGTCGCTCAGAGGCCATGACGGCTGCCGCAGCTGACAGACCGTCGACAAAGGACCCGATACACAGACCCCTCCAAACCTCTCGGCCAGCCAGCCGCCATGCGTCCTTAGCTGCTGCTTGATCCCACGCCATCAGGGATGCCCCTCGATCGAGAGTAGCGGGATTCCAGGAATGATGTGTACAAACCTCAGCTTGCCATATCGTCGTGTCTCGGCACGGCCTGGCGTGCTTCTATCCTTGCAAAGTCCCTCCTGTCCCCACCTTGAGCCGTGGCCGAGATATGGCTTGCATTGTCAGAGGGACGGCGATACAAGATGCACCTCGACTGACAGCGTTCTCCATTCGCCCAGCTCCCTCCTCGGGAAAATGGCGCAAGCTAGTGACTCTTGGTAGAGACGAGCAGGACAAATCCAGGGGTTGTTGGTTGTGCATTCCTTTTTGTTGAATTTTCTTGTTGCATGGCTTTTTTTTCCTTTTTTCTTTTTTTTTCTTCTTTTTTCTCCCTTTCTAGGCGTACGGGCCAACGAATCAAAAACAGCTGCATTTTGTCTTCCTGCGAGACCGCAGCCCTTATCGCTTTTCATTCCTTGCCGCCTACTTCGGCTGCACCTTTTCGCAGCGCGGCCTTGACAATCGACGTCAAGTCTAATGTCAGCCAAGACTGCGAGGCTTTAAAACGCAGGTCTTGGCTCTGGGAAAGAGCCGTCCCCAGAAAGCCAAGACTCAAGGGAAGGCGGGATCCAAAAGGCAAAAAGGCGGGTCTGTCTTCCCTCTTGGCAGGCACGCACGCCTCTTATGTCACGTGTTGGGGACGCTTTTCCCCTTGATGACCAAAGTTCCAGGTGCAAATAGGGGTTTTCCAAAGTAAACACGACAGGAGCAAACGAGCAAAAGCAGACAAGAAAGGCAACCATGAAATACAATTTTCTTTCCTTTTTGGACTCTGCCACGTGGCGGCCACAGAATGAGGCCTTTTGAGAAAACAAAAGACGATGCTCTCACGCAATGAGCCAACATCAAGCACACGAGGATCCCATCACCGCGATCCTCGGTTTTCTGGACTCCAAGGTTGGGCGAGACCTGAGCACACCCTCGACGGCACTGTTTCTGGCGTGCTTTTCACATTGACTGTAATTCTACCGCTATGCTGAGTTGCAGGCCTTTTATAGTGACTAGCTAGCTAAAACGGCTCGTTCACCCACTCGCTCGTCAAGTTGACACCGCTCAGCCGAAACAGCGCCGTAATCGGGCACCGGCGCTCCACCTCGCTCACAAAGTGCTGGAACTTGGGGTCGCTTGTGCCGCCGGCAATGTCCGTCTGCACAGACACCTTGAGCACCACGCTCTCCCAGTTGGGGTTGCCCTCGGGCGCGCCCTGGACCAGGACGGCCGTCGGCAGGGCGCCCTCGACGTCGACGGTCCAGCGGCCCAGCCGGATGCCGTGGTCGCGGCCGACAATCGAGCCGGTCACCTGGTTGCAGCTGCCGAGGCTGGCGAGCGAGTACACCACCGGGGACGGCGAGCTGTCGCCTCCGCCAAGAGACGTGTATGTGTCCGACGAGAACGTGTAGGGCTTCCCCGGGACGGAGAGCGCCTGTTTGGTACCGGAGCCCTCGCCATGAACGCGAACGGGGAGCGTGCCGGAGGCGGTGCGCGAGGTGGCAGAAAACGCAGCGCGGGAAATGCGGGGCGCAATGCGGAAAGCGGAAGCGGAAGCGCCCGCCGGGCCGCGCAAGAGGGAGGTGGCAAAGAGAGACCGGGACATGGCGAGGAGGAAGGAGCGAGGGAATACGACCTTTGAGAAAACGGTACAATGTAACAACGGCGCTTCCAGTCCGACGGCTTTATCTGTGTTTGATTTATTGCACAGACTGTCGTGCTTTGCTGCATCGTCCATCCTCATTCAGTGTCCGTCATTCTTGGCCAAATAACGCCATCGATGCAAATCCCGCGCCGCACCGGACCCAGGCGGGGGACGAAAAAGACAAAAACAATGCAGGAGCAAAGTGAGTAGAATGCGGGGAAGCCCCCCCTTATAAAAAAGCGTAACGGGAAATTGGCCAGCGTATATGTACATAGACTGCATTACGTGACAGGCCAACCGCTGCCCAGCCCGCTGGCAGCGCATGTCGCGCCGCCAAACGGCCTGTCTTGCGTGGCTCGCCGCCCAGTAGCAAGCGATACAGCGTGTTTACTGGAAGGCTTGAAACGGTGTGCCCAGGGCGCGGCCGCGGTCGTCGAAGCGCACGCCCTCTTTGCGCAGGAGTGTGCGCTTTTCCGCCAAGGTGATGCCCTCGTGGCCCGGGACGGCGACCGGGCGCCCGTTGCTGTCCAGCTTCCTGGTGAGCGTCTTTCTTGGCGGGCCGACGCCCTTGAAGCCGCCCAGGCCGCCGCCGGTGGCCACGCAGCGGTGGCACGGCACGTCGGGGGCAAACGGGTTGCGGCGCAGCGCGTTGCCGACGGCGCGCGGCGACGAGTTGAGGTGCGCGGCCATGAGGGCATAGGTCGTGACGTGGCCGGCCGGGATCTGGCACAGAAGCGACCAGACGCGCTTCTCAAAGGGCGTGCGCTGCGAGGCGGCGATGCGGCGCAGCTGGATGTCCATCGGCGAGAGCGGCGAGCAGGAGGGCGGGGACACGTCGTCCGCGGAGGGCAGTTCATGGACGGGCTTGGCCGCCGCCTTGGAGGCAGCCGTCTTGGCCTTTGCAGGCATCGTTGAGAGGCGTGGCGGTGTGGTGATGGAGATGGAGGGGGTTTGGTCGTTGGGGGCGCTGGGCGGGGTGCAAGTCGTTGGAGGGAAGAGAGACGGACGGCAGGGGGCGCCTGGAAAGCTCGTATTGTCCGTTCGAAACAGGGACAAGAGTGGCCGTTTTTTCGTCTGCTTTGCTTTGACGCTCCTTTTGAAGCTCGTGATGGTAAGATATTTGCTGTCAGCAGCGGCGAATCAGAGCGCGGGCGGGCGGGTCGCGCCTTCCAGCATCGCGTAAAGCACGGCACCAGACTCACACGTGGTCACGTGCCACTCAAAGTGCTGAGATAGGACCGAAATCATCCCGCTGCAAAGCGTCTGCAAAACCGTCGTTCTGTACGAGTACTCGTATTTACGAAAACTGCCTTTTTGGGTCGTCTACGCAGCTGTGCGGCCAAGATCAGGCCACAACCCGTGCATGTCAACGAGAGCAGAACGACGACTGCCCGGATTTCCCGCCGGGCGAGCCAAGGCGGCCAGCCTCGAAGACGCTCATCGAGAAGACGAGGCGGCCAACCACAGCAATGTCCTCGTCGCTCAGATGAGCAGAAAGGCGGTGTGAGGTGAGGGTGGACGAACGGCCACACTGGGCAGGTGGCAGAATCAGTCGTTATTGGCCGTTTGTTCCTTCCTCTGCGACAGCCGTCTCGCTTTCTCGCCCTGCACTTTCAAAACAACGCCTCCTCAAAAAACGAGGCTGTCCACAACGCGACGACAACAACGAATCAACATGCGAGCCGGAGAAGAGGGTGGGTGGTAGCAGGCGTCCACCGCCGCGCGCGCCCGGCGCGCCCCCTTCCTGGATGCCGACTTGCGGACTGGCTCGCACTGACTCTGCCGCCTTTTCGCCGCGTCTCCCTCGGGCACCTCCTCGTGCATGTTTGCCTCGTGCACATGAGAGAGGGCAGAGGCGGCGCAGGACGGGGGATCAGGCGTACGCGGGTGGCACAGAGTGCCAAACCTGCACTTGTGCCCTGCGCCCTGCGCCCTCCGCCCTTTCTGCCCTCCGCCGCCGCGACACGCCCGTCGCCAGGACAGAGACAGGCATGAACGAGACGAGAGCGGACAGAGGACGAGACGCACGGGGTGAAGGGTCTCTTCCTGGCCCTGTTCGTCTGGTCCTGCTCGTCTCATGGCTGTTGTTGTTGTTGCCGGGCATCGTTCTGTGCTTCGCTGCGGCGTCACCGCGTCACAGCATTTTTTTGCAAAGAGTCGGTGACCGCCTTTTGCCGCCTGCTGGCGATTCGCTGCCGCGATTTTCCGGCGTCTGTCTTGCTGCCGGGCAGAAGGCCTGGCCCTGGGCCAATCACGGCATAAGATGACGCAGAAAAGAACATCATGGGCTCGCAACAAGAGCCTCCGTGCCAGCCTTGCCCGCCCGGCATGAAGGTGGCCACGCTATGACGAGACATGCTGTTTCTGGTGTTTGCGTGTTGTTGTCGTGTGGTCATTATGTTGGGCCTGTGCATCTTGTGTGCAGGGCAGAGATAAAAAGGCAAAGCCGGCCACTCTGGACACGCCATACTGCACTTGCCTTTTTGCTTTCTTCGTTTCCCTCTTCTCTCGAGCTTGCCTCGTTTTTTTCCGTGCTCGGTCCAGAGTCGTTTACTAACCGTGTCTCCTCTTTCCCCCACACAACACAGTCACAATGTCGGTGGCCTATGACCGAGCTGGCCTGGACAGACAGCAGCCGCCAGACAGCTCTGGACGCACAAACCGCGCTGCCACGCGAGCGCCGGGCGGCAGCGGCGGCAGCGGCGGCATGGCCTACGCCAACGTGAACAGTGCTGGCGGCTATGTCCAGAACGGCGGCCGCCATGTCAGCAGCATGAAGTGCAAAGACCGTGACTGCCAAGAGCCCGTTGCGTGGCGCAATGTCGACAGCAGCGGGACCACCAACGGCGGCAGCAACAATGGGGGCGGCAACATCATGCAGTACTTCCACGACAACCACGAGGAGCGCGAGATCCAGATGAAGCTGCTGGACATATTGGCGGAGACGGGCCTCCCCCAGGCCGACATTGCTGTTCTCGGCGGCCGGCCGCTGGCGTTTTCGACGCTGCCGGCGCTGTCGTCGCCGACGGGAGCCGTCCGCGGCGTGGTCGGCAACACGGGCGCCGAGACGCTGCTGCAGCGCTCCCGGGCCTGGATGTGTGCCCAGTTTGACGTCGAGCGGGACAAGCGGGAGTGGTTTTACGATAAGCAGTTTTACGACAAGCGGCTCCCTGACCAGATGAGCATCCTGTCGGACTACTGCGAAGCCCGTACGCAGCCCCCCCGTCCCTGTCTGGCTTTTTTTGTTGTGCCCGGCTGACACTGCGCTCTTAGACACGTGCTGTTTCTTCTTCGCCAAAGATCGCTGCTCCTTCAAGAAGCCAACGTACGACACCACGTGCAACAAGCGTGGGTGCCCCCCTCTCCGTGTGCTGCATGGCGGCGCGTTGCTTTGACTGACGTTGGCAGACGCCGTGTGCCCGGTCTTCCAGTGCTCGGAAGCCAAGGGCCAGCTGCTCGACCCGACGCACACCGACAAAAGGAGCTGCAAGTTTCGTCGCCACGAATTCTGCTCGGGCCGTACGTGCCGTGTCCGCCGTTTTGCTCTGACGTTTCTCTCGCATTTTGCCACGTGCAGCTGCTGACACGTCCATGCGCCAGATAAATGCCAAGTCAAGGGCTGCGAGCTTCTCCGCGACGAGGACAAGCAGGGCCAGTCGGGAAACTATTGTCCGAAGCGTGAGTGGCCGTGGGGGAGGGGGGGGGAGGCAGACTCTGGTACAACCGCCTCGACAGGCCTCCTCGTTCTCTGCTAAACGCCGCTTGCTGCAGACAGATGCTACTACGACGGCTGCTTGAAAGAGGCCCAGAACGGGCTCGGCTACTGTGCCAAACGTATGTCACCCATCCCTTCTGCCCGTCGAGGCCCACGCTCACCTTTCCAGACAAATGCCAGTCGCGGTCCTGCGAAAAGATTGCTACTGCCGGCACCATGCTGTGCAAGACACGTACGTGCCGAAACAACAGGCAGGCCTCGGACGGATATGGCTGACCATGGCGCAGATCTGCAGTGCGCTCAGAGCGGCTGCGCACGGCCTCGCTTTGTCGTTCCCAAGAACCAGGCCCTTGACGAAAAGGACTATGCCGACTGCGGCATCGAAGTCTACGACCGCGAGCCGTACCTGGCCTACTGCCGCGAACGTAGGTCCTCTCCCCTTCTCCGTGCCGTGCCACGGCAGCTGACAGCGAGCGCAGACGGCGTCTGTGCCGACAAGGCATGCCCCAAGCTGCGCATCAAGGCCACGGTGCACTGCCGCAAGCACGCCTGCCTCGAGCGTGGCTGCGGCAACCCCAGCCGCGACGATCTCAAGTACTGCGACACGCACCGCTGCGCCACGGCCGGCTGCATGAGCCCCAAGGGCTGGAAGCAAGACGGAAAGAAGCGCGAGAGGTTTTGCTTCAACCGTACGCGGCCCGTCCCCGAGGCATGCAAGTCCTTCCGTCTTTTCGCTAACGAACACGTTCAGATCTCTGCCGCGAGATGTCTTGCTCGAACGGCGTGCCCAGCATGCATATCTTTTGCCTCGACCGTATGTCACGTCAACTTTTCTTTTTTCTTTTCTTATTTTCTTTTTTTTCTTACACGCTAACTGGAGCAGACGAATGCAACTACGACACATGCATTGCCAGAAAGGCTGACGAAGGCCTTTGCATCGAACGTTCGTACCGTCAACCCGTCTTTGACAGTGTCCCTCTTCTAACGGCGTGGCAGACTTCAAGATTGAGCACACCATCAAAGCCAAGGCACAAGTCCACCAAGAAACACAGAAATGGGCCAGCGCGTTCCGCACGCCCGGCGGCGGCGGCAGCCGTGGCTCGGCCAGCACCTACTACGGACAACCGGCCAGCCCGACCATGTACAATAGCTACGGCCAGCCGTTCTTCAGCCCGTTCGGCTTCGTGCACTCGCCGGCCCACTCGCTGAGCTCGCGGTCTGCGTCGCCGCCAGACTACTTTTCCATGCAGCGCGATCGCGAGCGCGAGCGCAACCGTGGCCGGGGCCGGGATCAGGGCCGGGACCGAGACCATGAACGGGACCGTGAACGGGACCGGGGGCGCGCTGGAGGGGGCCGGAATGATTCCGGCACGCATACCCCCGGGTCGTCAGACGACGATGGCGAGCGGTACGGCGACGAGAGCGACGACCGCGGCAGATACTCGCCAAGAAGCCAGCAGAAGCCCCAGGCACAACCGCAGCAGCAGAAGCAGCAGCAGCAGAAGCAGCAGCGGCCTCAGCACGGAGCAGCTGCAGCAGCAGACGCCGCGTCTCGCGCCAGTGCGCCACCACCGCAGCAAGTGCGTCCTCCTCCTCCTCCGCAGCAGCCACCTGCCCCCGTCCGGCCCGTGGCGCAGGCCCCCCCCAAAGGTGCCGCCAACAAGGCCAACAATGGCATGGGCAACGGCATCGGCATCGGCACCGGCAACAACAGCGGAGCCAACCACGTGTTTCTGGGACAGGCTGCTGCTCCGATGAACAGAAACAGCGACGGCCCGGGCCACCCGGGCAACCCCGTCATCCACCAACACCGGCCATTGTACGAAGACGACGCGGCGAGCTACGGGGACAGCAACTGGATTCAATGAGGCACCCTGTTAGGGCACTGTATTTTCCGGTTGGCCTTTGTCTTTTTCTCGGATCAAAAACCAGTGCTTTTTTCTTTCTTCTTTTTCATTTTTATTTTTTATTTTTCATTCTTGTTTGTTTTCGTCTTGTCTTTTGTCTTGAGGTATCAACCGATAGCTATCAAATTGCAATCAGCCCACTGCATGCATGGCACCCTCAGTCGCCCGTGTCCAGCTCCAGGTCCAGCTGCACGCCGTTTGTGATGCCGTAGTCCTCCAGCGTCAGGTGGTCCTTGAACGGCCGCTCGCCCTGCCGCCGCAGCATGATCTCGCTTGGGTCGCGTCCGATCCGCGCCGCCACCATGACCTTGAACTGCCGGATCAGGTCCGAGCCCAAGCACGGGATCGCCGTCTTGGACCCCAGCCGGTCGTTGACGTGCACAATCATGAACTCCTGCGGCGGCGGCGCCGCCTTGTTTTTCTTTTTCTTTTTCTTTTCCGTCTTGTCCTTGTCGGCCGCCGGCTTGTCGTCCCGGTCTCGCTCCCGGTCCCGGTCCCGGTCCCGGTCTCGCTCCTCGTCGTCGTCCCGCCGTTTCTCCTTCACCTTGAACCCGCCGCCCGACCGCTTCTTGGGCTTTGGCCGGTCGGCCGCCCAGCCCTGGCCGTACGTGTCATCGTCGTGTTTTGTGTCCCTGTCGCGCAGGTCGTCGTCGCCGTGCCGCGCCGAGCGCCGGCCGCCGTCGCGGTCTCGGCTGCGATCGCGATCGCTTCGATCCCGGCGCGCGCGAGCAGGCGACTGGCTGCGGCTGCGCGGCCGTTTCCGGCGGTCTGGATCGGGCGACCGAGGCCGCCGACTCTCCCTGTCTCCCATATGTACCTGTGGCCTGCACAAGGGATGGGCGCAAGCGCGTGAGGAGATGGAAAGCAAGATATGTTGGTACCGCAAAGGTAGAAGAGGAAAGAGAGGCTGGAAGCTGTCTGTGGGGCGAAGGGCCATAGCTTCAGACTGTCGTTCTTGTCACGTGACCGTCTGGAAAACGACACAGCAAGCGTTCACGCTCACACTGGCCACACGTCTATCCTGGCAACGTCATTGAACTCGTGGAATCTTATTATTACTCGTTACATTCTCCAGCTTCCGCTGTGCACGGATACACCAATTCGAACAGAATCTTTTGACCACGAGACGCCTCGAGAAGGCGCGACAAAATCATAGCGAACACACCGCACACCGCCCTCACATCTGCACCTCTACGCGGCCCTCGGCGCCCGGCGGGCCCGAGTTCAGCTGGGGAAGCAGGTAGGTGATGTCGTCCCAGGGATGGCGGTACAGGCCGGTGCGCAGTCTCTTCTGGTCCAGGTAGTGGGCAATCAGACCGATACTCCGGCCGAGCACAAACAGGCCGTTCAGGACACCCATGTTCAGGTAGTCCTCGGCCTCCTCGGGGCTAAAGGCACCACAGTTGCGCATCAGGTCCACAAAGCAGACGGCCACGCAGCCGTCGACGTTCAGGATCAGGTTGTCCTTCTTCGACGTCGTCACCGTCTCGACAGCCAGCGCGTAGTCGAGCAGCTTGTGGCTGGGGAACTTCTCCTTGACGTACTGCTTCACCAGCTCGACACGCAGATCCGGGTTGTTCCGCGACTTGACACGGTGGCCGATGCCGGGGATCAGCTTGTTGGCCTTGCGCATGCTGTCGACAAACTCGCGGGGGCTCAGGCCCTTGTCAAACGCACGCGTAAACTCCTCGGCGGCACCGTCCAGCGCACCACCGAAACGCGAGCCAATGGTCAGCAGACCCGAGACGAGGGCGCTGATCAGGTCCTTGCCGGCGCGGGTCGTGATGATCGTGTTCATGGCACCCGACACGGCCGGGCCGTGGTCGGCCGTCAGCATCAGGACCATCTCGAGGAACTTGGAGGCGTAGTCGGGCAGGCGGCGGCGGAACCACAGCAGCGACATGACACCACCGATGCCAATGTCCTCCTTGAACACGTCCGAGATGGGCATGCCCGCATACAGCAGCTCCTGGCCACGGTCATCCGAGATCGTGGAGATGAAAGCAGCAGGCTTGCGGATCAGGCCCAGCTCCTGCGCCCACGAGTAGTCAATGGGGATCTTGGGCACAATGGGCTCGGGGCTCGGCTTGATGGTGCCGCTCTTGACCAGCTTGTCGTACACGCTCTTCAGCAGCTGGGGCAGGTCCTCAAACGTGTCGGGCACGTAGAAGCCCGCCTCGCGCATCATCTTGTTCTTGGTGGCGGCCGTCTCCAGCTGCGAGTTGGCAAACGAGCCGGCGTGGCCAAACTGCACCTCCGTCTTGAACATGCTCGCGCACGTGCCAATGGCCCACGCAACAATGGGCTTGGTGATGACGCCCTGCTTGACAGCCTCAATGACCTTGTACTCCTCGACACCGCCCACCTCGCCGAGCAGCAGCAGGATCTTGCACTCGGGGTCGGCCTGGTACCGCACCAGATGGTCGATAAAGGTGGTGCCGGGGTAGCGGTCGCCGCCAATGGCAACACCCTCGTAGACACCGTCCGTGTTCTGCGAGATGATGTTGTTCAGCTCGTTGGACATGCCGCCCGACTTGGACACGTAGCCAACGGAGCCCTTGCGGTACAGCTTGGACGCAACAATGTTGTCCATCATGCCGCCGGTGTTGCCAATCTTGAAGCAGCCGGGCTTGATGCCACCGACGGTAGCAGGGCCGATGATCGTGATGCCCTTTTTCTTGGCAATGTGGGCAATCTCACGGGCCCTCTAGAGGGCGTCAGCAGCAATCCACACAAACAGGCACAAGGCAAACTTACCCGCTCGGGAACGCCCTCGGCAATGATGGCAATGGTCTTGATCTGCGGGTTCTCCATGAGCTCCAGGGTCGAGCTGTAGACGCTGCGGGACGACGCAAAGTTGACCACAACGTCGACGTCCGGGTGCTTCTCCATGGCCTTGGACACCTCCTGGTAGACGGGCAGGAGGGTCTCGCTGGTGCCCCAGTACATCTTGCTGACGAACTGGCCGCCAAATGTGTAGATGATGCCGGCGACGGAGGGCGTCGGGCGCTTGCAGATAAAGTCAAAGTCCAGCATGCCCTGCACGGCGCGGGGCTGCAGGCCGTAGACGAAGCATCTGGTCTTGTTGTTGAACAGCGCGTGCGCCGGCAGAGGGCTCAGCGGCCGGCTCGGCGCGGCGAAGCGCGTGATGTTGTCGTTTGCAGACAGGCCAACTGGCGTCTTGGTGCCGGCAGCAGCAGGCATGGTTGCGGTTGAGGTTGGTGGTGCAAAATGAAGCTATTCGGAGCTTGTGAGCAGCGTGAACAGAACAAGACAGAACAAAAGACAATTGCGGGCGAGAGCCACAGCTGCGCTTGCACGAAGCATGAAGCGGGAACGACCTCCCAGCCGTCGAGACGACGCTGTCGCAACCCTTTTCCACGTCACGACCTCAACAGCCGAAAAGAGTCGTCTCGGGACAAGGGAACGAACACTGCAGTTGGCGCGGCACTCACCTCGGTCTCCGCTTACAGACAGCTCGTCGCTCGTGGTACTCGTCTGGTCTCGACTCAAGTCTCGCGGTATTTGCGATGTGGTTGTGACAGATGCAGGAAAAAGGCAAATAGCAGAATGGGGGGAGAAGAAAGAAAGAATTGGCGGAGCTGGTCGATTGTTGAAAAGCGGCGGTTTTCTGTCGTTCGCTCTTTCTGTCCGGGCCCTTTTCCTGGTTGGCGGGCTGCTCCTGCTTGCTGTTGCTCTCTTGCAACTTTGTCAGATGGGGCAAGGCACCAGGGCAGGAGCGACGCTCAGCAGCCCTTGAGGAGGTGCGGCGGCGCGGTAGCGCCTGCCTCGCAGGGTGACGGCGTCAAAGGTAGCGGTACTTGCACAGGTGCTCGCCGGAAGACTGCTGGAAACGATAAACCAACCCTGGTCGTCACAGTGCACCGATGCTTGTCGTAAGGTTCCTTTTCCCCCGACAACAGCTCAATTGAAGACACAAAGGGACGAAGTTGGGAACTCCCAACCATTTTTTGTTGAGTGTGGCCGCCAGCGACCCTCTGCGCCCTCGTAGGACTTTTGGCGCACTGGAGCACTGGAGCGCTGGAGCGCTGAAGCAGCACGGAACGATCCAGATGGATTGGCCTTGTACCACCCCTGACCCGCACTAGCTAGTTGGGGATGTGCCAGGTACCGGTACAAGCGGTGAGACTTGCACCGGTGAGGGAGGGGGGCGGCCGCCACGCAACAAGACTTGCGGTGTACGACCTGCGATAGCAGTTGCATGCAGCTGTTCATGCAGCGGTGCTGCAGTCGCTGAATTGCTGCGGCAAATACAGAACCGCACCACCCGAGGCTGTACCCCCGAGACTGGCGAGACTGCGTGAGGTCTCAAAATAGCAGCGCAAAGCAGAGGTCAGCTCTTTCCTGGGGTGCAGGATATACGAGTAGCGCTGCTTTGTAGCGTGCACGACTCGACGGCGTAAAAGCAGAAACGGCCGAACAGAAAAGAGATCGGAGCCAAGCGATGGAGAAATTGCGACGTAAGAAAGGGGCCGTCGAAAAGAAACGAACGAGGGAAAATAAAAAAGAAGAAAAAAAAGGAGACGTTGGGTCGCACTAGCAACCCGCAGCTTCCCTGTCTCGCCAAAGTCCTACGAGCACTTCTTTCCTGCTCCGCGGCGCTCCGCGGCGCTCCGCGGCGTTTTCCTTGTGGCTCTTTCTCCGGATCGTCCCCAAATAGCTCTCCGTAAAGCAGGTGCGGCGGACGCTCCTGCTCGACTTCGTGTTGCCCGTAGTGTCGCAGCCTACTGCTTTCCTCAAAAGCACCGCCGGTGTCAGCGAGGCAGGCGCAATGCGTGGGAACACGAGACCCAAGACCGGGAAGGAACGAGTGTGGCTCGACGCCCGAGCTGGCTCCGATGAAAGAAGGCCAGCCCCACTAGGGGAGGCGCCAATACCCCAACGGCTGCCCGGTGATCCCAAGTGTTGGGCGTCTGAGCGTGCCGAAAAACAAAGAGGGGAAAACAGGGGGAAGAACAGTCAAATGTACCGGTACTTTCAAAGCACACCGCTGCCGCCTGCTGCGATTCCTCCAGAGCTTTTTTTCGCAGCTGGCCGTTTTCTGTGCGCTTTCGTCTGCCACACTGTCAATCGCTCCTGCCACAGCGTTAGCTTGTATTTTCCGTTGGCCGTTCCTGAATTCGTGCCTTCCGCCGTAGACAATCGAGCACGGGTGCGCCTGCCTCGTTGCTGGGGCCGACCGCCTTTCTTTGTGCTCTCCCCTCCTCCAACGGCCCCCCCCCTTCCCAAAAAGAAGCCACGCCAATACTTTTTGGCAGGAGCAGTTCGATTGACTTTGAACGTAAATCGTTTTCTCTCCTCTTCATCTTTCTGCACTGCATACTCGTCCTCGCGCAAGTCCACGACGCACGAAAGCACTTCCATCTCCACCCCGCCGTCCAGTTGCTCTTTTGCCCAAGGTGAGTTGCCCCAGCACGGCGAGCTCGCGTGCGAAACTATCCGCACACAATGCGAGCTTCTTGTGATGCTTCACACAGCTTCAGCTGCATTGAGAGAGCTCCAGGCTGACAGTGCGCCCGCCTCCCGCTTTGGAGCCAGGCAGGAACTCCAGACTCGTCCTCGTTGACTAGAAAAAGAAAAAGAAAAAGAAAAAAGGAGCAAACGTACCAGAACAAGTGCAGCGACACCATGTCTGCCAAGTCCATCTTCGAGGCCGACGGCAAGGCCATCCTCAACTACCACCTGACGCGCGCCAAGGTGATCAAGCCGTCGCCGCTGCCCGCGCCCACGACACACAACCCGCCCCCGAGACTGGCATCGCTGCACTTCCCCGAGGACGCCACCGTCGAGTCCGTCCTGGACCAGGCCGAGGTCACGTACCCGTGGCTGCTGCAGTCGGGAGCCAAGTTCGTCGCAAAGCCCGACCAGCTCATCAAGAGACGGGGGAAGAGCGGCCTGCTCTGCCTGAACAAGTCCTGGCCCGAGGCCAAGGCTTGGGTGGCCGAGCGCGCCGGCAAGACCCAGAAGGTCGAGACCACCGAGGGCGTTCTGCGGCACTTCTTGGTCGAGCCGTTTGTGCCGCACAAGCAGAACGAGGAGTACTACATCAATATCAACTCCGTCCGCGATGTGAGTGTTGCGTCCCCGGTCTCTGTTTGTTCTTTTCTTTTGCTTGCGTTTCGGCGGCGGCGGTTCTCGTCGCCCTCGTTGGTCTGTGGCGAGACGCCGGCTATGAGACAAGAACGCAGCCGGCATGAGAGGCCAATGTTGGCAATCGTGGCACGACCTGCATTCTGTGTGTGGCTTGAAGACAGCGCTGCTTGTCGGGAGAAAAGGGCGACGACTGGAATCAGCTGTTCCGGGAGGAAAAGTTGAGAGTAGGAAACAGTCGCAAATCCAAGTGGACGAGAAAGCAGAAGAAACCGACGGGAAAGCAGAAGAAACCGACGCTCATGCCGGTTTTATTCTCTCTCTAATAGCGGTCGGGCTACCCGGGGGGACACTGCGGGAAGACGTGGGCGCTCCGGACGAGCGGAGGCTAAGCTGGGACTGTGCGCCGCGCTGCAGCCCACCCCCCTGTGTGCCCTACAAATCGCCTATCTGCTGCACGCACTAAAATTACGGAGCACTAATATGTCTCTCACAACAGGGCGACTGGATCCTCTTCACCCACGAGGGCGGCGTGGACGTTGGCGATGTCGATGCAAAGGCTGAGAAGCTGCTGATCCCCGTCGACCTGTCCGAGTACCCGTCAAACGAGGAAATCGCCTCGACCCTGCTGAAGCACATTCCCAAGGGCCTGCACAACGTGCTGGTGGACTTTATCACCCGCTTATATGCTGTCTATGTTGACTGCCAGTTCACGTACCTGGAGATCAACCCCCTGGTGGTCATCCCCAACGAGGACGCCACCTCTGCCGATGTCCACTTTTTGGATCTGGCTGCCAAGCTGGACCAGACTGCGGATTTCGAGTGCGGTGTGAAGTGGGCCATTGCCCGTTCGCCTGCCGCCCTTGGCCTGACAAACGTTGCGCCCTCGGGCTCCGGTGTCAACATTGACGCCGGCCCGCCGATGGAGTTCCCCGCGCCTTTCGGCCGTGAGATGACCAAGGAGGAGGCCTACATTGCCGAGCTGGACGCCAAGACGGGCGCCTCGCTGAAGCTGACCGTCCTGAACGCCAACGGCCGCATCTGGACGCTGGTTGCCGGCGGCGGCGCCTCGGTCGTCTACGCCGACGCCATTGCGTCGGCCGGCTTTGCTGACGAGCTGGCCAACTATGGCGAGTACTCGGGCGCCCCGACCGAGTCGCAGACCTACCACTACGCTCGCACGGTCCTGGACCTGATGCTGCGTGCGCCGCTGAGCCCCAAGGGCAAGGTGCTGTTTATCGGCGGCGGCATTGCCAACTTCACCAACGTGGCGTCGACGTTCAAGGGCGTGATCAAGGCTCTGCGCGAGTACGCAAAGGCGCTCAACGAGCACAACGTGCAGATCTGGGTCCGCCGCGCCGGCCCCAACTACCAGGAGGGTCTGAAGAACATGAAGGCCGCCACCCAGGAGCTTGGCCTGAACGCCAAGATTTTCGGCCCCGAGATGCACGTCTCCGGCATCGTGCCCCTGGCTCTGATTCCCGGCCGGTGGGAGGAGTCGAAGCTGGAGGAGTTCAAGGCGTGAGCGTGTGCTCAATCAAGTGTGTTTGGCGAGGCGACGAGGCTCGTTTGATAGCGTTGTGGAAGAATCTGGCCATAACAATGTGAGAAAAGAGACATGAACTGTGCGTCTGCTACTCCGTACTACTAGACTTTAATCTGTTGTATTATGTTTTTTATCTAATCGGCCTGTTTCCATCGTTGCGTGTCCGGTCTCATGGGGGAAGACGTCCGGCGCGTTCCGTGTAAGACAGTTGCACTCTCTTGCTCTCGGGCATGTATTGCGTTTTCTTTCACTCGTTTTCGTACGATTCATACAAACCTGCCTGGCTGGCATTTACAAACACTGTGTTGCACAGAAAAAAAGACGTCAGCCCCAGGGCTCGATTTTATTAATTAGCGAGTGCGAGATCAGGCCTAAAGAGACAAAAGCAACAACAAAAGGACAAGTTGGGTCGAACACGGCATGAAACATGGGGAAATACGGCGCATTGGATGCGCATGCCTGAGAGCAAAGTAAAAAAAAAAAATGCCGAGAAAAATCGTGAAAAAATGCAACGGTCTCTGGCGGTATCGATCCTTTGCTGAACCCGCCCCCTCCCCACAGCACCACTCATTAATCACAAGGCGTCCTCGATTTACAAAAGAAGGGTGAACAAGCATGGCAGGACGGCGCCTAGGGCGACAGCGGGTGCCCACACCAGGTCCGCACGGCCGAGGCCGGCGTTCTTCTTGGGGGCGGTGGTGGTCGAGCTGCTGGACGACGACGTCGTCGAAGACGAGCTCGAGGCAGTGTTAGTGCCGGGCGTGTTCGCGGCGTCGCTGGCGAGCGGCTTGACGGCCAGGCCGGTGAGGACGGTGCCGTTGGGGTTGATGACGGTGTAGTTGACGGAGTAGTCCGAGATGGTGATGATCTTGCCGCTCGGGGTGGGGGACACGCCCTTGGAGAGGATGGCAGCCGCGCCGGGGGGCAGCGAGGGCAGGGTAAAGTTGGTCTCGAAGCCCTTGGTGGTGATCAGCTTGGAGCTGCAGACGGGCGGGGTGGTGGCGGTGCCGTTGGCGGCGGTCGCCTGGATGGTGGCAAAGTCGACCTTGCTGAACTGGCTCTGCAGGGTGTAAAAGTCCTGCAGGATGTTGACGGTGCCGTCGGAGCTGATGTTGACGAGGCCAAAGTCGGACACCTCGTTGGCGTACTCGTAGACGACGCCGCCGCTGAAGACGGGCATCATCTCGCTGCTGTAGATGGTGCCGACCTCGGTGAAGACGCGGGGCGCCGGCACGTTGCAGCCGTACTCGGAGAAGAAGACGGGGATGGAGGTGCCGGTGAAGCCGGAAACGAGCGTGTCGTAGCCGCTGGTGGTGAAGCTGCTGTCGCCGCACCAGCTGTAGCTGTTGAGGGCGAAGATGTCGGCGCGGCTGGTGTCGTTGTCGTCGCTGGAGTCGCTGCACTGGAAAAAGTTCCACGAGTCGAAGAGCACGGAGCGCACGTCGGCGGCCGAGTAGCCGACGGGGATGGTGCGGTCCGAGTGCTTGGCAATGTAGTTCTTGATGTCGCGGGTCACGGCGCGCACATAGGCCGGGTCAATCTTGCCGCTGTCGGCGTCGCTGATGACCTCGTTGCCCGAGAAGAACAGCAGCGTGTTGGGGTAGTGGCGGAACGCCTCGACAATGGCAAAGGTGCGGTTGAGGTACGTGGAAGTGTACGTGGTCCACGGGGCCGTGCCGTCCAGCGACTCGCCGACCAGGGGCGAGTTGACGTCGATCATCATGTACATGCCGGCCGCGTTGAAGATGCTGGCGCACTCGTCGTGGTTCAGGTCCGGGTCCAGGTTGTAGACGCGGATGGCGTTGATGCCGAGAATCTGCATGAGCGCCGCATCGCGGAGACACTTGGCGCCGTCGCTGAGGGGATCGAAGCCGAGCGCCGGGTTGTAGCCCGCGGAGCCGCCGGGCTGGTAGGCCACGCCGACGATCTGGAAGCGGTCGCCGGTCTTGGGGTTGACAAACTCGCTGTTCTTGACCTCGAGCGAGACCACAGCAGCCGCGAGCTTCACGCCCAGGGCGAGAAGCGCAGCCGAGAACTGGAACAACAGTCAGCATCGTGCTGCCGGGTATGCCTTGCTGCCGGAGATGCCGTGCTGCCGGCGATCTTGGTTTGCCCGGACGTGCCTTCAGAACACAAAGCGCAACGGATGCAGAGGCGGAAAAAAAAAGGAGAAAAAAAAGGAGAAGAAAAGAAGAAAGAAAAAAACATGAATATAATAATAACAATATCTAACTAATAAAAATAAATCACTGCAGACTTACACGCATCGTGACGGATTCACACACAACGGGAATGGATCGGTGGAGAGACGGCCTGAAAAAGTACCGCGGACGGTGGAAGCGCGGCGTCGAGAACGATCCTGGCCGGGACGAGAGCGCCTCGAGAGATGGAGAGGAGCAGAGACGCTGCAACGACGTCGACGCGCTTCTCGCGAGAAGAAGCTGAAGATCGAGGTGAGGAAGCGAAAATGGAGCGAAAAGGAGCGACAGGAAAGGGCTCAGAGAGCAAAGGATCAAAGGAAGCGATCCGGTGAAAAAAGAAGCACGGGCGAAAGTAAAAGATCAAGGAATGGACGAAACTGCGACAAACGCAAAGACAATGCCCTGGCAGTTTCAAAAAAGATGGCGATGGGGGAAAGGAGGGAGAAGAGAAAAGAGAGAAAGACGAAACAGGTCCACAAAGAGGTACAAGGTTACGTGAACGGAAGGTACGATGCGAGCTCCAACAGAGCCGGCGGTCGGGCAGGTGCTCTGTCTCAGGGGAGGGCAGGAGCGCCGCGGGCGCGATTGTCCATTTGCCAATACGAGGGGCCGAGGAAAGAGCGACCGGGCCAAGGTGGTAATAATTTCAGAATGCCAAACCGAAAATTACGGGGCGGCCGTATCAGAGGCGGCTAGGGGCCGGCAAGACTGCGGACAGACAGACTGGGGCAAGGCTCGCGCGATGAGACGCAAGACTGGAAGTGAGAGAACGGTGATGGCAATTCCTCAGTTCGTGTTCAAGACGAGACTGTGGGACTGACCAGATCAGAAGGACACGCGCCTATTACATCTCCTATACAACGTTGTATGAGTGCTTGGAAGTAAGATACATACGATATACGAGAGAACCAGAGAGCACTGCGACTCCCGTGGCCTTGCAAGACAGAGGGAGGTCTCGTAAGAGCGAGATAATGTGCACAAGGAGACAAAAACGCGGCAGGACACGAGGCACAGGAAGGACCGCGCCCATTGAGACACAAACGGCGAGGCACAGCCTGAGACAAGGCAAGCCACGGGCCAAGTAAACATGATCTTGGCGAAGTTTCTGAGCAACCGTTTTTGTAATGGCAGTGGTTCGTGCATTGCTGCGCAGTGATACGAGGTACTGCACTTTGTCCAAACAGACGCGCAAAGATCGTCGGATGCGCAATGTCGATTTTGATAGCAGCGCACGCTACGCAACGAGGGGCGGCGCCTTCCTCGCAAAATGCATTTGTTGTCTGGCAGGAGTAGCGTGCCTGACTACTGAAAACTAGGCCGGAAGAGGATTGGCATTAACTCAGTCCTGACTAGCGGCCGTTGATTCTTCAGAAAAGGGGCAACAACGCGCAGGGGTCACATTAATCTACGATACGAGTACGAAGTACTCCGTATTCATACTCGTACATACTCGTAGTGGACGACTTGGCGCTACTTTACGAGGAAATACGTCGAAAAGAAAGGTCGTATCTTGAGAGGATGATTAACCCTGTTCGGTTTTGCCTTTGTATGAATATGGTTATCTATTCCGGGGTGAAAACGATAAAACGACATAAATCAAGACTCAACCTCAATGGGAGCATCAAGCTCAAGCATATGTACTTCGTATTGCGTTCCGTTTCAAGCGCTTCTCGAAAACCGCCTGGCGTCAGCCATCTGTCAAAGACCGCGAGATGCACATCACATCTCTGCCATTTTCTGGTCGAGACACAGTCACGTGATCGGGGTTGTAATCCAGCGTCCAAGATCGTCCACCGTCGTCCACCGTCGTCCACCGCGCTTTCCCAGGACATTACAATGATCTTCCGAAAGAACTCCTATTAAATCGCATCTCTATATGCAATATGCATTTCTTGCTTAGTGACATACAAACCATCCTACGACGGATTCGGCAGTTGACCTGTGCTGCTCCTTCTTTGTCTCCTTTTCTTTGTCGTGGTCTTCTGAAACTAAAAGAAGACATCTGCTGCCTCCTGTGCCGTACCGAACAAAAGGCCAAATGAGGCGGAACAGGGCCGACTAGAAAGGCACAAAGAGCGCGGCGAGAAAGGTCCGCAGGATGCAGAAGACCGTTTTCAGCCGAGAGCCCTAGCAAGTCCTCTGGCTAGGGCCGTTGTTGAGCTGTTGCCGCACATTGGGCTTCTGGTCGTTGACCGAGCATGACTCGTCCGCCTCGACGGCCGGTGGCCTGGGTCGATGACCGTCGAGGCGGAGGGATCCCAAAACAATTTGCGCTTTGTTGTGCCGCAACTGCGAGCCAACAGTGAGGCCGAAAATCAAAGGCATCGGAGCAGCAAATCTTTTCCGCCGAACCGTTTCGAGGCGAATCACAAAAAGCAGCGAGGGAAAAGCCATTGGCACCGAAAACGGCAGCGCAGAGTGATAAGACACATAAGAACATCAAAGAGGAATGCACAAGGCGCCGCCGTTTGCCTCGCCCTCCCCCACGGCCCGCCGACACAAACGAGATGCCGCCGGCTGCTCAGTGCTTCTGAGCACCCGCGGCCGCTCTCGCCTGTCTCCGGGCCAGCCGGTCGAAGCGCAGGAACGAGCCGAAGCCGGCGACAAGTGCCAGGGCCGTCCACAGCCCGCCGTGCAGCGACAGGGGCGTCATGCCGTGCGGCGCCAGGCGCGTCCTGGCCATCCACCATGCCTCGGTCACATGGATGGCCAGCACAGGAAGGCCCGTCAGCCGCAGCAGCAGGCGGAACCCGTCGGCGCCGCCAAAGACAAAGTTGCGATCCGTGATGCCGACGGCGCCGAGCGCGCGCGTCCAGAGGCCGCAGGCCGCGGCGTCGCGGCCGGTCTGCGCCAGCACGCAGAGCACGCCAAAGAGCACGACGCCGGCCATGACGAGCAGGTTGGCCGTGCCCGGGGCCTCAAACGGGATCGGCTGCTTGGCGGCCGCCCCGGCGGCCCCGGCGGCCGCAGACGGCGCGCCGTGCTCGGGCAGAGGCACGCCATAGGCCTTGCGGGCCTCGAGGGCCAGGTCGATGAGGCGCTGGCGGCGCTCGTCCCAGGAACGCAAGGGCGGGCTGAACGGGACGACGTGGACGGTGCCGGTGGTGGCGGTGCGGATGCGCATCGCCTCGAGGTCCATGTCAACCATTTGCGGATGGCCCTCGGCGTCGAGCTGCTTGGCCGAGAGGCCGTTGACGAAGCGCAGGTAGAGGCCGAGGTCGAGGCTGTGCTCCTTGTTCATGTGGGCCATTGTGGCCTGCTTGGACTTGGCGTCGATGTCGGCCATGGCAAAGGTGCGCGTCGGATGTGTGGAGGACGATGTATGTGGATGCTTGCTGAATGGAGAGGCGTTGTTTAGAAACGGCCAATTGAGGTTGCAGGAGGAAGCTGTACGAGTACGACGTCCGGGAAAGCTGTGGAATGCGGGTGGGGGGGTTCCTTCTGTGCGCCATGCCGAAAAAACATGTGGAGACAATCCAGTCGCAAGGCTGTAAAAGGAAAGCGGTGGATCAGCCAGCATCGCTGCTTCCCAGGTTGTACTCTGGGTCGTCATACTGTCTCGAGAAGCAGTTACGAGTATTATTCGGTCATCCGTCCCCCCTACCATCGCCCTGGGTTGTCTCGCCAGCTTCGCCAGGCCTTTTGGGCCAGCACGCGCACCGTGGGCAGGCTCATGACGATCACCGCGACCGACACCTCGAGGCCCGACCAGATCAAGCTGTCGGTGTTGTCCCACGTGGGGTTTGCGGACGCCTCGTCAAAGTGCACGAGAAAGTGCAGTCGGATGCAGCTGGTGGCGAGCACAAACACGCCGAGGCTGAACATGGCCATGGCCGTGGCCCGTGCCGCATGGGCGCCCTTGGGTGGTGGTGCGGGTGGCGCGGCCGGCGACAAGGGCCGGCTGGGCGGCGGCAGCGGCGGCGCTGCGAGGCTTTTGCGGAGAAGCACCAGCAGCGGCCATGGCGCCAGCAAGATGGCCGCGTCCTGGGCGATGCTAAACGACGCGGCAACAAGGGCCAGGGCCCGGACGCGCAGGCAGGCGTAGGCTGCGTCGGCCGGCGGCACAGGCGAGGTCCACTGCGCCCAGGCCGTGTGCACAGGGCGGCACTGGAACGCGTCGAGAAACAAAAAGACGATGCTCGGCAGAGCAACAAAGCCGGTGATGGCGAGGACAGCCACACGGAAGACGCGGTAGTGCCGGCGGTAGCGACGGCCTTCCGGAGTCGTGGCCGGCGCTTGCGGCGCAAACAAGCGCAGGTACAGGAACAAGATGGACAGCTTGACAAGTGCCAAGATGACAATGTACAGGATCTCGTCGATGTAGAATGCCTGGGAAGACACGGTTAGCCCAGCCCCCATCCCCCCCTCCCCACAACAGACTCTCGTCGCGGGTTGAGCCCACCTTCATCGCCTTGACAATGTTGTCTGGCGGGACTGTCCATATGTCGACGCCAAAGGCAAGGGCAGCGGCTGCATCGAGAACGGTTAGGAACGAGGAAAGAGGAGGCAAGCAAGAGCCACAGACGAGAACGGGGGAACTGGAGAGAACATACCGTACTGGCCAATGGCCAGAAACGCAACGAAGAGGGGCTGTTTTCTGTCAGAAGCACAATACACACAAGGGAGCGTCTGTCGAGCAAGGCGACGGACTGACCGTGAGAAGAATGACCAGATAATCGTCCGTGGCGAGCCGGGCAGCCTGCGTCAGCCGCCCAAACAGCCGCAGGCCGAGACAGGCCATTGCCGGCGCCTGGATGGCAAAGAGGGCCACGAGGCTGGCCCGGCGCGACCGTGCCGGCCAGCGGCACAGCCGGGCCAGCGACCGCAGCGTCCCGAGAGCGTCTGCTGGCGAGCAGCGTGCGGCGAGGCAGGACGCGACGCCGTGGGCGCGCGACTCGTTCTGGCTGGCGGTACAGAGAGCGTCGAGCGAGGCGGGCGGCGGCGAAAGCTGTGCGGCAGCGCTTTCAAAACAAAACAGCTAGGCGAAACACACACACATCCAGCGTCAGCTGTGCCGGTCGACCGTGGGTGGCAGGCTCTGGGGCCATCACGTACCGAGCATGGCGGCCACGGGCCGGCCCCGTCCGGCTGTCCGGTGTCTGCCATGGCCGCGACTACACACAGGACAAGGAAAGATATGAAATGATGCATGGACCGACGGCCCAGACGACGCTTGTTGGCGGCCATCGCGGGCGTTTTCATAGACTGCTGTAGACAAACGAGGGCAATGGAGTCTTTGATTTGGGTGTGCCCTCTCTCCGGCCAGAACGGATCGGACGGGTTTTATAAACATTCTGGCTTACTTGCCAGCACATTTCTGTCTCAAAAGCATGGCTGGCACATGGTGTTGTACGGACAGGCGTTGTCACAAGTCATCCAGTTGTGCGTACGACGGCTCTTGTGGGACATCACCTTGTCACCATTGACCGTGCGTCTGTATATTCTTCCGGTGACTTTTAAACCTTATTGTCCCATTTTTTTCTTTTTTTCTTTTTTTCTTTTTTTTCTTTTTTTTCTTTTTTTTCTTTTTTTTCTTTTTTTTCTTTTTTTTCTTTTTTTTCTTTTTTTTTCTTTTTTTTTCTTTTTTTTTTCTTTTTTTTTTCTTTTTTTTTTCTTTTTTTTTCTTTTTTTTTCTTTTTTTTTCTTTTTTTCTTTATAAAAAACCAACAAAAGAAATATTAAAAAATCAACACATCACCACATCAACAGAAGATTAAACTTACAAAGTTTATTGTTCCTGGCACCCAACAGGGAAAACAGTGTTCATTAATCGCAACCCTGCTCGTGGCTCTTCAAAACGACAACTACATCCGCTCAATCAATGGCCACGAGATTTTCAGACAAGCTGGAGCTTTCCTCAAAAGCCAGATGCATTTCAGTTTTCCATTTTCTGTTTACCCCCTCGAATGCAGGCCCGTTCCCATTTCCCGCCCTCAATTTCTGGTGCCCTTACTCCGTGCCGGTGACAATGATATAAAATGACACACTGTACACCCTTCCCGCTCCCCGTTTTCTTTGCATGCCGCCGCGCAAAGTATGCCCGGACATGGAGTCGCCCGTCTCCCTCTTGCGTCACTCTTCCCCGGCACGGACGAATCCTTTAGCCACCTTGACCGTTTCCTCCATGTGTGTGTGGATGTTTTGTGTATGCCCCATGCCCCATATTGATCCTTTCCGCCGTAGATGTGCGCTTTTCAAATGCTTGCAAGAAACAAGAAGGAAACATGTAGGCTTGGCAAAAAGGCAAAAAAAAAGCGAAACAAAAAGCACTTGCTGAGTGTGTATGATACAAGACCGCAAGACTGAAAAGGAACAGCCCCGGGTCCAGTTGGAACGTTGTCTGTTCATGGAGATGTCTGGGGCGCGAGGGACGCCGAGCCACTGGCGATCCTGGAGATTACCAGTTGCCGTCTCGCTGGCCGTCTCGCTGGCTGTCGCCCTGGCCAAGGCCCTTGCCGTAGCCGCCGGAGCCACCCTATGACTCCTCGTTGCGACGGGGGCCGCGGTGGAAGCCGCCATTTCCGTTGTTCTCGCCGCCAGGTCCGCCGCCACGACCGCGGCCGCCGCGGCCACGGCCACGGCCATCGCCACCACGGCCACGACCGCGGAAACCACCACGGCCACGGAAGCCGTCGCGCTCGCTGCGACCGCGGTTGTGGCGCTGGACCTGGTGGAAGCCGTCGCTGGGATCGGCAGCAGGCGCCGGCGTGGCCACAGGGGCGGCAGCAGGAGCCGGGTCCTCGTGGTCGTCCGCCCACGACTGCGTAGCGGCCGGGGCGGCCGGGGCGGCGGGGGTGGCGGCAGCGGCGGTCTCGGCCTCAGTCTCGGCCGCGACAGGCTCACGAGGGACCTGCACCCACTCCTGTGACATGCTCAGATCCTTGGTGCCGTTGCTCGCGTCCCACTGGCTCTCGGCGGCCGCGTTGGCCGCGTCGTCGCCGACAGCAGCGTTGGCAATGTTGCTGGTGGCAATCTCGGTCGAGTCGTCCTCGGCGGCGTGGCCGTTTGCCAGCACGGCGGTCTCAGCCAGGGGAACGTCCGTGCCGGCGTCGATTTCGGTCAGGCTGGCGTGGACGAGGGTCGGGTCAGACTCGACCTGGACATGGGCCTCGGCGGGCACCTCTTCCGACGCCTCGGCCTGGAAAGTGGCGCCCGCGTTGGCAGCGGCAGCAGCCTTGACCTGGGCGACTGGCTTGGTCAGTACACGACAGGCGGAAACAACAACAAAAAAAAAGGCACGAGGCACGCAAGCTTACAGGTCACCGGCAGAGGCTCGTTGGTCACGCTCTTGGTCGTCTCCTCAACGCCCAGGGCAAGCTTGAGCATGGTGGACACGCCGTTCTCGTCGCCCGAGTACACCTGGAGGAGAACGCCCTCGAGCGCCTGGTTCTCGTCCGGGTTCTGGCTCTGGTCGTCGGCGCGGCGGGTGGCGGCCAGGCGCAGGAACTGAGACAGGGTCAGGAGGCTGTCGTGCAGCTTCTTCTCGCCGGCGGCAGCGGCGGCCTCGGCGGCCTCGCGCACCGCCTGCTCCTTGGCCTTTTCAAGCGTCTCGGTCAGCGTCTTGGCGACCTCGGCCTTTTCCGCAGCAAGGCGTTGGCGGTAGTCGGCGTCGAGCTTCTTGAACTGGCTGTGCTGCTCCTCGAGCTGGGCCAGCTGGGCCTGCAGCGCGGGCTTCTTGAGGACCTGGGCCTTTTGGTCTGCGTTGATGATCTTGAGCGCGACAAGCTCGTCCAGCGACTTTTCCTTGTGCTCGGCGATGAGGCCGTCGGTTTTGGAGGCGTTGGTCTGCAGCGAGCGTCAGCAGCAGGTCGAGCCTGTCGGGCGGAAAGGCACGGCGGCCGCAGGCAGACTCACGAGCTTCTTGTTGACATTGCGGATGTTTCTGTGCGCAGGAAAATACGAAAAACACGGTCAGCACTCCATTGGCTCTGCTGCTGCTCTGCGCGGCAGCCAGGGCACCACACGGCCGCAACGCACCTGGACAGCTCCCGCAGGTAGGCCGGCTCGCCCGCGTCCTCGCCATTGGCGTCGTTGGGGGCCACGGAGACGGCCTTTTCGGACAAGGCCGCCGGGGCCGGCGACTCGGTGCGGCCGGCCTTGGCCTTCTTCTTCTTGGCAGCCTTGCTGGGGTCGGCGGCGGCCACGGGGTTCTGGACAGACGGCGCAGCCATTGTAGATGCGAGACGGTTCGGACAGGCAAGCTGCTGGCGGATGGATCAACGGGCAGAGGGTGGGACAGAGGGATGTGCAGAGACGTGCAGAGACGCGCAAGGTCGATGATGGAGGTTCGGTTTGGGGAGAGGAGAAAAACAAGGGGAAAAGGAGAAGAGGCAGACGAGGAGGACGGGCGAGGACAGCTAAAAAACGGGGTGGCCTAAAATAGCTGCTTCGAAGAAAGTGGGTACAAAGCATGCGACGCAGACGCCATGCAGCAGCAGACAAGCAAGGATTGCAGGCGTTGCGGCGGGCGATGCAGGCGATGGAGCGAGAGAGGAGGGGAGGCGATGCAGACAGCCGATGCTGGCGTGAATTTTGTGGTGGTTTGCGAGATTTCCGCTGCGGGAAGGAGCGAAGAAAGAGTGTTTTGATATTGAGACAATCAAGAAGGCACCACCGTAGACGCTCTTGCCTTCCGTCGCCTTCTACCCCACGCGACTTTCTTCCCAGTTGGGCCAATCAGGACGCTCTGGAGGTAGCTGCGCGCGGTGTCTTCTGTGTGGTTCTACTGGTGGCCGATACCCACAAAAGTGCAAACGAGCGCAAACGAGCGACAACATGGAACATAGACTCTGCGAGCATTGGGTGGCGCTGGGTGCCACAGGGACGCAATTTGTCAAATTGGTTTATCGTGGGAGAAGGAGCAGCTATTCTGTGCTGATTTGGCCTCGCCAAGACGGATGCGTGCAGACGCGTATATCTCTGCAGGAGTTGGAGGATTTGGGCCCGTTCAGACGCGTGCGTATCTATCCTTGCTCCCATCCGGATGCCAGTCTCTTTCGGCAGGGCGGCTCTCCGTATCCGGACGGTATGGACGGCGAGGCCGACGGCTGGCCATTCGTCTCGCGTCCGTCGCGGCCTGTTCTTGCAGGGGCCAGCCCGGGGCCAGCCCGGGGCCAGCCCGGCGCGTGGGATGGTGCGTCACAACACCTCCCCCTCGGCCCGGCGTCAACCACGCCACGCCTCTGCCATCGTCCCTCCGGCGCCGTGCTCTGCTCCGGACTGGGCGGCCGCACTTCAGCCCTTGAACTTGAGGACGGTATCCTGTGCAGAGAACGGCTCGTTAGCGTCTGTCGGGCGCGCCTCCTTTGGGGAGTGGTGCAACACTCACGGCAGTCACTTTCTTGACGCTGCGGGCGGTGATGCCGCGCTCGCCGCCGCGCTTCGACTCGATTGCAGCCTCTTTGACGAGGCTGGCTGTGCGTTAGCCGGGGTTCCGCGAGAGACAAGAGAGAGTGCCAGGGGCGCCGCGGGAACGCACGTCTGCATAAAAAGAAGGTAGTCGAGGAAGATCTGCGGAAAAAAGCAACGACGAATTAGCACGGCTGCTGCTGCTCTGCGGCGCGAGGCGGAGCGGCGCCGACTCACGACGACATCGGCGTTGCGGCTGAGGTTGGCGTTGGCGTGGGCCTTGACAATCTTCTTGACCGTCGCGCGAGGATACAGCTTCTGTCCGGGCGCCATTGCGGCTGCCGTCGTGCGGTGTCGTGGTGGTTTGGCGGAGTGCGATGTTTACTTGGTAACAGCGGAAGGCGTCGCGTCAGCGCGTTGTCCAATGGCGCTGGCGTTGCTTATGTAATGAGGGGAAGGAGCTGGGGAGCTCCCACCATGTTGGGATTGAGCGGCTGCTCGATCAGGTGCCATCTCGCAACATGCATACGCTGCGAGCACAAAGTGAAAAGACAGCAACAAGACGTGCCCTCGCTTCTGTCAACGGCGCAGGAAGCTTGCCTGCATAGAGTCAGCGGTTGAAGCGTTTGGCATCTCGCAGACTTGCCCCACAACATCTTACTCGTACGCTATTAGAGCATGGTTTTGGCGGGGCAGGCACCAAGCAGAAAAGCTTCTCCTTTCTGATCTGCGTTGCGGACAACGACGTCTTCTCGCACAACGCACACTCGACGACTGCCCACCGCGTCGGCGGAGAGCCCCTCTTGCACCTCGGACGAGACAAGGCTTCACGATGCAGCGGCGAATGGTCTGTAGTCCCCTCCCCCCAAAGCCGGAACACGTCACTGACGGCCGCAGCTCAGCAGGGAAGACGAGGAGGCCGCGGGCCCCGAGGTGGAGGTCCGGCGCGAGGACCAGGAGAAGATCAACAAGTTCAGCCGGCTGCACCAGCGGGAGCTGAATCTCGAGGAGCAGCTCAAGGCCAAGAACAAGGAGAAGGAGGAGCTGGACGACATCAGCACCGAGCTGGAGCTTGTTGACGAGGACGACAAGGTTCCGTGCGTTTTGCCTTTTTTGCGTCTTTCTTTCTTTCTTTCTTTCTTCTTTTTCGCGTTTTCGTGGCCAGCTACACGCTGCTGCCTCGCCTGGGATGCCTGCTGACCTCCCCTCGTCCAGGTACAAGATTGGCGACGCCTTTTTCCAGGTCAAGGCGGCCAAAGCGCTCAAGATGGTGGAGGCCTCGGCCGGCAAGATGGAAAAGGAGATCGGGTCGCTGGAGGACACGCTGAGCTCGGTCCGGGACGACATGGCGCAGCTCAAGGTGGACCTGTACGCGCGGTTTGGCCGGAGCATCAACCTGGAGACATAGACGCGGCCGGCCCTGGCATTGTCTCTTTGCGCTTTGCGGTCTCGGCGGCTGCCCTGCAGCCGCGATGCTCTGTAGATTCGGCCTGGCGGCTCTTTCCTTTGTCAACAGCGTCTCGGTCCGGCATGCAAATCCAGAAATATACCCACCACCTGTCCGCCTCGTCGTCTTTTGTGCGTGTGCTTTCTCCGGACCGGCACACACGCGCTGCTCCTGGTACAGGCAGACGGAAAAAGCGGCAGCTTCAGCCTGAACGGCAAGACTGCAGCTCTCCATTGCCTGCAGACGGGCCGCACAACGGAGAGCATATGGCCAAAAGTGGGTCCGGCCGCTCCTGCACCATCGCCCGCTCCGTTCCTCGCACGCTCACGTCTTTTGCTCCTTCCCTACACAGTATATGTACGATATTCTCTTCCCGCCCACTTATCTGGCCCCACACCTGAGCCCGGCCCTCGGGCGTCAGCGTCTGCATTGATGGCCTTGCTGCACCCTTGCAGTTACTGCCCTGTCGTGCCTTCCCCAATTCCAGGCCGGCTAACACGGCACCGTCCTGCCCTAGTCTCCGCCCCTTCTCCAACTGCGTTGACGTCTTGTGCGCAAAAGGTTTTCCTCCTGTCACGGACGTGTCTGCCCCTGTGCCGTTGCTGTGCTCCTCAGGCTGGGCAAGCGCCTCAACCGGCAGGCTCTTCTCCGACTTGCCGGCGCTGCGTACTCGCATGCAATACGCGTACGCAAATCAGCGGTGATCCGCGCCGGACGCTTTTCGGAGCTTGCAGCCTCTGCCTTGTCTGCCCTGTAAAGACCCTGCTGTGCTCTTGCAAGGCGGCGCGCCGCACAAACGTGCGAACAAGGTGCTTCTCTTCACGTCGCCCGCTATTACGATAATATGACTACGCAACCGAAATACGCCAAAAGCACCGGACCCGGGGCCCCGCTTTCCTCTGTCGTGCTTTCCTCTTTATTTTTGCGTTGATAAAAAGTGGGTCTCTTTCCCCGGCCGGTCGTGGGAGGTGTTGTCGAGGCCCGTCTCTGCTGTTTTGTTTTGGGGAACTCCCCTTTTTTTTGGTCTCAGGACCGGCTTTTAGGCCGGGCGGTGTGGGCCCCTGCGGCAGCAAAGACGTCGACGCTCGGTAAGCAGGGTGTTGGCCCTGCTGCCGTGCATGGACTTGTAGTATTGAGTATTTTCTGCCGTTTGCCAGTGCGCCTTCCTGCTCTGGAATCGACCTCCTTCTGTTCTTGCCACATGCGTCCCTTTCCTTTTGCTTTTTGATTTTCTGCACTCGCTCGCTCTTTCCATTCTTCTTTTTATTTCTTGCCTGCCACCCCTCGCCATATTAGTATTCTTGTCATCCATTTCCCATCATCTCGCCTTTGTTACCTTGCCGTTCTTACAGCTGCCCTCTTGACTGTCGGGCACGGACAAGGCACTCCCAGCTCCAGCGAGTTGTTTTGGACTTTTGAAAGCAGCCGACGCCGGCTTCCTGTCTTGGTGCCTGCTTTTCTTTCTTTCTTTCTTTTTTTTGATTTGTTATTTTTTTAATTTTTTCTTCTTAATATCACCAACCTCATCTGCCTCGACAGTGTCCGCAGCGCCTCAAGTTTGGCTTACACCCACGGCACGGGCCAGCAAGATGGACGACCCATCGGCATCGACAATTGCCGCTCAAAATAAACACCACGAACAGCCAAAAGCCAGCGAGGCGCCAGCACATCAGCATCGTGAGTTGGGGTGGCTCCCAACCCCTCCAGAGTCTGCCAGTGTCCTCGCCGCATGCTGACCACGCGCTAGATGGCCTGCGGCAGACGATACAGGACATGGACGAAAAGGACGCCCGGGACCGGTACCGCGAGGAGGCGGCCGACAACATGGCCGGCGCCCGGGTGCACCTCGGCGACGCGGCGCACGCCGCACAGCACCACATGGCCCCGAGCCTGTCCAACAGCGAGAGCGAGACGCTGATTGTGGCCTGGGACGAGCAGGACCCCGAGGACCCGTACAACTGGTCCCGGGCGCGCAAGATATCCATCCTGCTCACCACCATGACCTCCATCATCAACAGCACCATGGGCAGCGCGCTCCCCAGCAACGCCGTGCCCTACATGGCCCGGGAATGGGGCGTGACGTCGACGATCCAGCACGTGCTGCCCGTGTCTATCTACCTCGTCGGCTACATCGTCGGCCCGCTGGTCTGGGCGCCGCTCAGCGAGCAGTACGGCCGCCGGACGCTGGTGCTCGCGACCTGCTGCGTCTTCATGGCCTGGACCATGGCCTGCGCGCTGGCGCCCAGCTGGCGCGCCTTTCTCGTCTTCCGCCTGTTTGCCGGCGTCTTTGCGAGCGCGCCCATCGCCGTCGTGGCCGGCATCCTGGCCGACGTCTTTGGCTCCGCGCGCACCCGCGGCCGCGCCATGTCCATGTTCATGGCCATGACCGTCTTCGGCCCCCTGTTTGCGCCCATCATCTCGGGCTACTGCTCCACCACCATCGGCTGGCGCTGGGCCTTTTGGATTGCCCTCATCTACGCCGCCGCGTCGCTTGTGCCGCTCCTGCTCATGCCCGAGACCTACGCGCCCGTCCTGCTGAAGCGCCGTGCCGTGCGCATGCGCAAGGCCGATCCCAAGGCCAACATTGTCGCCCCGCACGAGCTGGAGCAGAAGAGCCTGCGCGAGCTCGTCGTCATTGTGCTGACGCGGCCCCTGCGCATGATTGCGTCCGAGCTGATTGTGTCGTGCGTCTGCGTCTACCTCGCGCTGCTGTACGCCATCTTTTACATGACCTTTGCCGCCTTCCCGCTTGTCTTTGAGGACCTTTACCAGTTCAGCCCCGGCGTCGAGGGCCTCATCTTTTTGTCCATTGGCGCCGGTGCGCTCCTTTCCATCCCCATCTTTTACGCCTACGACAACTACGTGCTCAATGCCATCGACCGCGGCGAGCCCTGGACCGCCCAGGAAGAGTACCGCCGCCTCCCCTTGGCCTGCATGGGCGGGCCTGTCTTTGTCGTCAGCCTGTTTTGGCTTGGCTGGACCGCCAAGGCCGACATATCGTTTGTGGCCGCCATGCTGGCCGGCGTTCCATTCGGCTTGGGATTTATGCGTGGGTTTTTTCCGTATCCAAGACGAGAGCAGATCCGCTTTCTTTTGGACAGGATTGAGCGCTGACACTTTTTGTCTAGTTATTTTCATCGCCCTGCTCAACTACTTGACCGGTATGCATATGCAGTCTCCTTTCCATGGATGCCCTCTCTAACGCTCTTCTTCAGACGCCTATGACATCTTTGCTGCCTCGGCCAACGCTGCTGCCTCTTGCTGTCGCTCTCTGCTCGCCACGGTGCTGCCCCTGGCGACATCGTCCATGTTTGAAAAGCTGACCATCTCCGGCGCCTGCAGTCTCCTGGGCGGCCTGAGCCTGCTGATGTGCGCCATCCCCTTCTTGTTCATCTGGAAGGGCGAGACGATACGCGCTGGCAGCAAGTTTTGCATTGCCCTGCGCGACCGCAAGATTGAGATGGAGCGCAAGGTCGAAGAGCAGCGCCAACGCCAGCTTCTGCGGCAACAGCAGTACCACGGGGAGCCTCTCCAGCTGCCGGCGAGCCCTGCTCTTCTCAAGGAGACCGTCTGAGTCTCTGGACCCGAAGAAACGACAAAACAACGTTGGCTTGGTCGAAATATGAACCGGAGTTATCACGCTATCTTGAAACCAAAGGCCTCGAGGTTGGATAGGGAACTTGCATTTGATTTTCACATGACGCATGACAAAAATAGACGCATTGGGTGTTTGTGTTACTAAAATTTCATAAAGAAACATTCAGGCTTAATTTATTACATTCAAAGACAACCGCCATATGCTTCCCCTTCCCCCCCTCTCCTCAACGCCTTTGTATGCACCAAACAACGTCCATAACCAAATGTACCGGAAGTGCTGTGAAAAATACAACAAGGAACCCTGCGAGAGACAAAGTATAAAGAAAATGCTCATAAAGCTGGCCAGCGAGTCCAACGAAAAGACACAGAATGAACTGAATCGTCACAACAGCAACATGCAAAGCAAACCGTCCTTTGCCAAAGATACAATGCCGTCGGCTCTCCGACGCCCCAGTCAGATTCAAAGCGCCCTTGGTAGCCGTGTTGGGTTGCTAGTCGTTCCTGAAAATGGGACGCAGCGTGCTCTCTTCAAACATCTGCTTGCTCTCCTTTCTTCCCTTGAAAATGTCTTCGAGCTCAGCACTGAATTGGACAGTGCTCTTCATCATTGCAGCTCTTGGCTTGGAGTGTCCGTTCCAGGTCATGTACTTGGCTGGGCTGGCACCAACCGGGAGAAGGAGATTGCTGGGTGGTGCCTTGTCGCTCTTGACGGAGATGGAGTCGAGAGACTTGCGGGGAGCAACACGAACAACAATGCCGTCGTTTTCTTGATTCTCAAGATGCACTGCGTCGACCGCGCCGACCGCGCCGACCGCGCCGACCGCGCCGACCACGCCGACCTGGCGCCGAGATGCTGCGTTTCTGTAAGACGGACAGGAGCTCTTCGGCTGGGCCTGTCTCTCGGAACGCATGGCATTGGTGATGTAGGCTCTCACTTCAGCGTACGCATTGGCGATGGGTGTGGAAGGCACCGACACTGGTGATGCAGTCCCCTTTGCGCCGTCATCGCTGGCTTTGCTTTTCGCTGCCGGCTCGGGAGTGGCCGGCTCCGACGCGCGGCCGTTGTTCGTATCGACAAAAGCGAGAATTGCGCTGTCAATGTCTTGTATCACATCGGGACTGTCGCGGTGACCAAGCGCCGCAGGTGCTGGGCCGCACTCCTCGGACGAGGTCATTCGTGTCTCCTGTTCCCGAGCTCTGACTGTACTTTGAGACTCGCGTCCGCTCGTGTCTGCTCCTGCAAAGAGGACTCTCTTGATCCCGGTGCGGATTGCCTTTTCGATGCCGTTTGAAAAGATTCCGGAATTGGTCACCTCTTCCAAGGCTTGGCTTCCCGACGTTGCTTCAGGTTCCTTTCTATCGCCCGCCTGCACCAGTGCTGCCGGCTCCATGGCTGCGGCTTCGGCTTTTTCCATGGTTTCGTCTTCTCTGTCGTGAACAGTGGTGTTGCTTTTCGGCTCCATCCACCAAGCGTCAGAGAGGTTCTTCGCGTCAAAAGACAGGCTGTGACGAACACCTGCGGCTTTGCTTGAAACCATGCTTCCAGCATCTCGAGAAGAGATGCATTGCTGGTTGTCTGCTCTTGGAGCATCAGGCCAAAGTTGTCTGGCTGGCTCGCGCTTTGGCAGTTCGCTGGCCATTGACGGTGGGCTGCTCAAGGGATAAGTATGGGAAATGCCTCTGCGCGCGGGACTGATATTGCTCAGATTCTGGATTTGCCGGTGCCAGTTTTCAGCCATTTGGTCGATATCAGCATTCTTCAGAGAGTCTTGTGCCGGAGACTCCTTCTTTCCCCAAGGGTTGGACGTGGCGCTGGACAAAGAATGGAACTCGGTTGTGACAGACAGAGAGTCTTTGCCCAGCTCGCTGCGTTCCTCAGCGCTCTGGCCACCCAACTGGTGAACTGAGGACGCTGACGCTGATCCGCCAGGGGCGTGCAGGCTCTTGGAGCGAGGCTTGTTGGTTTCGTAGAAAGTGGTGGACGAGCTTGACTTGCGGATCTTTGTCTGATCCACGGTTTCTTTTTCTATTGACATGCTGGGTCCCTTTTTGAAGCCACCTACGAAATTGAGGCCTGTACTGTTAGTCACCAGCCGCTTGTGAAAAAAAGAAAGTTTGCCACAAACTTACTGTTCAACGTCCAAAAAGGCAACCCCGTGAGACCCTTGCGGTTTGGCACTCCTCGTTGATGTGTTTTGGGAAACGTTGCTTCTGTATTGGCAGCTATTTCGCCCATTGCTGGCACGGTGCTCACAAGTGGAGGAGGCAGATCGAGGGAGCTGATGTGCGATACAATGGAAGGTCCCTTGGCATGCTTCTTCTTTCTGGCTTGGGCAGCATTGGCGGGCAAAGCAGGCTGATGCTCTGTGCTGACCTCAACGGCGTCTTCGATGCGGCGGAGCCGGTTCGACGAGCTGCGTAGCTGGCCAGGAAGAATGATTCGGGCCTCGTATGCTTCGTGAATGCTGCCATCCTCGTCCACGGAGCTGATAGAGTCGGTCACTGCATGCACGTGAGCAGGCGTCGATTGGTGCGAGGAGGCACTCGAGCCACTTGGATCTCTGGGATCTTTGGGATCTCTGGGATCTCTGGGATCTCTGGCCGGTGCGTGCTCGGCGCCAGCACGTTCCTCTTGATCCTTGTTCTGTGTGCCAGAGAACACCATTGTTTTGGTCGTCTCGGAAGGACCTGCCGAGAAGGACGTCCAAACCCAGTTCTTGAGACCTTTGGTCGCGGCACGCGGCCGGCCCTTGCCGGCCTGCAGCGAAGACGGCCGTGACGAAACTGCGGCTGGCAAGACGGGTGGCTTTGGAAAGTCGAGGTTTCCTTTTCCTTTGTCTGTGAGATTGCACGGAATCGACAGGCTCTCCTTGCTCCTTGTCAAAGACAGCTCCACAGGCACGCGCGGTCCGCTGCCGTCCAGTGCGGCCACAGGGCTGCGTGGCTGGCCAACGTCCACGGCCGAGACGTCGCCGGGGTCTTCTCGGATCGTGGACATGGACGATCGCTTGTAGCTCCGCGAAGGCAGCGGAGGCGGTGGCGGCTGCTGCTCTCTCTGAAGCTCGTCCTGCATCATCTTATGCATGAGGCGCCGGACCTCGGCTCGACGAGCAGCGGCCGCGAGATCGTCCGTGCTGCTCACGGCCTCGGTCGTGCGGCACTGGCTGGCAGGCCGGGACGCCCGGGACGGCGAGCCCCGGCCAATGTTGCCGATGCGGTTGATCAGGCTGCTGAGGGGGCTCATGCCGGAGCCGTCCGGGCCGCCCGCAGCGGTCGAGCTCACGGGCGTGCTTGGAACGGGGCTGGCCGTGACGCCAGCCGCCCGCATGCGTGCCATCTGGAGCAGCTCGTCGTCGCTGTCCGTCTCGCTCTCGGCAAGCGCCTCAAAGTCGGGGATCTTGGGAATGGGGCAGCGGGCCGACGACTGACGCGGCGAGACACTTGCGTGCGAGCAAGGAGGCCGTGGAGGCCGCGGAGGCGTGCTCGGCAGAACAGGCGAGCACTCTGCGGCCTGGCGAGGCAGGCGAGCAGGCCGTGGCACGGTCGGCAAGGACGGGAGCGACAGAGGCAGCGGGTGCCGGTCGTCGTCCGACGGCGACAGGCCCATCGACGGCCGGCTGCAGAAGCAGAGACCCATCATGGGAGACAGCGAGGGCAGCGCAAAGGACGGGAGGCGGCAGAGCGAGGCAGAGAAGAGGCAGAACGGGACAACTGCCTCTGGAGAGTCGAGGCCCTCGAGAAAGACCGGACGCCTTGCCTTGCGGACAGCAGAGAGCAGAGATGTGCTTGCTAGGAAGAGCTCTGTGCTCTGTGCGGGCGGAGGAGGGTGTGATGGGATGGCGAGATGGGACGAGGAGAGGAAAGGAGGCGTAAACAGAGCCAAGCGGACACGAGCGGTGATGGCGGAAAACGGCAGGACAACAACGGCAACATGGTGTTGGGGGCGCAACGGCCGATGCAGTGCGCGAGGAAGGAGGGTGAGGGGAAGTTGCGATCGTGCCTTTGGGTTGGGAAGCTGCAGCCTGAATGTGTGTGCCAGGTTACTCGTTCTTTCCTGTTTTACTCGGTCGCACCTGCCGCATCGTTTTTTTTTCTGCGACTCGCGATCGCTGAGCAATCGTTCCCCTTGCACGTCGCTCCTTCCCCGCGTGGCACAGACCTTATCACAGACGCGGACGACGGCATTGCTGTCACATGCTCTTCAGAGGGAAGGCGCGACACGCAGCGTTGTCACACAAAGCCTTTTCGCAGACGGCTTTTGTTCTCAAGACGCAAGACTTGGATGCACTGTAGCACTGTAGTATGTGAGAAAGAAACGTGAGTTTATACAAGAAACAGGAGAAAAGGACGCTGTGCCCTCCCAGTAATGCCCGCGTCAAAAAAGATACATCAATGCGCCTGACATGCTTTTGGTTATGTGTAATGTAAATAGACGGCAGTCAGAAACCAGATCGCCGTGAATATGTAGAAGCTTGGTAGAAGCTTGGACGAGTCCAAAAACGGGAGCAGAAAGAAGGGACCGTCTATATGTCTTCCCAAGAGTAGTCAGCCCAGAGGTCGCCGAGGTTGAGGCCCAGCAGCTCATAGTTGAAGTCGGGATTGGCGACTTGCGGAAGGGCCTGGATCGAGGGATCGGCGTTGGGGTTGGCGATGCTGGACATGTTGGCAATGTTGGACATCCACCAGGCGGCCGGCGGCGCGGGCATGGCGGCATCGACCACGCCGGCCGTGGCCGTGGCCGTGGCCGCGGCCTGCGTCATGGGCAAGAAGGGGGCGATGTGCTGCAAGCGGTTAGATACAGGCGGCTGGCCGGGAGGAGCGAGCGAGACCAGAGAACTTGCCTTGGCCAGGTCAGAGACGCCGTTGGCGAGAGAGGATCCCGACCCCAGCTTGCGCTGCTGCTGCTGGTCGTGCTGCTGCTGAAGGAGCTGCTGCTGTCGCAGGGCCTGTGCTGGTGCCGGCTGGGTCGGAGGCGGGGCCATCCGGCGTTGCTGCTGTGGCGACGGCAGCGGCTGCCGTGGCGGTTGCTGCGTCGGGGACTGCTGTAGGCCGAGCTGCGGCGGTTGTGGGGGAGCCTGCCGGCCGTCTTGCTGGCCGTCCTGATGGCCGTCCTGCTGGCCGTCCGGCTGGCACAGTTCCGCACCGGGGAGGGCGGGCGCCGTGCCGTCGGCGGCGGCGGTCTGAAGGTCTTGGCGAGCCAGCAGCTTGTAGTGGAGGTTGACAAAGCGCTCGGCGGACGAGGCCTTGGCGGCCTCGGGCGTCTTGTCGCCCAGGTGTGCCTCGAGCAGGCCGGTGGCGGCGCACATGATGGAGTAGCCCCACGGCTCGTTGTTTCCGCAGCGCAGCACGCGGTCCTCCTTCATGGCGAGGCACTTTTCGAGCAGCTTCTTGGTGTGCTGCGAGTTGACCATGATCATGTTTGTGGAGCCGCGCGACTGCAGCATGGTGACGCTGCACAGGTTGATGGACAGCGTCAGGGCGTCCTCGCGCAAAAAGTTGAGCGTGCGGACGCCCTGCTCGGCCAGCTTGTCGTGCAAGAGGACCATGTCGCGGGCCGCGTTGTAGTAGATAATCTCCGAGTACTGGTACTTTGAGTTGGTCTTGCGCAGCTTGAGGTACGGCTGGTGCAGCGGGATAATGTACTGGCGCAGCTGGATGTGCAGCAGGGTGTACGCGAGCAGGGGCGTCAGCTTGGCCGGGGCCTCGCAGCCTGCGCCGTGGCCGTTGCCGCTCTCGCCGTTTGTGCCGGTTTGGCCGCCCGCCGCCATGGCGCGCACGTCCCACGAGGGCAGCGCGTCAATCTCCTGCGTAATGTCGTTGGTGTAGCGGATGACCTGGTCGTAGTCGAGGTCGTCGGGCGGGCCGGTCAGCACGCGGCTCAGCTGCAGGCGCAGCGGCAGGCTCTGGCGGCTGAGGTGCTGGTAGGACGAAAAGGTGTACTCGTCGGTGGGCCGGGACGGCGGCAGCTCGGTCGTGTCCTCGTCAAAGTCCTCGTCGGCCAGGTTGCGCGGCGGGTGGACGTCGAAGCGCAGCGCGCTCAGCAGCGTGGGCAGGCCGTGGTCGAACGAGGCCTGCATGTCAAACTCCTGGATGGTGGCCCAGATGCGGCGGCGCATCTCCTGGTTGTAGACGGACACGCTGTCGTGGATGTGGCTGGGCTCGCGGTGCAGGCCGACGGACACGGCGTCCTGCGTCAGCGCGCCCGACGACTTCCAGAAGCGCTTCTTCTTGATGGTGTTGACGCGCTTGGCCAGGTAGTTGAGGCAGGCAATCTGGTAGTGCACCAGCTTGCGGTGCTTCTGGCTCTGGCGCTGGATCCACGCGTCGCAGGCGCTGATCCACGTCTCGGCCATGTGGTGCGACTGCGAGATCATGCCGACAAACCGGCCCGTCGGGTTGCCGCGCAGACAGCTCGAGATGGACATCATGGACAGCAGCAGGGCCGTGAAGGCGGGCGTGTGGCGGCTGCCCGGCTCCCAAAAGGCCGCGTAGTCGCGCCGGAAGCTGGGAATGTGCACGATGCGGTGCACCTGCTCAAACTGGTCCAGGTAGATGCCGACGAGCGTGTCCGTCTCGGCGCGCTCCGGCAGCAGCTTCTCGAGGTCGGGGTCCGGCTGCGAGAAGCGCGCCTCGCGGTCCTGCTTGCGCTTGAGGCGGTCCTTGCTGTGGTGGTGGTGCACGTGCAGCGGCCGCAGCCACTCCTCGGCCGTCTCCTTCATAAACGGACACAGGCCCGTCAGCTCGCTAAAGGCCATGCACGCGTTGTGCGGGCCAAAGTAGCGCGTCTTGAACTCCTTGCCGCGGAAGAAGCGCAGCTCGTCGCCGACCTGCATCGCCGCCGCGCCGCCCGAGCCGTAGATGGTCTCGATGAACGTCGTCGGCGGCGACGGCGCGCGCCCGCCGTCCTTGTCCCGCGGCGAGTCGTCGTCGTCGCCGTGGAGCGTCGCGCTGCCGTCGGAGGGGTTCAGCAGCTTGTTGAGGGGGTTGAGGGGGTTGAGGGGGTTGCTGCCGCCGCCGCCGCCGGCGGCCACGCCGACCGCCGAGGCCAGCAGCTGCTTGAGCTGGGCCACCTCGAGCTCGAGGCGGCGCATCCGGTCGCCGTCGACGGGCGCAGACGGCCCGGAGCCCGAGCGGTGCGAGTCGCGCCGGTACGGCGGGACAATGCCCGCGTCGGACATGTAGCTGCCGCCGGCGCCGGCGCCCGAGCCAGCCATGCCGCCGATGCCGATGGCGCCCGCCAGGCCCACGGGGCCGCCGCCCAGGCCGCCGGTCAGCGCCGAGATGCGCGATTCAAAGTTGGCCAGCGCGCCCTGCGACAGGCCGTTCTTGGCCGGCGGCGCCAGCCCCGGGCGCGTCTCGTAGGTGCAGCGCTCGGGGGTCCCCGACTTGATGCACCGCTCGCAGGGGAAGCCGCGGTCGCACGACAGCTTCCGCCGGCGGCACTCGAGGCACGACAGCCGCACGCGCTGGCGCTTGCGCGGCGGGTGGTCGCCCTTGTCCTCGCCGGGCTGGCTCTCGCTCCGATCGCGGCCCTCATGGCCGCGCGAGCGCTCGCTCTCGGGCGAGGAGCCGCGGCTGCTGGGGCCCTCCGAAGCCGTTCTCTTTCCGACGTCCGACGGCGACATGGCTGTTGGGAGGCGAGCCCGGGTAAGCTGCCGCGATAGGAGGCTGCCTGCGTGCGACGATGGACGAGAGATCAATCAGGGACCATGTTGAGGTCTGCGAGGGGGAGGGCGGGAGCGTGGTGGCGGCGCCGCAGAACAAACGGATGCGTGGTACAGTGTGCCGGGAGTGCGCTCGCGTGAACAGGACGGGATGCAGTGGCAGACGGCTGGCGAAAGAAACAGGAGCCCGCGCGCAGGAAAAACTAAGACCAGAAAAGTCAGACGGCCTGAATCACGAAGACGCAAACGGGGCGGCCAAAAATTGCATGCAGTGCACCTTCCTGTCCAGCGTGGGTTGCACTCGACATTCTTCAAGCGGCAGGTACGACGGGCCCGCACAAAATGCGCGCGCAGTTTCCTGTGGAAAGCTTACGTAAAAATACCTGCCGTGGGGCCACCCCTCCTCGGCGTAGTCTCGTATATACGAGGCCGCCAAGCGCTGGTACACCGACAAGAGCACCGACAACGTACACATGTCTGACTTGCCATGAAGCGAACAAGAATGGAAGAGGCTAAAGAACAGAGGACTCGTATATATTTGTACGAATCTCTCCAGCTGTGCACGGCGAGTTCAGACGGGCTCGCCTCACTGTGCCATCTAGCTAGGGCGCTCGAGAGCAAGTACTCGTGAGAGGACGGGCCAGGCTTAGAGTAGACATGGATTTGGCGTGAGATTGATAAATATACTCGTACTCGTATACTCGTATGTACTCGTACAGTTGAGATGGGGCTGCGACGGAACGGCAAAAGTACGCGGCTCTGCTAACATCAATACGCATCGATATCCAAGCCATGCTCGGACTCGAGTACCGCTTCCCTGGCCCCTCACTGTCTAGCAATCATAGCGGTTTGCGTTTATGTTGGCAAGGAAGGGTATTTTACGTTTGTTTCCGTGGCATGACGCAAGCCGTAAACGCATCGCCAGCTCAGATATCACCGGACGTGACTACGAGTACACGAAAAGACCAAGAAGTTCGTTCCCGGCGCTCGTTCCTTCCCAAACCGCAACACTCCGTGCTTGCCCACCCCCGGCAGGTCTTTCCCAACACGAAGTTGTCGGCGCTTCTGACAAAAGTCCTGTGCCCTTGCTCGACAAGGAAGGAGCAAGGTCCAAGATGTCGCCGTTGGGTTGTTCTTCCCAAACCAACAACTGTGAGCAAGCGCAGAACAACGCACGAAACGAGTAAGTCGCTGCTCGTACTCGTATACGCGTACTCGAGTACACCCTACGACACCGGCTCGGTGCTCGGAGAAGGCACAGACGCAAGTTTATCAGATCTTTTTTATCAGATGGGGTATTTCCTGTGGAGCCCTGGTCTTGGCGTTCAACGTCGTGTCTGGGGTGCTTTCACTTTTGGGCAAGCCCCGTCCGGACACTTTAAAAGATTCCCCGAAATTTGCAGCGTTTCTTGGTAAAAAAAAAAACGAAAAAAAGGAAAAAGAAAACGAAAAACCAGAAAGAGAAAGAAAGTTGCGGAATGGCTTCGATGGCCGATGGCGGAGAGCAAAAAGTGGAGACAAAAGTACATAGAGACCTCACCGCCTTTACTGTGTCCCGCTTTAATTCTGCCGCACCACGAGACGCGTCAAACAGCGCTTGAGCCGTCTGCTACCGCGACGGACGGCGCCGGGCCTCGTCCACAACACCGCACCCCGCCCCCGCTCCTGTGCGATGGCCCCGATCTCCATCCCGATTGCGTCGCGGCTGTCGCCGTCGCTGCGCATTGCGCCGACCAACGCGACGGTCACGCGCGTGCTGGGCCGCCTGTCGCGGCCCGCGCTGGTTTCTCTGGCTCTGGACTGGCTGGACGAGGGCAACCAGAGCCTGACGGCGCCGTACCTCCGGCGCCGGGGCCGTGGCGGCGATGAGGAGGAGGACGACGACGACAACGACGACGGCGACTTTTACCCGCCGGCCGCCTCGCTCGGCGCGCTGCGAGAGCACTACGCCGGCTTGCAGAGCCGCAAGGGCTCGAAACGCGAAGTGCTCGACCGGATCCTTGAGGGGGACTGGCGGCACGGCCTGAGCCTATACCAGCTGGCCATGGCCGACCTGCAGCACCTGTACGACCACCCGACGAGCCAAAAGTGGACGGCCTTTCGCATTGTGCCGCTGCGGGCCGAGGGCGACGGCGGCGCGGCGGCCGTCTCGGCCGTCGCCGACACGGCCTCGCTCGTCGTGCCGCGCTTCCACCCCTCGTCGTTTCTGCGCAACCTGCACGCGCAGATCCTGCCCGACGTCAAGGTGCACTACAACTTTGACCGGCACCGGCACCTGCCGCTGCTGCTCCTGCGCATCTTCATCCTCGACTCGCCCTACAACACGTCGCTGGCCGCCGCGCCGCCGCCGCCGCCTGACCCGTCGGCTGCTGCTGCTGCTGCTGCGCCGCGCCTCGCCGGCATCGAGGCGTCCCGCACCGTCTATCTTGCGTTTCCCGACGCGTCGCCCTTTGTCTACATGTCGAGCACCCAGTCGTCGTCGTCGCCCGCGGGCGAGCGGGCGCCCGGGTCGTCTGGCGCGCCGGCCTTGTCGGCCGCCCTGTCCGGCGCCGCCGCCATGGCCTCTCTGCGCAGCCTCGTCGTGGAGGCCGTGCCCAAGGCGCTGTCGCAGGCGCACGAGCGCTACGCCCTGCAGCCGACCAACCTGGCGACGCGCAACCTGGCCGAGCTCCTGCAGCGGCGCGGCGCCGGGCGCACCAACACCGCCGGCGGCGGCTGGGGCATCTACGCGGACGAGACGACCACAGAGTCGCCGCTGAGCACGCTTCTGCCGGAAACTGCGGCGGCGCGCTTGCACGGCAAGGCCGGGGCCGGCCGCGGCGAGGCGCCGTCGGCGCCGTCGGCTGCAAAGCGGGCCGCGTCGCCGGGCCGCGCGCGCAGCCAGCGGCAGGCCAAGCGGCGGAAGCAGGTGGCGGCAGCGCGCTTTGGTCTGTCGGCCAAGATGGGCGACGGGTGCGGCGTGGAGCGCGTCGACATTGTCATGCAGGATCCGTTCCCCGGCGGCCGGCGATTCGGCCAAGACCGTGGCGAGGCCAGCACGGCAGCAGACGCGGCGCCAGCAGACGCGGCACCAGCACCTGCAACGGCTGCAACCCGTGGTCGGCCCAAAGGCGGCCGGCGCAGCCAGATCGACGCAGCCCTGGCGCAGACGGCAGGCGGCGACGGCCAGGACGACGAGGCGCAGGCCGAAGCCGAAACGGACGAGTCGACGTGGCGGCCTCGCGTGGCCTTTACGTTTCACGGGCCGCACGTCTTTGCCGGCCTGCGCCAGCTGGTCGAGGCCGGCGTCATTGACGGCGAGACGATGCCGGGCTGGATGACGGGCGAGGAGGGCGTCACGGTCGGCGCCGTACGGCACGGCCGAATACGCGGGCACAAGGGATCTGGGATGCCATGACGCGTCGTGGCCGGCGCTGGCGGTGTTTTGGGCGGTGTTTTGGGCGGCGTTTTGGGAGGCAGGGCGTGGCGTTCCATTTACTGTGTACTTGTTTTTGTATGTAGATATGAACATTGCATACTGTGCACTCTACCCTGTGCCAAACACGCGGGCCGTGTTGGCCCACGCAGACTCGCACACCTCCTCGACCGAGATGCCCTTGATGCCGGCAATGATCACGGCGATGCGCTCAATCGTGCACGGCTCGTTGCGGCCCTTGACCATGGCGCCCTCCTCCCACTTTTCCTTCTTGACGGCCTTGAAGCGGTCCGGCACCGCCGGCTCCTTCTTTGCGCCGTTGTTCGCGCCGTTGTTCTGCTTCTTTTGCCGTGGCGGGCGTGGGGGACGCGGCGGGCCACCTTTGTTGCCCGTCGGCTCAGGCGTGGACGTCGGCTCAGGGGCGGCCGTCGGCTCGGGCGTGGACGTCGGCTCGGGCGTGGACGTGCCGTCGGCGCCTTCTGCGGCAGCCGCGCGTTCGGCGGCCCGCGCGGCCTCGGCGGCCTTGACCAGGTACGACCAGCCCTCGTGCGTCGGGCGCACGTCGCACCACGGCCCGTCCGTCTCCACCATGAGGCGGTCGAGCCGGATGACCTTGACGACGGCGCAGTTGTCGGCCGTCTTGAGACTGCAGCCGTTGACGCCCACGTACAGGCCGAGGGCCATCAGCTCCTCGGCCTCGGCGCGCGTGCCGGTAAAGCTGTGCACCACGGCGCCGCGCGGCAGCGTCTCGAGCCCGGGGCCGAACTGGGCCTTGAGCAGACGCACAAAGTCGCCGTGGCACGCGCGGGCGTGCAGAAACAGCGGCAGCGGCCGGCCGGCGGCGGCGAGGTCGGCCACGAGCGCCAGCTGCGCGGCAAAGGCGTGCCGCTGCGTGCTGGCGGAGCAGTAGTGCAGGCGGTCGTAGTCGAGGCCCATCTCGCCGAGCGCCACGAGCGCGCCGGCCGGCGCCGTCTCGACCAGCGTCCGGAGGTCCGCAATGATCTGGCGGGACTTGCCCGGGTCGATCTCGCCGTCCTCGGCATGCGGCTTTGTCGGGTCGGGGCCGCACGCCGGCGTGTGCTCGGCGCCGCCGTCTTCGCCGCCGGCCTCGTCGTCTGCCTCGTCGTCTGCCTCGTGGTGGCGCCTGTGGCGGCGCTCAAAGATGGCGCTGCTGCAGGGATGGATGCCCGCGGTTGTAAAGACTGTGTTGGCTGTGAATGTTAGGGCTGCGCCAGAAAAAAAAACGCCAGGGCAAAAAAGGCGCGGAAAAAAGGCCGCGACACGTACGGAACTGCTTGGCCAGCCGCAGCGCGTCGCGCGAGCTCTTGAAGCTGGAGCCCGTGACAATCATCTTGGTGCAGCCCACGTCGCGCGCTCGCTGGACCACGCCGGCGAGGTCGTCTGGGTGCCGCTGCTTGCCATGGTAGCGGCCGCGGAAGACGGGGTCGGCCAGGTTGACGCCGATCTGGCGGTCAGCACTGGCGCACAACAAAAAAAGACATAAGACGGAGCTCACATCAATGTAGCGGGGCGTGTAGTCAGAGCCGGGCGGGGCGCTGCCGGACGAGGCGGTGCGGGCCGGCGGGCTGGCCGAGAACGCTGCCGAAGCCATCTTTGTACAGGCTGCTGCTGCTGCTGCTGCTGCTGCTGCACGAGGCGTGCGTGTTGTTGCTGTCGGCCAGGGGCGCGTCCGGGTGGGAGCCAATCTCGCTGCAAGGCCCTTGGCCAGGGAGGGCATCGGGTTGCCGGAGCAAGACGGCGCCGTGGCGGGAGCAGTGAGTAGCAATGCCCAATGCACCGCCCAACGCACACGGCCGGGCCAACAAACACGCCGCAGCGGCACGTCGTCCTTATACGCCGCTGCCGTCCTGTGAGTCAGACGGTGATGCCCGTGCTCGACCGGGAAGAAAAACTGGGGTCGTCCGAGCCACCAGCAGGGCTGCGAGGCTGCTGCCTGTTGCCTGGCGTGCGCAAGCCAATGCCTCGGGTGCGTGCGTTGCCCAAGCGTTGCTCGCCGTCGGCGCGTTGTCTCGGCGCGTTGTCTCGACGCGTTGTCTGGATTGCTCAGCATACAGTGTGTGCAGGCTTGCTTAGAGAGCAGGCAGGAGCCCCGCGCTGGGCGCGTTGTTGTCGCGTCTGCGGGGCCAGGCTTATCTAATCAGTCGCACTCGTAACTGCCTCAACCACTGTAGCCTCCCTGTAATCGTTTGTTTTTCCGCCCCGCTTTTCCCCGACGCGTTAAGCCCGCGTAGCGCATTTAAAGTGGCCGTCGCGGTACACGACTTTTCGCTCCTGTCCTCTCCTCTCCTCCTCTCTCGCCAGGCTCAACATCGCCAACAGCCCTCTCGACGCGTCTCTCTGCTCTCGCTGCCAATTGACCTGCGGGCCTGCGTCTGTCTGCATCTGTCTGGTCTGCATCTGCACTCCGCTGGTTGCCTCGTCTCGGCTTTCCTCTCCTTTTCTCCTCCTCCTCCTTCTCCCTCCTCCTCCCACAACGCAATGTTTGTTCGCAAGCGTGGTGAGTACTTCCGCCCTTGTCCTCTTGCCCTGCTTGTCGTTTCCCCCGCTGACACTCCCAGACGGCCGCCAGGAGCGCGTCCAGTTCGACAAGATCACGGCCCGCGTCTCGCGGCTGTGCTACGGCCTGGACGTCGACCACGTCGACCCCGTGGCCATTACGCAAAAGGTCATCTCGGGCGTCTACGGCGGCGTGACCACGGTCCAGCTGGACGACCTCGCGGCCGAGACGGCCGCGTACATGACGGTCACGCACCCCGACTACGCCGTGCTGGCCGCGCGCATCGCCGTGTCCAACCTGCACAAGCAGACCAAGAAGCAGTGGTCGGCCGTCGTCAGCGACCTGTACCACTATGTCAACCCGCGCAACGGCAAGAAGTCGCCCATGATTGCGCAGGAGACGTACGAGTGCGTCATGCGCCACAAGGACGACTTTGACTCGGCCATTGTCTACGACCGCGACTTCAACTACCAGTACTTTGGCTTCAAGACGCTCGAGCGCTCCTATCTGCTCAAGCTCAACGGCAAGATTGTCGAGCGCCCGCAGCACATGATTATGCGCGTCGCCGTCGGCATCTGGGGCGACAATGTCGAGCGCGTCGTCGAGACGTACAACTACATGTCCAACAAGTTTTTCACGCACGCCTCGCCCACCCTCTTCAACGCCGGCACGCCCCAGGCCCAGCTCTCGTCGTGCTTCCTCGTCGACATGAAGGAGGACAGCATCGAGGGCATCTACGACACGCTCAAGACGTGCGCCATGATCTCCAAGACCGCCGGCGGCATCGGCCTCAACGTCCACCGCATCCGCGCCACCGGCTCCTACATTGCCGGCACCAACGGCACCTCCAACGGCATCATCCCCATGCTGCGCGTCTTCAACAACACGGCCCGCTACGTCGACCAGGGCGGCAACAAGCGCCCCGGCGCCTTTTGCATCTACCTCGAGCCCTGGCACGGCGACGTCTTTGAGTTCCTCGACCTGCGCAAGAACCACGGCAAGGAGGAGGTCCGCGCCCGCGACCTGTTTTTGGCCCTGTGGATCCCCGACCTGTTCATGAAGCGCGTCGAGAAGAACGGCGAGTGGACCCTCATGTGCCCCAACGAGTGCCCCGGTCTGGCCGACTGCTACGGCGACGAGTTCGAGGCCCTCTACGAGTCGTACGAGCGCGAGGGCCGCGGCCTCAAGACGGTCAAGGCCCAGAAGCTGTGGTACGCCATCCTCGAGGCCCAGACCGAGACCGGCAACCCCTTTATGCTCTACAAGGACCACTGCAACCGCAAGAGCAACCAGAAGAACCTCGGCACCATCCGCAGCTCCAACCTGTGCACCGAGATTGTCGAGTACTCGGCCCCCGACGAGGTCGCCGTCTGCAACCTGGCGTCGCTGGCCCTGCCCTCCTTTGTCGACTACACCAACGAGGTCTACGACTTTAAGAAGCTGCACGAGGTCACCCAGGTCGTCGTGCGCAACCTCAACCGCATCATTGACGTCAACTACTACCCCGTGCCCGAGGCCCAGAACAGCAACATGCGCCACCGCCCCATTGGTGTCGGCGTCCAGGGCCTGGCCGACGCCTTCCTCGCCCTGCGCATGCCCTTTGAGTCGCCCGAGGCCCGCGAGCTCAACAAGCAGATCTTTGAGACCATCTACCACGCCGCCCTGACCGCGTCGGCGGACCTGGCCGCCGTCGAGGGCACCTACTCGTCGTACGAGGGCAGCCCCGTCTCGCAGGGCATCCTGCAGTTTGACATGTGGGGCGTCAAGCCCTCGGGCCTCTGGGACTGGGACGCCCTGCGCCTCAAGATCAAGGAGCACGGCATCCGCAACAGCCTGCTGATGGCGCCCATGCCCACCGCCTCCACCTCGCAGATCCTGGGCAACAACGAGTGCTTCGAGCCCTACACCTCCAACATTTACCAGCGCCGCGTGCTGGCCGGCGAGTTCCAGGTCGTCAACCCGTGGCTGCTCAAGGACCTGGTCGACATGGGCCTCTGGTCCGACAACATGAAGAACCGCATCATTGCCGAGGGCGGCTCCATCCAGAACATTCCCAACATCCCCGCCGAGACAAAGGCCCTCTACAAGACCGTCTGGGAGATCTCGCAGCGCACCATTGTGCAGATGGCCGCCGACCGCGGCGCCTTTATCGACCAGTCGCAGTCGCTCAACATTCACATGCGCGAGCCCACCATGGGCAAGATCACCAGCATGCACTTTACCGGCTGGAAGCTGGGCCTCAAGACGGGCATGTACTACCTGCGCACGCAGGCCGCCGCCCAGCCCATCCAGTTCACCGTCGACCAGGAGGCGCTGCGCGTCGCCGACACCAACGTCGGCCGCGCCGCCGTGGCGCCCAAGCGGCGCGCGCCCCCCAGCGGCACCTACCCCACGACGGTTTCGGGCGTGCCGCCGCACACCTACTCCAACGGCGCCGGTGCTAAGAACCTGGCGCCCGCGGGCGTGTCCAACGGCATCCCCACGCCGAGCACGACGCCGCCGCCGCCCGCTGCTGCTGCGGCGGCGGCGGCGGTCCGCGTCATGGCCTCGCCGACCAAGCCGGTGCCCTTCAAGGCGGACGTCGAGGAGGGCGAGTCGCCCAAGGCGCTGCCCACCGAGCCTGCCGGCAAGCCCAAGATCGAGGAGCTCGCCGACCCGGCCCTCAACGGCAAGTCGCAGAGCGAGGACGGCGACGAGGACAGCCAGGAGCGCGAGCACGACATTTACGCCGACGCCGTTCTTGCCTGTAAGTGCGCCCGACGCCCTTTGTCCTTTTGACCCGACTAACACTTTGCAGGCAGCATCGAGAACCCCGAGGCCTGCGTCATGTGCAGCGGCTAGACTGCCGTTTGCCAATGTACGGCGGTTGGTGTGCAAGTTTGTTTCCTGCATTATAATCATCACGTTTTGTGATGTCATGTGTTTTCTGTGGCCACGATATATCTTCCGGGTTTGTTTCTCGCTTTGCTCTTTTGTCTTTTACTCTTGCTTTGCTGTCCTGCTCCTGTTTCCTGTTATTGGGTACTGTACGAAGGGATTGACCGCCGTGCTTTTCCGTCTCGCAGGAGGGAAGCACCAATTGGATTTTCTGTCGAAGCTGGTTTCTTGACAGGCCAGGCAGCACGACGAGAAGAAACACGTGCTTATGAGACGGACGGTGGATTTCTGTATGTTATGTTTCGGCTGTTGGTATGGATCCATTTTGGTCATTCTCCTTTTCTTGTGGTCCGTGACTTGTCTCCTCATTTCGTTCATTTCGTTTCTTGCCTCCTTTGCACCACGCAGCTGTCTCGGCCGGCGTGTTTGATGTGATGCCGTGCCACGGAGTCTGGTGGCACGGAGCTCTGTGCCACAGCATCACATCCGTCTGCCGCCGTAATTCGGCCGCTGCCGCGCGATGCCGTGCCCTCGTCCAGTTTGAAAAAAAAAGAGAGAAAAGAGAGAAAGAGCCCGTCACGCGAGACTCTCTTTGCCGTGTTTTCAGTCGCGGCAATGCATTCCTCGGCTGTGCCTTGGATGGCATGGCCTGAGGCTAAAACGATTCGAGGTAAAAAAGACCAGGCTTCTTCTCGCTGAACAAAGGCCCTTTGCAAGCAATCTGATTTAGACGGCAACAACACACGTTGCAATACCACAAATGTTTCGAGTAGCACAGCCGATGGTGGCCTGAAACGGAAACTGGGATCGCAATTTCCAGTCGAATCAAAAGGACCAGATAAAGACGGAAACCCACCAGTCGAAAAGCCCTAGCCAAGTGGCTGGCCGGCGTTACAAACGGACACCGCTGTGTCGATGCCAATTACTCGCAGTCGTAGTTTGGAGCAAAGATGGAGAAACGATTGGAAGAGGCAAAAGACCGGCGGAAACATGGACAGGGGGGGCAAACGGACGGGACGCCCAGGGGATAGGGGTTGAAGGGAGAGGAGAGGAAACGGCACAAGCCAATCAGGCGCACGCGTCCGCCCCTTTTGTGTCTCCCTTTCTTGGACGTGCATCGTTTCCGTGCATCGTTTCCACGGCGGCCACAGAGTCAGAGGCAGGCTCGCAGTCGAGCATCGGTGTTGATACGTGGCCAGGCCCCGACATGGGAATCTGTCTGGCAGGAACTACGAGTATCCTTACTCGTACTTTGCACAGACAGACCGTACATAGGATATGCATATATATGTAATGTACTTTGACAGACGTGAAAAAACGAGAAATGAAACCACGACCATCTTTGATGGACAAGACAGTAATAACACAAAAGTACTTGCCTGCGATCCAGGGTCAGGGGACGACTGCAGTCCCCACGCGCCCAAGATGGAAACAAACCTTTTCACGTCCTCCAAGCCAGTCGTGTCTTGTTCTTTTTTTTCGTCGTTTTTTCTCCGACTTCTTTTTCGTCGCGGGCACGACTCCTGTTCCTTCCCTTTTCTGCTCCCTTTTTTCTGTCGTGCAAGAGTGGACGCAGAAGGAAGGAGCCACTCGGCGATCACTTCATTTTGACACCATTGGCGCACATGGTCGTAATAGTCTCGTTCTAGGCCGGGGCCGTGGCCGTGACGGCTGGTTGCTGGGTGGCAGGACCCTCCACGGCGCGTCGAGTCGTTTCCGTTTCTGGAAGCCCGGCAGCGGTGTGCTCGGCGAGGAAGGAGAGGCCTTTGCGCGGCCGGCTGCCTGCAGCTGCAGACGACGACTCGTCCGCCGCTCTTTCCCATCAAAACGCAGCGACTGCACAGAGTGCGGCCAATTGAGCTGAACGACAGGGGTGCCGCACTAGAGCCAAATTGCAAGTCCAGCCTGACTCGATTCGAGGTTGCATGAGAGATCTGGGCGGCAGAGTCACACCGCCACGGGTACGACGTATGGACGGAGCAATCATACTTTATTGTCGCTTGGGGAAATAAGAGGCAGCCACAGGGGGGCGGAGCCACGCTAGCCACAGCCAGTTCCAACTTTTCAGCTCTGTGGAGGATCCCTGTTTTTCGACTTCTTTTCAGCTTTTTTTTCCACCTTTTTTTACAGCTTTTTTTTCAGCTCATCTGGCCAGTGCACCCCCGCCTGCCATCAAGACGTGGACCGGCGGAGCAAGTGTGGCCCGGTCTGTGGCTGGCCGGCCGGCCACCGGCGAGAAAACACACCGTGCATCTCCGCCTACCGGAGTGCAATTCGACGTCGCAGCCTGGCCGATGGTGATAGCCTACCGAATAAAAGGCCCGCTGGCGGTGAAGACAGTGTTTGCGCTTTTCTCGTCGTCGTCGTCGTCGTCGTCGTCGTCGTCGTCGTCGTCTCAGCGGTCTGCTTTTTTTCGTCGTCCTTTGTGCCTGGATCTGGGCGTCTGGCAGTGATTACTGAGTGCTGATCGGCAGATGGACGAAGACTCAGCGCCAGGAGGCAAGAGCAGGAACATGCCCGGGCCCAGGCAGCGCCAGCCGTGTCCCATGGCGCCGGTGCGTTGGCAATGAATGCCATGATGATCGATGCGTTGACGGTACGTGTAGATCGTCCGCCAGCCAATCACGGGCAGCGCCTGCTGCTATATGTGGACCCGGTCCTGGACCCAATGACGAAATGGGGCCTGGTTGAAAGACGACAAAAGTACTTTCAGGCCAACAGTGGCACCTGCTGTACTTTGTCGTGGACAGCTGGTACCGCCCCACCAAGCTTGAAAAACCGGGGCAGGCACGACCAGCACATTGACGGCCCCTGCCCAGCTGTACATACGTCGTATGCACACTGACTCCGGAGAACAAAACGCAGCATGGCATGCACTTGGCAATGACGCCCATTGGCGGCTCGGACAAGGACTGCGGAGAACGAGAATCTTGATAGATCAAGCCGCACAAAGTACGTCGTCGCGCGCCACGGCAAAGAGGCCGCCTCTTTCACGTTCGGTCAGCTTCCTCGTGCAGACATCGCTCTTGCCGCTGGACGCGCATTGGGCGGCTGTTCTCTTGCCGAGTAGGTGGACTGCTGCTGCCTCTTTGGGACGCTCTGTCTGTTAGCACGCAGCTTAGCACTAGCATCGTCACGTCCGTCACACGCTGCATCGCTCCTTCCTCCGGCGCGATGCTTTGTACTCCCAGCTGCAGGCGTTCCTTCCGTCTGAGGCGGGACGCGTCTTTGTGTTGCTCTTGCCCCCGCGACCATCTGCCGCGTCCTTTTCTGCCGTCTCCCGCTTCTGCGTTTTCCCCTTTTTCTTTCTTTCTTTTCCCCCCGCGCATCTTTGACCCAACAGTACGTATCCGTCAGCCTCTTTTTGCCTCCGTGTCGTCATCCACAGACGAGAAGGCCGTCCGCGGATATATCTATCCTTGCTCCCTCGTCCGTGGCTCTTTGTTTTCGACCTCATCTCATCTTCACTGCTAATTTGACAGCATCGCATCACCAAATCACGACGCAATCACGATCACTGATCTAATTACCGAAATCACTCAAATCACTCAAAGCACCAAGCACCATCAAACGGCTGTGACTTGCTGTAAGTACTCTGCTTTGCTGAGCTGCAGAGGCCTTTCTGCCGTCTCGTTCACTTCCTGGACACTCCTCTTGTGCCCCGTCTGTACGCCGAAGTCGACGCTCATCAAAGGGCCAAGCCAAGAGGTAGCCAACCGCGGCTTTGCTTCGCTTGTCTGGAAATTGCACTCCCTGCCTTGTCTTATTTGGCTCCTGGACGGCCCACCCCTGCCCCTGTACTTTACTTTATTCCAAGATCGATCTAGTTCAGATCGGTTGGGCTGTCGTGGGCTACGGGCCTTTTGCCGTGTCTTCTTATCTGGACGTACCCTGGCAATACCCTTTATTGACTCTTTGCTTTTGCGCTGGCCACACTCCCCAAACCTACAAATACATGACTTGCGATCCCTTGATTTTCTTGGAATTTGTTTTACCTGCTATTCCTTTGACATCCGCTCCCTTTCTCACTCTTCCGGACCACGCGCCGCATCCTCAAGTCAGTGGCATCGTACTGTGGAAAAATCAACTGGCAATCTAACAACTCACAGAATCCAAGCCTACACAATGTCTTCGACCCGTGTCCTCCTCGCCCTTGTGGCTGCTGCGGTTGTGAAGGCCGACTTCCCCGCCAACTTCCCTGCTTGCGGTGTAAGTTGCAACGGCATCCATCTCCTGTCGAGTGCACATAGTCTGACCTGCTAGACCACATGCATCAACAACATGGGCGCCCAGAGCAGCGCGCTCGGCTGCTCGTCGTCGACCGACTACTCGTGCCTGTGCAGCAACCAGAACTACATCTTTGGCATCCGTGACTGCTCGTACGAGTCGTGCAACAGCGATAGCAACGCTGCTGAGGTTGTCGCCTACGGTGTCGAGCTGTGCTCGTCTGCCGGTGTTGTTGTCCCCACCACCACCACCACTGGCACCGGCAGCGGCGCCACCACCACTGGCAGCGGCAGCGGTGCCACCACCACCGGCGGCTCCGGTTCGGGCAGTGGCACCACCACTGGTGGTTCTGGCTCGGGCAGCGGTACGACTGCTACCGACGGCGGCTCCAGTGGCACGGCCACCAGCGGCTCTGGCTCTACCGGCACTGGCGGCGTTATTGCTGGCGGCGCGGGCGGCTCAGGCGGCTCGGGCACTGGCACGGCCACCGGCACCGAGGGCGGCTCGGGCACCGCCACGGGCACTGCTACTGGCACCGAGACCGGTGCTGCCGGCTCTGGCACTGCCACTGGCACCGGGGCTGGCGCTGCCGGCTCTGGCTCTGGCACCGCTACTGGCACTGCCTCTGGCACCGGGGCAGGTGCTGCCGGCTCCGGCTCTGGCACTGCTACGGGAACCGCCACTGGCACCGGCACCGAGACGGGTGCTGCCGGCTCGGGCACCGAGACCGGCACTGCCACCGGCACCGGCGCTACCACCACCGGCGGCACTGCCGGCTCTGCCACCTCCACCTCGAGCACGGCTTTTGTACGTTCAAGGATGAGCTGTTGTGGTTGATTTGAATGTTTGCTAATATTTTTTTCTCTAGGCTCCTCACTTCACCGCTGGCCCCGTCGGCGTTGTCGCCGCCGCTGTCGGCATTGCTGCTATTCTGCTGTAAAGTTGATGCAGCTCTTGTCAAGATCAAACGATAATTTAATGGCCGACACGAAAAGGGGGAAGCTACAGCTGCTGCTATGGTAGCTGGGAACTAATGTGGGATGCATTTGTTTTTTTTTCTTTCTCGGTGTCTGACTCTGACGCTGATTTCTTGTTTCATTTCTTCCGTTCTTTACTATACCAAACATTTGAGGCGCATGGGCCTGGTGAGGCTCGATGGGAGTAATTAATTATACCACAGCATGGACGAGGTGGTCGAATCGATTTCTGGTCAAGCAGCAGCGAGAACAAATGCAGTGTAGACAAAGTGTGGTCACGTGCAAACGTTTGGTCAGCCAAATGACATTGATTCGATGGCAACCGTCTTTCGAGGAAAGAGCGACTGGTCCACTACAGTATGCTAAAGAAAGAGACGAGAAAGAGACTAGATAGCGTATCAAGACAGCCGCGAGACACCGCGAGACAAGATGCCGGCCATTAAGCATGGCTGGCGACCGACTCGAGCGGCACGGCGGTCTCGGCGGTCTCGTCATGGACGGCGCTGGCCTTTTCGTGGTCGATGACGGCGGTCTTGTCGGCGGCGGCAAGGTCCTCCCTGGTCTGCAGCTTCTTGGCGACGTTGAGGTGCAGGTAGGGCTCCATGTTGGGGACGAGGAACGCAGCACCAATCAGGATGACGGAGAAGGGGATGGTGCAGTAAAAGACAATCTTGAAGCTCTGGGCATAGGCCGTCTTGAGGCTGGCGGCCACGGCGCCCTCGACGGCGGCGGTGATGCCGGGCACGCCGGCGACGTCGCCGGCGGAAATGCCGGCGTAGAGCGCGGGCAGCGAGGACGCGGGCAGGCCGGCGCCGGTGGCGGCGGCGCCGACGTACCGGGGGATGTTTGCGGCGAGCTTGTTGTCGAGGACGGAGACATACATGGCCTGGGCGACGGCGCCGCCGAGGGCGCGGATGGAGCCCATGACGCCGGTGGCTAGGCCAATGTCCTGCGACTCCTGGACCAGGGTGACGCCGGCAAAGGCAATGGTGTCGATGGCGCCGATGCACATGAGGCCGAGCACGCCGAGGGCGAGACACAGCGAGTGGGTGTCGGCGGTGACGGTGGCCAGGGGCGTGATAAAGGCCATGGCGCCGACGGCCACGGCCACGGTCTGGGCCTTGACGCGGGGGACGTAGCCCAGGGCCAGGCCGGCCATGGTCTGGCCCAGCAGGATGCCGCCGCCGACGACCGACGACTGCCAGCCGACGGCAATGCTGTCGGACGTGTAGAGGGCGCTGATGATAGTGGGCCACAGCACGGTCATGGAGTAGTAGATCATGGCGCCAATGGTGCCGATGCCGACGATGCCGACGAAGCCCCTGTTGCGGAACAGGCGCGGCGGCATCAGCGGCTGGACGCGGCAAAAATAGGCCTCCCAGACGACAAAGGCCGCCATGGTGGCAACGCCAATCAGCAGCATGCACAGCGTCTGCGCGCTGGCCCAGGGGTACGACGTGCCGCCCCACGAGAGGCCGATGAGGAAGAGCACGCAGCCGCCGACGAACAGAAAGATGCCGACGTAGTCAATCTCCTTGACGGCCTGCCACTTGGACTTGCCGGCCACGTGCAGCTGGTTGTACGACGGCGGGTGGTAGAGGAACACAAAGAGCACAAAGGTGATGGCGTTGAGGATGATGCCAATGTAGTAGCTCCAGCGCCACTTGGACACGGTGTTGTTGATGAAGCTGCGCGCAATGACGGGGCCGAACACGGCAAACGGCAGGCTCGACGCGAAGCAGAGCGTCACAATGGCGCCGCGGTGCTTGTTGGGCACCAGCTCGCCCAGCGTGATGCCAAACGACAGCTGGCCGGCCGCCGACAGCCCGTTGAGCAGGTTGGCGCCGATCAGCATGTTGACGTTCTTGGCCACCGCGCCCACGATACACCCGACCAGCGACAGCACCGTCGTGCCCAGCACCATCCACTTGCGCCCGAAAATGTCCGACAGACGGCCGATCAGCAGGAAGCCGACGCACGAGCCGAGCGTCCACACCGTCGCCACCCAGTTGATGTCAGGCGAGTTGCCGAGGTCCGCGTTGATGAGCGACAGCGTGTTGGCCGGCAGCACCCAGCCGAGGTACGCGCAGATGGAAGCAAAGCAGACGGCCTGGGGGTGCGTGTCAGCTTCATGCGAATGTTATAGCCGCGGAGCAGATGGGCGGTCTATACAGCGTATAGTCCGTGTGCCTCGGCAAGGCCGCAGCGGCGGGATGGAACGCACAACGATGGTGCCCACAAAGGCAGGACTGTAATAATAGCCCTTGGGCATGTCCTCGAGGTCGCCGCCGACGGCCTTTGCGTCAATGTAGTCGACCGTGCCGTCAATGTGGGCGACCTTGGCGACATCGTGGCCGGCCACGATCTCGTGGGTGGCCTTGCCCTCGCGAATCGAGTGGCCGTCTTCCGACATGGCGATGATGGACAGGGAGGGCAAGCCAAATGACAAGAGGGAGCGATGGGAGGGGGAAATAATAATAAAAAAAAGCAGGCTGGGCGGAGAAACACAAAAGTCACATTAAAAATTGAAACTTGGAAATGGCGGCTGGCTTCTCCTTTTTATAGTCTCGTACCCTGCCTGGGGAACAGCAAGAAGCTTCTCCGAGATTTCTTTGCGCAGATGGAGACGGGAGAATGGAGTATAGAGTACGAGCAGAGCATGGAGAACATTACGGGGGAACGGAGAAGACGACTATATCCCGAGCGTGCCCGTGTTTGGAGGAAGCATCGAGTCGCCACTGGGCAGGACACAAACTCGTGTTTTCTGGGCCGCGTGGCTACGGGCTGGGTACCCAAGGATGAGGTTAGCCAGCCTCGGAGTTCAAGGGAGGCGTGCTGTTTCTCCCTCTTTGTCTCCTCAGTGTGCCTTACCCCAGATGCGACCCGTGCCAGGGTGGCTAGAGTGGCATCAATGATTCACCAAGCAAGCTACGTAGGTGAAATAGAAGTCGAGGGCAGGGTACACCATAATCTTGGCAGGCTCTGTCCAAGTGGGCAAAGTACGACGTACACAGCAACACGATTCCGGCATAGGCTGTGTGGAGAGCGGAATGCGGAGTGCGGAGTGCGGGATGGGTCATGAGCCTTGGCAACGGCAAGTCTGGGGGATATGGGGAGGAGGCAGAGTGGTGTTTGACGATTGTTATGTTGGCATACGAGTATAAAGTATTGCTGGGCGTCTCGGCGCAGACTGTCGCAGTGCAGAAGCGAAACGTCGAGACAGCTGTCAGAGCCTCGGCCTGCCAAAGAGACATACAAGGAAGGCACGATGCACTGTCGGCAAAGGCCATCTGCGGGTATGCCCGACGCCATATCTCGACACGATGATTATACTTGTACAAGAGGAAGGCACGACAGCCCAGTGCCCGGGGTAGGCGTTGGAAGCCGGCCCTCTGGAATGCTACGGGAGAATGTCCAAGCCCGCGGCATTTTCTTCTGTTTCCCTTACCCGTTCTGTTTTGGTCCTCCTTTTCTAAGCCGTGTCACCTAGACGAAGATTGGCCCGCGGATAGGATGACCCAAATCTGGTAAAGGAAGGACCTCCCTCTCACTGCCTGCCCTTTGACCCACTCCATGTCACACTTTCCCCACACGGATACCCCAAAAAAACAATGGAGCTTCTCCACTACTTTGTCCTGCCAATTCAGCCAATCACAACACACCAACCAACGGTCTGGAAAAAGTCTCCCGCCCAGAAGCATGCCGTGCAGGAACACGATTTCCAAGCAATGCCGGTGCAGGATCGATTGTTGAACGGCAGTTGACAAAGGGCAAAATAATGAGCCCGCCAGTCGCTGACTGTGCCCCAGTCCATAGCTTTTCCGCCAGCAAGTCACGCAGAGCATCTTGGAGCTCGTCATCATGACGCCCGATTTGTGGGGATGAACTTGAAAAAGGCCGAGCAGCTTGGCAAATAAAGGCTGCTAGAGATTGTGCGTGTGAGTAGAGTGGCTGGGAAACACGGGAAATAACATGGCAAGTCCCAGAGCAGGTCGACTCGTTTGGGCCAGTGGACGAGGACGTGACTCTGATCTTATATGCCGCCTATCAACCGCTTCTATATCTCTTGTCAGCGAGGGTCGGAACAAGTAGGCTAATAGAACAGGACTGCTTTTGGTGCAGCCGTAAAAAGGGAACAAAAGCGATCCCCGTAGAACGCCACAACGGCTCATGGGCAACGGCAAGGTGGATTCAAGTCCTGGCCGCTTGTGCTTTCCTGGGCAAACGTTTACGACGTGCAGGTGGGCGATTCGACGAGTCCGTGGTGGTCCATGCACTTACGGTCACATTGGAAGACGATTCCTTTGTCTTGACTCTAGATTACTGTGCTTTTCAAGCATACGGCCGTCTGTTATGTGTACATGGGACATACATGAGCGTCCTCTCCAGACCAGGAAAACCAACACCACAAAAAAAAAAGCAAAGCTCCATGGTCGCGCTGTCGCCAAGCAGCAGGGAGAACAAAAATGCAAGATCTATATATTATGAGTGTACAATGCAAAGACCAAATCGAGAGGCCGCTTTCGTATCATCGTTCTTTGCCCTTTTTTGAGATGCGAAGATAAAAAAAAGAGGCCAGTGCAAGGCCGCCGCCAAGGGTTCAGCCATGGTTCTAGAGTCGGTCTTGTCCAGTCTTGCGGGTATATTGCAGTCTCTCGCGCCGCGCATCCGCATACTGTGTTTTGACGCGCACTTGCGTCTATCCACCCCAAAATGAGTCACCAAAAAAAAACCTCGTTCCATGTTCCCCGTCCTTCATATGCCCATCAAAAATCCGTGTCGTATCCATGTTTCGTTTTTCTCTCTTGCACAACGTTAGCTGTCGGTCGCTCCGGTGCCGACCTTTTTGGCCGTGTCCGTGCTGCCGATGCTGGTGCTGGTGTCGCGGCGCCGTGCCATGCGGGTCGTGCGGGGGACGGACGCACTGCTGCGTCCGCCCGTGTGCTGCGCCAGAGGCGTCGAGCTCTGCGAGAAAGGCGTCGTCTTCTTTTTTGACTTTGCCATCATGATGCCGCCATCGCTGTCGCTGTCGTCGTCCTCGTCTGTGAGGCAGCGGCTGTTGGCGCGCACGGGCGTCGACAGAGGCGCCCGCGAAGACGACGTGGTGGCGTCCAGCTGTTCGACGGGGATCGCGCCGCCACCGCTGCCCCACCCCTGCTGGTCCTTGAGACTGCTCTGGTCGGGCTCCTCTTGGCCTGGCTCGGCCTGGTCCAGAGGGAAGGCGGCTGGCTCTTTGCCCAGCAGGGCCGGGGGCGTCATGGAGTCGGCAACGTCCACCAGCGACGGCCCGTCCACGACGCCCGGGTTGCCGAGAAAGTCGCCCTCCATGTCGGCCGAGACGGAGCTTGCGCCGCTCAAGAGCGCGGGCAAGGAGGGGTCGGACTGGAAGGTCGTCATCGCGTTGGAGCTTCCCTTGCGGTGGCCCGGGTGGCTGCTGCCGACAAACGAGCGGTGCGTCATTTCGCTGGGGCTCGTCAGGGGCGTTTGGCTGAAGCTCTCCTCGAGCGACACGGAGCTCGACGATGTGGCTGTCGGCATGCGGTTGGCAGGCAGGCCGGCGGATGTGCAGGGCGAGGCCGGGCACGCGATGCTGCTCTCCGGCAGGGGGCCGACAATCGACCGCAGCTGCTGCGCGGCCGCATTTGGGAGGGCAGACAGGCTGTTGGACTTGTTGCGGCCAACCGCCGTCGTCGTCTCCTTGGACAAGATGTCTTGCACGCGGTGCGCCGTAACCGGCCTCTCCTCGCTGGCAGCAAAGACGTAGGGCGAGGGTGCGAGGGCGGGCGGCGAAGGGCCAGACACGGTCGCGGTCTCGGTCTCGGTCTCGTCCGACGAGCCCGTTGTCGACTTGGACATGCCGAGCGGCTGTCCCACGCTGCCGGGGGCGATGGCCGTGCTAAGGCCGACAACGGGCCCGGCATGCTTGTCGGGGCGGGCAAAAATAATGCCGGCACGGTCCGTCGACCGCGTGCGAGCGTCGGCGTCGGTCGATGAGGATCGCGCGTTCCGTGCTTGCCGGGCCGGGTTGACGAGGGCGAGCGTCGACAGATGGTCAGCCGGGGCGGGCGTCGTGGGCGCAGGGCTCGCGGGCGCAGGGCTCGGGGGCGCCGTGTGGAGTTCGCGCAGAATCGACGCGCGGCTCAGGATGGCGTTGGTGATGGAGCGGGAGTGGATGTGGCGGGGGGCGGGCCGAGGCAGCAGCGTGTTTGCGTTTGCGTTTGCGTTTGCATTTGCCGGGCTAGCTTCGCCAGAACCGTCGAGGTTGTAGCTGAAGACGCTTCCGCCGAGCGCTGCGTGCATCGCGGGCTGGGGTCTGGCTGGCGGCGAGGGCGTCGCCTCCCCTGCAGACATCAGCGGCTGCTGCGGCACGGCCTCGGAGCTGGGGGTTCTCTCGCCTGGAGACGCGTACGGGCTTGCGGTCTGGCTCTGCGCCAGAGGGTGGTGCGGCGGCGGCTCGGTGGGCATGCGCGTCACGGTGGCAAAGTAGTCGGTGCTCTCGCTGCCGCGCAGGCTCTTTCGGCGTGCGTCGCGTGAGTGGTGGTGGTGGTGGTGGAAGCTGAGGGGGCTCGAGGAGGTCGGGTGGTGGCCCTGGCTGAAGCTGTGCACATGGCCAAAGTTGGGGCCGCTGGCGGCGCTGTTGTTGTGGGGTGCGGCGGACAGGATGTTGATGGGCTGGGAGACAGACGGCGGCTCGGCGGCGGCGATGGAGCTGGCGGCCGAGCTGACGGCGCGGTTGCGGGTGGAGGAGGGCGCGGCGCTCTCGTCGCGCTCGGGGCGCGCGTTGATGACCTTGTCGACGGCGCGCTTCACGGCGGACCGGGCGCGCTGGAGGAAGTTGAGCGGCACGACGGCGTCGCCGATTTCGGCGTCGTCGACGTGGATGGTGCGGTCCTGGGTGCGGGCCGGGTCGGTGTCGCTGAGCCAGGCGGGCACGTTGGCAATGTCCTCGGTGACCCAGGGGTGGCGCTTGATGTCGCGCAGGCGGATGCGCTTCTCCGGGTTCTTGATGAGCATCTTGCGCAGCAGGTCGAGCAGCTGGTCGGGCACCTCTTCGTACTCGGGGTCCGCGTCGCTGCGGTAGAGGGGGTGGGGGTTGGTGCGGCTGTAGAGTGAGGAGCCGGTCGGGTCGGTGTAGATGCCGACGGGCTTGAGGCGGCGCTTGGGGATGTAGGCCTCCTCGGTGGCGATCTTGCGGAACATGGAGAACTCGTCCTCGGCCAGAAAGGGGATGCGCGCGTAGAGCAGGCAGTAGAGGGTGACGCCGAGGGACCAGACGTCGATCTGCTCGGAGACGCGCGGCGGCTCCTTGTCGACGTCGGTGTAGCACAGCTCGGGGGCGAAGAAGGCGGGCGTGCCGACGGTCTTGGACAGCTCGCGGTCGTCGTCAAAGTTGCGGGCCTCGTCCTCGGTGATGGGCGTGGTGTCGGGCTCGCCGTCACGGATGGGGCGGCCAAAGTAGGAGACGCCAAAGTCGGAGATCTTGACGTGGAAGCCCTTGGACCACAGCAGGTTGGCGGGCTTGATGTCGCGGTGGACGACGCCGTGGTAGTGCAGGTACTCGAGGCCGAGCACGGTGTCGCGGAAGGACGTGCGCGCCTGGGAGATGTTGAAGCAGGGCACGTAGGAAAAGTCGTCGGCGTAGGGGTCGTGCACGATGGAGTTGAAGTCGAGGCCCGACAGGTGCGACATGACCGAGTCGGCCACGCTGGGCGAGCGCTGGCGGGCGCGGGAGGCGGCGTCCTCCATGTAGGCGCCAAACATGCTCCCGTCGAGGGCGTTGGACAGGGCGTTGCCGGGATGCACGAGGCCGGGGGTCTCGTCGCCGCCGTCGCCGCGTTCATCACGTTCGACGCCCTCGCCGATCTGGGCCATGTGGGACAGGGGCGAGGTGTCTGTGCTAAAGGACTGGGGCGTCGGGGCGCTGGCGACAGACGTGGACGAGGCCACGCGGGACGGGGCGCGGGAGGTGACGCGGGACACGGGGTGGGACTCGAGGAGCGACGTGTCGGGCCCCAGGCCGATGCTGGGCACGTACCACCACGGCGGCTGGCCGTCGTCGGGGTCGTCGGCGGTGACGTGGTAGACGGTGGTCCACGCGTTGACCGGCGGGGGCGTGCCGTTTGCGCGGGCCTCCTTGAGGGCGCGGACGGTGGCCTTGCGCTCGAGCACGGCGTGCCAGTTGACCTCGCCGGGCGCGAGCGCCTTGCCGTGGACGCCGAGCTCGAAGCGGTAGCGCTCAAAGTAGCAGACGTTGGGCAGGCCCTTTTTGCGCCAGGTCATCTCGCCGCGCTCGACGTACTCGAGCACCATGTAGATCTTTTGCAGCTCCGGGTCGTCGATGACCTCGAGCAGGGCCACAATGTTCTCGTGGCGGATCTTTTTGAGAATGGCAATCTCGCGCTTTGTGTTTTGCTGCGGGTCGACGGCCGACACCTTGCCGAGCCGGCGCGTCTTGGAGAGGCGGGGGATGATCTTGATGGCCACCATGCGAAAGTCGCGCGTGTCCTGCGCCAGCTTGACCTTGCCGTGCTGGCCGCGGCCGATCTCTTCGAGGACCTGGTACTCGTTGATTGTTTTCCGGCCGGTCGCAAAGTCACGCTCGACCGTGGCAATGTGTGTTCTGGTGTGTTAGTAAGAGGGGAGGAGGGGAGGGGGGGAGGGGAGGGGCCTACTCTCGGACGGGCTGTCGAGAGGTCACGTAGGAGCTCTCGTGCGAGATGTTTGGCGTCGGGGAGAGGGTGCTGTCGGGAAGCGCGCTGCCGGCAGCCGAGGCGGACGACAGGGCGGCCGTGTGCGCCGTGTGCGCCATGTGCGGGGTGGAGTGCGAATGCGGCGGGCTGAAGAGGCCGGGCGAGGAGGAGGGCGTGGCGACGCCGGTCGTCCGGACGCCGGCGGGCTGGGGAGAGGAGGGCGAAGAGACGGACGTGGCCGGCAGCAGGCTGAGGACGTGGTGGTGGTGGTGCGGCCGAGACGGCCGCGGGTGTTCGGGCTCCATGGGTGGAGGAGGAGGAGGGGGAGACGGCAGACAGCGCCGGCAGAAGCCGAACGACCCGCCGTGCCGCTGCCGAAGAGCAGGTCTGTGCGTGGAGCCGAGCGAGGCCGGGGTGAAGCCGGGTGTCAAGGCAGGTTCTGCGCCATGTGGCGTTGAGGGCTACTGCACACGAGACATTGGGCGGGCTCCAGGCGGCTCCGGGCGGGGAGGGGGAGCGGCGAGGCGTCTGTCGGGTGTCGGTCGGTGCGATGTTTGCGGCCGGGAGCGGGCACGGGAGCACGGGAGCACGGGAGCGGACAGGAGCGGACACGAGACCGACGAGGGCGTTGCTGGGGGCGATCAGGTCGATGCGGCGTGGAAGCGCAGTCCCATTGCAGAGATAAGCCGGAAAGGAACGGACGAAGAGGGTTCGTCAAGAAAAAGAGGGACGAGAAGACGGAAGACGAGACGGAAGACGAAGGGAAAGACAAAGGGAAAGACGAAGACGAGATGCAGGACGAGATGGAGGGAGCGGAACGATGTCGTGCGGCCAGAAAGAAGAGAGCCGCAGTCTTCGTCGTGGACCGAAAAGAGGCGGGACGAAAGGGGGGAAGACGGCTGTGGACGGCGTTTTGTGGTGGGCTGAAAAGTGGTCTTGCAAAAGGCAGAGTTGGCACTGTCTTCTTGGGAGCGGGTCCTGGCGGGTGGGTCGAGATAGGGCAGGACGACGCTTGTTGGGCGTCACTGAGGCGAACAGCACTCTTTGTTAGCTTTTCGTCAGAGCACTTTTTGCCAGAGCATTGCCTTGTTGGGTGGTAGCGCGGGCAGCGGCGGGTTTCGTGCAGCAGCATCCAGGTACCGACGTGTGGTGCAGGTTGGACTGTGCGCGTACATATACTCGTACTCGTCGATGCTGCCGGGTGAGGTGTTGGCAGAGGGTGGTGTTGGGAGAAGAAAGGAAGAAACAAAACGTCCGGGCAGAGTTGAGACGACGTTCCAAGACGACGTGGCAATGTCGTGTGCTCTTTCCCTGTTTGCTCGCACGCTACGCTGCGGCCGGCACGTTTTGTTCTCTGGGGAAAGAGCGATGCCAACATCGGATGGAAGGGGAAAGCGCGCAGCGACGCAAGATACGCACGACGTCTTGGATACCCTATATCTGCACATTCGAGTAAGATACACACCATACACGTCTTTGAACGAAATGAAGCAAGACGCGAACCAAGCCAGGCGGCGATGTTGGCCTGAATTACGACGTCGCAGTGGCCAGAAACAAGGCAGGTGCGATACGACGTGCTCTGGAGCGAAAGAGGGAAAGAGCGGCGGGACAAAGGACGCAGCGGCCCACTTGCAGACGCACGGAGCAGCACCCAAAGGGAGCGTACTAGTACATGTGCAGGTACTGTGGACACTGCTCGCTCGCAGTGAAAAGAACGAGAAACAGCTGGGTAAAGTACACCGTAAAGTACAGGTACACGTCACACTGGCGCCCAAGACGACGCTGCCCAGGCTCTACGGGTACTTTGTACCCCGTACCGGAGCTGCTCGTCCTTATCGCGCGCAATCCAGGCGCATTATTGGCTGCGGTCCTGACACTTTTGCGATGCACGTCGAGCACCGCTGGCAGGGGTGGGCCGCATGTTTCCCGGCCTCTTCTGCATCGAGATGGAGCTTGCAGGATCTTCTTGGCGTGCTGTTTCGTGGTTTTGTTCTGCCAGCAAGCAGAGGCGGTACTATGTACATATACATAGTACATAGTACATATACATAGTACATATACATAGTACATACGATGGAGGACGTATCACGCGAGAACGCAAACGCGATACGGGATTGTCGTCCATGCCAGCAGGACGTTGAGAGGCGGGACGGGATACGACGATCGATGCGCAGTCAACGTCGTAAGTACGAGTGGTAGTACTTTGTACAGCCTGTGCTTTCTGTCGTCGAGCCGCAGTTGGCGCCACGAACAGGCCTGTGCTCAGGCCTAGGGCGCTAAAGGCTATTTCCCACAGTGCGACTGCCCAAACGCGCTAGGGCGTCTCGGGTAGTGCACTGGACGGCGGATGCACAGGAACGTGTACTCGTGCATTACAAGCGGTGCTGCATGCTCCTAGTCTTCGTACGAACAAAAGAAAACGGGAAAATAAGAAAATTAAACAGGAAATAAAACAAACAGCAGAAAGCAAAGCGGAGACACTACGACGTCCGACGCCGACGCCGACGCCGCACCACAGACGGCCCGGAAACGGCGGCGATCGTTCAGGCCGCTGCAGCCGCTGCCGGCCCCGTCCATCGTCCTGGTCTTTCCGCCGCCGTCCGCCGCGCTGCCGGGGGCCTGGCCGGCACAGCTCGGAGCTGGCCGCCGTCGCCTGTCCCGTCGCTCCGTCCGCTTGGGCGGGCAAGGGAAGGGACGCGGCCGCACCTTGCGAGCCGTCTGTGGAAGGAGCACCGGCCGCGCAGCAAGAGCGACTGTCGGCCCTGCAGCAGGCCCCACCCACCCTTATCCTGCAGCGCCGGCCAATCAGCGCCCGATGCAACCTCGTTGATAGGAAAGACGAAAGACGGGGAGAGGAGAAAAGTGGGGACGCAGAAATTCGTCAACCTCAACGAGTGATCAACGACAAGGAGCAAAGACCCCGCAAGCCGTCACTCGAGATGCTCTGGATCGCATGGACTGCGCCGTGTCTTCTCTGAGATGACGGAAAGCCTCGACAGTCCAGGCCATTTGCACTCGCGGATCCGTTGCTGTGCTGCGGGCGCTCTGGCTAGTCTACTCTGGGAACTGTGCTCTTTACGAGTATATGGAACCAATGGAACATTGGCCGTCTGCAGGGCCAGACCGGTCCATTAGCGGGGATTGGATTTACAAAGGGAGAGAAAGGCGGAGAAGAGAGAAAGAAGAAGGGGGGAAGAAAAGGCAGAAGGGGAGAGGAAAAGGGCAAAAAGAAACGGAGAAGAGAATGAAAAAGAGCAAGAGAAAAAGAAACAAAAAGAAAAAGAAAAGAAAAGAATAGAAATTTGTGGATCTTGCCACGACGCTTGCATGTCTCACAGACAAAAAAATCCCTTTGTCAACGTCTCACTTTTCCTCCGAAGCTCAGGAATGCCAACAAAGGCCACGCGATGAAAGCGACAAGGGTCTGTGACGGGTATGACATCAGGGATTGTCTCGTCTGCTCTGTCCACCTTGTGTTTACTCGTATGTTTACTTTTGCAGTCCGCTCCGGCTTTGACTTGCGATCTGCATCTTGGGCATCCATGGAAGAAACATCATAAAAGTGAGAATATCACTCCCCCCCATCGTCCATCGCGTGGCACCAGAGACGCATGCGGCAGCAGAGTTTTCTCGTCTGCTTGTCCTCGGCGTGCAGCCGGTGTGGCCCAACCAGACGGTGCCCGAGCGGAGGCTGTCGTTTCCAGGGTCGTCTGTCCCTTTTTCTCCACGATGCACCCTGCAGCTGCAGCACCGGCCACCCTCCAGCATGTGACTGGACGCAGAACTGCGAGAGCGGACGCGTCCTGCGAGAACACTGCTAGCTGCATATGTCAGCCGCTGTTCGTCGTCCAGCGTCCACAGCGTCCTCGGCACCCACAGCATCCACACCGTTGCGCTGTCTGTCCACGATGCTCGCGCCACGGCTTCCGCGTCTTTGCCTCTGCTCCTCGGCGCACGTCTCCACCCACACGGCTCTTTGCCAGTGACAGTGAAAAAGAATGTGAAAAGGTAGCCTTATTGGGCAATCGGGCACGGTGGCGTTGCAGGACAACAACAGGCCGCATCGTAAATCGCTTTGCCGCCGCAGGCGACAGCCCCTGCTCGTCCTGTCCCCCTGCTCCTGCGCCAAGCCCAATCAGGTCGTCGCAGTCCAGGGAGTGTTCGTGCTCGTACGCAGCAGTCGCAGCTCCGTCGAGTGAATCCAAAGTACGTGATATGAAACGAGGCAAGGTGAGGCGTGAGGCTCTTGACAAAGCGCAGCACGCAGCTACGCCCCGAGCACGCAGCGGATGCCCCCCCCCCCCCCAGCGTGTCCTCTCGGAAGGCAGCCGTCTCGGGCAGCGTGGGGAGGATCCAGAAGCAACGGGGCAGCCAGCGTGTGCCGGATCCGCTTCCCGGTCGCCTGCAGCAAGCCGGCTGGGCCGCGTGGAGGCACGCCGCATACTATGGCCGGCCAGCACTCGCAGAGTCCGTCTCCGGGCTGTGCTCCTCTCGTCTCTTCCGACCCCGAAGCCGAATCCCAAACCTCCTCCCCGGCCCCGTCTGGCATCCACCCCGCTGTTGGTCCTCCTCTCCCTGTCAGACCCCAACTGACGTCCTTGTACATCCTCCCGATTATCGCAGACGGCGCCGAACGGAGGCTGGGGTGGCCCTTCATCCACGCATCCGTCCCACCGCGGCTCGACGTCTGGCCGCGCGTGGCGCATCTGCGCAACGACCGGCGGGCTCTGTGTTGCGACTGGCTGGCCAGAGTCTGGAGCCTGGCCAACTTGTCGAGTTTGCCCGGATGCGGGGAAGGCTATCACGAGATATTGAAGGTGTGGCAGAGGCTGCTTACCAAGTATGTCTGTAGTGGATGCCACCGTCTGGATATTGCCACAAGGTGAGCGCCAAAAGCAGCTGTCATCGAGATCGGTAGCGAGGAGGAAAGAGAAAGAGGAGAAGAGAATGGGAAGAAGAGAAAAAACACGACACCACCGCAAGCAAGCGAGCTGTGCTAGAGACACTAGAGAGCGTCTTACTTTGCCATGTTCACCAATCCACGGCCTTGACTCCATGCCATACCATGGCGGTCATCTTGGCATGCCCATGTGGCAACCACTACGTGAGGCGACTCGTTACACCTTGGCGGGCATTCAGACCAACACGAGGGCAGTGTCTCCCATCATCTGCGTCGGTGCAGCTCACTGTGGCCGGTCGTCGCCCTTGGAAGCCCTATAAACCGTCTATAAAATAGGCGAGAGAACTTCTCTTCCGCTCTGTTCTCTCTGCCTTGATGATATTGTATTGATATTGCTTTCACCACCTCTTTCTACCCCCGCCCCGGCAATGACCCCTGAGCAAGACAAGACGGCCGAGGACGGCAGGCCGGCCGCGTGGATCCCCGTGCACGAGCAGGCGCTCTTCCGGCCGCGGCGGCTGCGCGTCGTCTGCGTCGGCGCCGGCTACAGCGGGCTGATGCTGGCGTACAAGTACAAGTACCAGACGCCCATGGACGACTACGTGGACCTGACGGTGTACGAGAAGAACGCCGACGTGGGCGGCACGTGGTACGAGAACCGCTACCCGGGCGTGGCCTGCGACGTGCCGGCGCACATCTACACCTTCTCGTGGGAGCCGAACCCCGACTGGACGAGCTTCTACGCGGGCGGCCGCGAGATCTTCGAGTACATGCGCCGGACGACGACAAAGTACGGCCTCGACGAGCGCGTGCGCTTCAACAGCCGCGTCGTGTCGAGCGTCTGGGACGACGCGCAGGGCCGCTGGCGCCTCGCCGTGGAGCAGACGGCCGCCGACGGCGCGACCACGACGATCCACGACACGGCCGACGTGCTGATCAACGGCGCGGGCCTGCTCAACAAGTGGCAGTGGCCCGCCATCGAGGGCCTGCACAGCTTCCGCGGCACGCTGCTGCACAGCGCGCGCTGGGACGCGGGCCTCGACTGGGCCGGCAAGCGCGTGGGCATCATCGGCAACGGCTCGTCGGCGCTGCAGATCCTGCCGCAGATGCAGCCGGCCGCCGCGCGCATCGTCAACTACATCCGCAGCCCCACGTGGGTGTCGTCGCCGTACTCGGCCGACCTCACGCCCGAGGGCCGCAACTTTGCCTACACGGAGCAGCAGAAACAGGCGCTGCGCGACGACCCGGCCGCGCTGCTGGCGCTGCGCCGCCGCATCGAGGACAACTTTAACAAGTTCTTTTACGCGCTGCTGCTCGGCACGCCGCAGCAGCAGGCCGTCGCCGCGCGCTTCCGCGATGACATGCGCCGGCGCCTCGGCAACGACCCGCGCCTGTGCGCCCGCCTGATCCCCGACTGGGCCGTCGGCTGCCGCCGCCTGACGCCCGGCGACGGCTACCTCGAGGCGCTGCAGGCGCCCAACGCCGCCGCCGAGTTCGCGCCCATTGCGCGCGTCACGCCCGACGGCGTCGAGACCGCCGACGGCCGCGCCGAGCCCCTCGACATCCTCGTGTGCGCCACCGGCTTCGACGTCAGCTTCCGCCCGCACTGGGACGTCGTCGGCCGCGGCGGCGTGCGCCTCGCCGACCAGTGGCGCGACGACCCCCAGGCCTACTTTGGCCTCTGCGCCCCCAACATGCCCAACTACTTTGTCTTCAACGGGCCCAACAGCCCCGTCGGCCACGGCAGCCTGCTGGCCGCCATGGAGTGGGCCGCCGAGTACATGCTCCGCTGGTGCCGCAAGATCGCCGCCGAGGACATCAAGTCCGTTGCCGTCAGCGCCGCCGCCACCGCCGAGTACAACGCCTACACCCAGGCCTTTATGGGCCGCACCGCCTGGGCCAGCGGCTGCCGCTCGTGGTACAAGAGCAACAGGGGCCCCGACGCCAAGGTCACCGCCATGTACGCCGGCAGCGTCCTGCACTACAAGGCGATGCTGGAGAGCTTCCGCACCGAGGACTTTGAGCTGGAGTACCGCTGCCCCCAGAACCGCTTCCGTTTCATGGGCAACGGCCTGACCATGCTGGAGGAGGCCGGCGGCGACCTGGCCTTTTACGTGACAAAGTAGCTGTGTGGTGTTGTTTTTCTTTTTTTTTTTTTTTTTTTCTCTTTTTTTTTCTCTTTTTTGCTTGTATTTCCTCTATTATGGACGTCTTTAACGCCTGTAAATACAGACTGCCTTCCCCTTTCGACTCACACGGAAACTGCCTAATTAGGCAACTGTCTCCACAATTCTCGGTCCAGGCCGTTAACGTCCTACTGCTCAATCATAAAGCCCGAGAAGAAGCGATCCAGGGCCTCGTAGTCCGCCACGGGGCCCACGTACGACACGTACTGGTCCGGCCGGAGGACCACGGCGGCGCCCCTGGCCGGGTCGATGCCGTAGTTCTTGTACGCCTCGCCGTGGCCCTCGTGGTACGACACGTCGTCCACAAAGATCTTGTTGTAGTCCCAGCCGTCCACCTCGTCAAACGGTCGCAGCACCTCGGGAAAGTCAAAGATGCTGAACGCCGTCCGGTGGCCCGCGTGCACCGTCAGCACCTCAATCACCGAGTCGTAGCGCCCGCCCGCCGGCGTGAAGCGTTTCAGAAACGACGCGGGCTTGGCCAGCGACGCGCTGACGGCCTCGAGGTCGGCACGCCGGTCGGCCCTGGTCAAGTCGCCAGGGAAAAAGACCACGCGCCACGTGCCGTTGCTGGGCAGCCGCTCCTGCAGGTGCCACGGCCGCGCGTCCGCCTGGCTGAGCACCTTGAAGCTGGGCATGCGCATGCCGACCTTGACCTCGGTGGCAAACTCTTGCTGGCTGACGACGGGCTTTGTCGTGCCGTTGGTGCCGTTGACGCCATCGGCGCCGTGTGCGGCCTCCGGGGCCTTGGCCACAAGCGGGCTAGCGCCGTAGTTGACGGCGATGCCGCTGGCAAACATGTTGCCCTTGGAAAAGGCCTCCTTGAACTCGGCCAGGTTGATGCCCTCCTCGTCCATGACGTCCTTGGCTGGCCGGCCCGAGAACAGCCGCGAGAACCGGTGGTCAAAGTTGATCAGGTCGTGCGCAATGCTGCTGCGCTCCACTTCGTACGTCTTGAGGATCGAGCGGTCGGCCGTGCCTTTGAGCACGCTGGCAATTTTCCAGCCCAGGTTGAAAGCTGCAATGTTAGTGGTGGAAGAAACAAAAGGCTTGAAAAAAAAACTGGACGCACTGTCTTGCATGGACACATTCATGCCCTGGCCGGCCTTGGGCGAGTGCGTGTGCACGGCGTCGCCGGCGAGGAAGATGCGCTCCTTGGCGGAAAAGTGCGTCCCGACGCGCTGGCCGATCTGGTAGGCCGTCCACCAGTCGAGCGTGCGGTACGTCAGCTTGTAGGGCGCCAGGATCTTCTGTGCCGACTGCAGAATCACCTCGGGCGTGATCTTGGACCGGTCTGCGCGCGAGCCGCCGCCGCCGTCGTTGATCTTCTCCGTCGTCGTCACCTGGATGTACAGCCGCACCAGCTTGTTCTCGCGCGGGATGACCATGACGCTGCCCGAGTCGGCCGAGTGGATGGCGCAGCGCATGCGGATGTCGGGAAAGTCCGTGATGGGCACAATGTCCAGCACGCCCCAGATGTAGTCGGTGCTCTCGCCCTCGAGCGCAAAGCCCAGCTGGCGACGCACCCACGAGTGCGCGCCGTCGGCGCCCACCATGTACTTGGCGTGCACCGTCTCGACCGTGTTCGCCTTGGCATTGAGCTCGGCTGCCCGGATGAGGTCCGCCGTGTCGTCGGCGGCCAGGTTGCTGCGGAAGAGGCCGTCGCTGGCCGCCATGCCGTTGGCCGACGTCGCCACCTGCTTGGGCGTGGCCTCGTCCTCCGACAGGTGGCGCAGCGTCACCGTGATGGGGTACGAATCGGGCGCCGTGTCCTCGGCGCGCGACTCGTCAAACTGCAGGGCCGTCGGGAGCACGCCGCGCTCGACGCGGACGGAGCTTTCGCGCTCAATCATGTCCAGGAAGAAGCGCTCAATGCGGCCCTGGTTCAGCACAACCTGCTGGAAGCGGCTGATGCCCGGGATCGTGTCGGGGATGCGGCCGCTGCGCGCAATCTTGCCGGTCTCGTCGGGGTTCCAGAAGCAGATCTCGAGCATGTGGTTGGACTCGAGCCATGCTCGGTTCGCGATGCCAAACGAGTCGAGAATCTCGAGCGTGCGGCACTGCAGACCGTCGGCCTGGCCGTTGAAGACCTGGCAGTGTTAGCAGCAGGCCGTGGCCGACGCGAGAAGGCTGCAGCAAACTTGCCTTTGTGCCACGCTTGTCAACAATGCGCGTCTTGATGCCACACCGCGCCATCCACGCGGCCATCATCATGCCGGCCGGGCCTGCGCCCACAATGAGAACGTCAACATGGCTTTCGGGCGCCATGGCGGTAGGTGGAGTGGGGGGTGGGAGACAAGGAAAGAATGGCCGAGGAGACTGAAGAACGAGAACGGCTTATGAAGTGACATCCCAAAACCGAGTCCTGGGCCGCTGGTTATAGCTGATTTCCAAGATATGAAAGCCGGCCCCGAGAAAAGCCTACCGGCTCCTGTCGCGTTCCGATTAGCGGTTCGTCGTCTTTCAGTCTGTTCCACTCGGCAAGAGACCGAAACAAAGACGAGCAATCAGACCCAGTATTTGGGGTCTTTATTTCTGTTTCTAGCCAGCCATGTTGACTCCAACACCCCACGAGGGCTGGCTGGCGTGTAACCTTTTGCCCTTCGGATACGGGAGATGTCCTGTCCACTGGGCAAACCGCCAGTTGATGTCGATGGCCCAGTCGGTAGGAAGCTAAAGCTTGCTCCACCGGGGCAGCCATGCTCAGCCGAGGAGGGGAATTTGGGGGTCTCTGGGGTATAATATTAGTTCGTTTTGGCGTGCGGGGAAAGTTCTCAAATGAAGAGTTGTCGACTGGCGAGAGAGTCCGCATGAGGGGAGGAGGGGCCACGACACTGCCGATACAGAAAAGAAACCCCAACAGGACGCTCCCCGTACCCGGCGCCCGCACAGGCTGTCCGTTGGGCTGTCGGACGCCACCATTTGGGGTCGAGGCAAGTGCGCCGGAAACGAATCGGAAGGCGTTCCTACGTATTTCTGGTCATGACGGGACGCTTCCCAGTACTTTGCTGCTGGCAGCGCGGTTATCACATGGCCAAACAGATGTCGAAATGTCGTTCCGGTCCTGTCGGGAGGCTGGCACGACGCCGGGACGAATGCTCACAAAGCTGGTGGAGATGCCGACAATCTCAGCCGAAATATGATACACGGAAGTCGGATCGTGGAAACGGTGCGGTGGGCGGGTCGAGATGAAGTCAGATGAAGATGTTCGTGATGTGGTAGAAGTATCGGGAACGCGAGCAGCAAGTCGATGTAATCGTGGGCTTGTGATTGGCTGGCAATCGCAGATGGTCAGGAAGGTGCGTTTGGCCTTGCTACAGATTGCTGGTCGTTGGTCGCTCTCGGAAGGCACGGGAAGACATCGTCAAAGATGGAAGGCACAGACGTCAGCTGTACTTTTCGGGAGGTATTACAGCGCATTCATCAGTGAGGAAGGCGTAACAAACGAGTCGACTGTTTCGACCAAAAAAAATGAGAACAAATAGGAAGCTTAAAAAATAAATCAAAACCCAAAAGATTTCAAAGACAGAGTCGCAAAGTGAAAATAAACAAACAGATAAAAATTAAAAATAAACGACAAGAGAGAGATTCGAACTCTCGCTCCCGAAGGAACGGGCTTAGCAGGCCCGCGCGTTAACCACTCCGCCATCTTGCCTTAAATAACGCTAGTAGGCGATTGTTGGTGCTAGAGCTGAGAACTGGGTATATAAGATTCCACTTACCAGAGAGAAAAGGCGTGTCGTGACAGCCGTCCAGTCACAGTCACAGCCGATGTTGTACGAACAAATCAGAATACTCGTACAGTTTGATAGCTTTACAATGTGTGTTTTTATTGGTTTGTCTCCGCTTCTTGTTTACTTACTCGTACTTTTATTCAGTACCTCTGTAACATTGTATGTCAAAAGCACACACAAAAATCGGTTTATTCATTTTCATTCATTTTCATAGCAATGAGAAAGCGCGCATGAGCAAATGGCAAACTGGTAAAAAAACTCGCAAAAGCACAGTATTGCTCCATCTTTGCCGCCCTCCCCTCGCCAATATGTTTTGTTGCTGCGGCTTGCTCACTTGTTGTCCACGGCCAGGCACACATCGTACTCGAGTTCAAACTTGGCTTCGGGGTCGTTTTCGCGCGGCGTGAACTTGACGGTCAGGGCGTCCTTGACGGCAAACACGGAGTCGTCCTCGAGGTACTTTGAGTCGGAGTCGAAGATCTGCGTTGTGACGGCCTTGAAGCCTTGCGCCTCGATCTGCAGGGCCACAGGTTAACCAAAAGAAGACCCCCCGCCATGAAGGCCGCGGCAAAAACAGAAACAAAGACTCACAATCAAGTGGATGTGGGCCGGCCGCCAGGGGTGGCGGTCCATCAGGCTCAGCAGCTTGCCGGCCGGGCCGTCGTCAGGCACAGGGTACGGCGTCGGCCGGAGACAGTAGAAGCTGTAGCGGCCGTTCTCGTCCGTGATGAACTTGCCGCGCAGGTTGTGCTCGCGCTGGGCGGGGTCCTGCTGCTCGTACAGGCCGTTGGTCGAGCACTGCCAGACGTCGACGACGGCGCCGGCCAGGGGCGCGCCCGTGTCGGCGCGCGTGACCGTGCCGTGCATGTACGCAACCGTGGCGTCGGCGGGCGTGTCAAACGAAATGGTGGTGCCGTTGGGCCGCGTGGGCGTGTCGCTGCGCCAGAACGGGCCGAGGATGGCCGACGCCGTCAGCGGCTTGTGGGACTTGACGGCCTCCTGGTAGGTGATGGCGTCGACCAGGCTCTCGAGGCCAATGACGTCGCACACAAGCTGGCCCTCGTTGCGCTTGTCGTTGGACATTTGGCCGGCCGTATTGATCATCTGGACGCCGAGCATCCACTCGTCGCTCGTCAGGTGGACCTCGCGCGCAAAGTCGTGCATGTGCTGGATGAAGGAGGACATGACCTCGCGCATGCGCGGCGCCGTCTTGGGGCCCATCGACTTGATGACGAGATCCGTAAAGTCCTGCCCGAGACCGCAGCTCGTGTCGGCCGTCGCCGGGGCGGCATCGCCTCCGGAGACGGCGACGTGGCCGTTTGTGCCGTTGGTACCGTTTGTGGCGCCGGCCATGGCTGCGCAGTGGGAAGCTGTCGGGAAAAGAGGCGTCGTTGGTGAAGGAGAGGGAGAGACGGAGAGAGGCACAGAGGGAGTTGGAGAGATGGAGTTGGCAAAGGCTCTTTCCGAAAGGGACCGCAAGGGATGGAGCAGGTGTAAGTTGTGCGGACTGGGGGAAGGTGCCACGAGCTAGCGAGGTGAATGGGGAAGGAAGGCAAAGGGATAAGCGTGATGCCTTGGGCCCCCTCTTATATCTCGAGCAGAGTGTCTCAAAGGCGTCTCCGGGGTTTTGTATGGAGAGTCGAAAAAGGTCAGTCGATGCATTCTGGGGGACCCGGGGTGCATTGCTTTTTGGGTGTGGTATCAACCAGGTGTGTTGTGTTGCGTGAGAAAATTGTGCGACTCCGGCCGGCCCACCCAAGCATCGGTATAGCTGCTTACTCGCCCCTTGCTCCTTCTTCCTCTTGACAATCGCACGCGCCGTTATTTGCTAGGCCCTCCGGTGGCACTTTCCGCCCATTGTCGTACGGCCGCAGCAGGGGAAGCCCGAGATGGGGGCCGTCCACGTTGGATTGCCCCTTCCCCGAGGAGAATTGCTGGCTCTCACAGCTGCACATCGTACAAGGAGAACTGCCTGCAGGTATCACGATCTACGTACTTTGGGGCCTCGGCCGCGAAAATGGCCTCCTTCTCACGCCGCCGGCATTCCATCGCCTCTAAACGCTCGGCCTTTGCCCTCCTCGCTCCTCCTCCAGCTTCCGGAAATCGCTCGTTCGGGATTACGGTACGATGGGACAGGACGAAAGAAAACCCTGCTGGGGGGGGGGAAAAGAACATTCTTCCTCCAAGGCAACGCCGTTGTCGTTGTGTCGACACGATATGCCGTCGTCTGTAAGAGAGACACATGGTGCAGGGACGGATGCGGGGACCGTCCTCCGACCCACAGAATGTAGACCCTTGCTCTCTTCCGGAACGCCTTTTTGGCGTTCGGATGTCGTCTGTCTTCCCCTCTCTTTTCTACTGCCCCAGCTTTCCGTCTCCGCTTGTCTCTAGCGGCCTCCTAGTTCTTGGTTCTCCTGATTTGTCGTAATAGACTGCACGGCGCTCGGGGCGTTCTTTTTCTCGAAGTCGTACGTTTGGGTCGCTGCCGAGAGGATCCCTCCTCCCGATGCGGAGGTCTATTAGTCGGCGTACGTCGTATATGGACGGCACGGGATTGGCTGCGTTCGTATAAGCCCAAAGGAGGTTGCAGCCAGTATGCAAAAAAGTTGTATTTTTATGTACGCATTCTCATTATGTGTCAAGTGATCCAAGTCAGAAGTAAAAAGAGCCAGAAATGGAAGAACAGAGAAATGCACGGTATGAAATGGCTGAAAAAAAAAGTTGAGAAAACATCAAAAGGAAAAGATAAACGGCAAAAAAGGCTATGTGCAAATTGTCTTGTCCCGGACGGCGTGAGTCCGGGGCATTGTTGCCCCTGTTCTAGATTCTAGACACCCCATCTATACCCTGTCTTGTTCCTTTTGTCATTGTCGTTCTGTGTTTTTTCTGTTCGTTGTCTACGCCTCTGACTTATCACTGGTCCGTCGGTGGTCGCCCTCGTCGTGCGCAAACGACGTCCAGTCTGCGTTGTCCGAGCCGTTTGGACGTGACGCCCGCTGGAAGCCCAGCTCGAGCCCGTCGATCTGGGCCACCGGCTTGACGACCGTGACGTCGTGTCCGTAGGCCTTGGATGCCCACACCTCGAGAATGCTCAGGTCGTTCAAGAAGCGTGGGTGCTTCTGCTTCAGCCCAAGAAGCGCGTTGCCCGAGATCTGGTCCACGCTGTGGCTGTGTGTCATGCTCATAAACTCCTTCCCGGCCGCGTTTCGGAGCTTCTCCTGGACATCTTCAGGAAACGTGCCCGCTTTAAACAGCAACAGGTCGTACTGCATAAGAGACGCCTTACCGTGCCAGGAGCCGCCTACCGTGGCGCGGTTGTACAGGCCCGTGAGCGCGGCAATGGCGCCCATGCAGCCCGTTCCGTAGTCGGAAATAGGAAACGGCGGGACGACGGGCTCGTTCAGTCCCATAAACTGGCCCTGTGCCCAAGCCACGCCCGTGACCTACAAACGCAGTCAGTAACACAGCGTCAAAGCGGAAAAGCGGAAAAGGCATAAGAAAGGGGGCACTCACGCAGTCCGCAATCTGCTGCCAGCCCGGCCGCGAAGCCCACTCTCCTTCGTATCCAAAGCAGTTCTCGTTGACATACACAATGCCGTAGCCGCGTTTTTGGGCCAGCGCCGTCATATACGTCGGACCAAACCCCAGCTTTTCGAGCGCGCCAGGACGGTATCCGTCGAGAATCACATCCGCCTCCAGAGCGAGCTGCTCAAAGATGGCGCGGCCCTCGGGTGTCTTCAGATCGAGATCTGCTGCGTGCTTGCCCATGTTGCCGTCGACTTGGAAAAAGGGCACGTCACTCAGGTGCGGGCTGGTGATCTTGAGGACATCCGCGCCGTACTCGGCAAGGATACGGCCCATAATGGGACCGGCGATGATACGGCAGAGCTCAAGCACTTTGATGCCGGACAGAACACGCTTTTGGCTGCCGTCGGACGGCAAGGGCCGGGGGGGTGTCGTCGTCTCGAGACTCGCCACCTTCCACGGCGCCAGACCTGCGTTTGCCTTGCCCTGGACTGGTCAGTACTCGTTTTGGCTCTCTCGGATGGCCGGGCCAGCGCCTCGACGTACGTGAGGTGTCTTGAGAAACTCTTCGTGTTTTAGGGCAGGGACGCCGGCTTGCTTGTTCTTTGCGTTCAGAGCCTCGAGCTCCGCGACGGAGAACTGCTTCACCTTGGACTCGATTGCGTCGACAATGGCCTCGTGCGTCGTCAAGTCCGGCCGGAAGGGCTCGAGGCCGATCATACGCAGCGTCGTTGATGCCTCGAGCGAGCCATGGATGTGGTAGAACTGGCCGGGGTCGCGTGTCTTGTACAAGTTGGCGGACATGCGGCGGTACTGGTCGGACTGTGCATGCAGGAGGTCGGTGTCCTTCAGGTACTGCTTCACTTCGCGATCGAGCTTGCCATAGGCCCCGACTTTGGCCAGGTAGGCCTGGAACAGAAACGCGGTTGTCTTCTCATGGTTGATGACAATCTGGCCAGGCCGTTGCTGCTGGGGGCCAAAGGACTTTGTGTTTTGCAGGGCGACAGCCAGTGAAGCCTCGATCGCCTTGAGCGCCGCCGCCGTCTCCGACTCCTTGAAGGGAATGGGAAAGTACGGAAAGTCAATGTCCGCGGTGAACAGTGTCTGGGTCTGGACCGTGTTCTCAACGTCCTTTGGCAGTGTGACGAGCCCGAGGATGAGCGACAGCACGCGTCTTGTCTCCTCGAGAGAGGAATATGAAGAAGGCTGCTGCGATCCCATAGTTGCTGTGCGGATGTGTGAAAGGAGCAACAATGGCCAAGGTGACGATGGTCAAAGCCAAATGCTCATGCTCGGCCGCGCAGGGGCGGTAGGCTGGTAGAGTATGGCAAAAAGCAAATGTGCGGTTCTGCTCCAGCTCCAGGACAGAAGCGCCGAATGGAGATGGTCAAAGGCGCAGCGGATCTCGCCGTATAAGAGCACACACTGGGGTGGACCGTTGTCTTCCAAGTTGTCCGCGACAAACAGCCGGTGGATCCTGGATATCGACGAGTCAGAGATGAAGAGTCGAAGAAGGCAGTGGCAGCGTCTTCCAGAAAGCCAGAGCAAAAGCGGTATAGGAAATCCAACGGTGCGGCCGCACTTGCAAATGACTTACATACGCAAAAGTACGCAAGAGCACGCGCAGTATTCCCGAGTGCAAAAATGCGTGATAGTGAGGACGACTTGGACGCACTCTGCACACACGGACAGTATCGTCCCCAAAGCTCGTGCTCCAAAAATCGCCCCCCGCAACCCGGAGCTTAACTCATCCTGCCAGACACCGACGTTGGTTCGGTTGCGGCAGGGTAGCTCGGCACTTGCAGCGAGGATTGACTTTGCATTCCGCGTGGTTCCTGGAGCGAGTTTGAGCCAGCCGACAGCCGCGAATAACGGCAAAGGGACGACGGCAATCGAGCATGGCCGATGGAGCAGGAAGAAATGCCTCGTCGTCAACGAGTGACCGAAACAAAAAACCCTCGCCCAAGCGTCTTCTCATGTCGCAAGATTGGCCACATCCAATGCTCCTGCTCTGGCAAGGATGGGCCCAGAAGCTGCATCCTTCATACAGTAAGCCTTCTGCCTTTCTCGAGGGTCCTCATAGTCGAGGACCTTTCGGCTAGATCGCAGCACGGAGATCGCTTCTGAGCTCCGCTTTTGTATGCTAGTCCAAACGGATCGGAACCGGATGGCGTGTTTGGGGTTTTTGGGGTTTTCTTAGTGGCCTTTGTCCAGAACTCTTCTTCCGAAGCGTCCTAGTCGTCTGCACCCAGCATCCGAAGCGCTTTCGGAAGGGTTCTCGCGGCACGCAATGCGACGTCAGTCGTGTCTGACATCATCAGGCCACGCTGTTCTGCAGTCTTGCAGCTCTTTCCGCAACTTGCAGCTTTGCCGCCCCTTGGATTTGTTGCAAAGGCTGGCCATGTTATTGGCCCTCTGCGCCTGGTCATGTCCTTCCTAATGGAGATTGTTGCCAAAAGGAACGCGTTTTAGGTCTGTGTTGCTGTAAAGCTCGGGTTAGCAGCTCATCCATCCAGAGCTTCGATTTGGGTGACCGTGGCATTGCTCTCACCAATTGCTGTCGATTTGACATTCACGATGCCGTTCATTGCCATCTCTCCGTCGCAAGACCTATACTATGTCCTGAGGGCGCCGCACAATGCAGCCGGCTCGGGCTTCACATTTCTCTTTGTACATGGCCTGGGGTCCTCGAGCTCGTTCTATGCGATGGTGATGCCCGCGTTGGTTGAGGCCGGCCACCAATGTCTCGCGTTTGATATGAATGGTCAGTAGAAGCAGTAGCCTGTCTGCATCTGGGGGACGATGGCCATCCGAGCCCAAAACTGACCTACTGCTTGAAACTCGTCCTAGGAAGCTGCTTGACAAAATATTCGGGCAAGGACAATAGTATTCAGGACCATGCCAACGACGCAAAGGCTCTCTTGCAGGCCTTGCGTATTCCCGCGGAAAAGGTCATTGCTGTTGGGCACTCCATGGGTGGGCTCGTGGCCGGAACTCTTGCGATCGAGCTCGACCTTGCGGGTGCCGTCCTCATTGGTGCGGTAACGCCCAGCGAGGCCATCACCGCCGCCTTTTCGCAGAGAATCGAGGCCGTTAAGCAGAGTGAGTCTTAAGGCAGTGTCTCCGGAGAAGCGAGGGGGACATGCCGAACCGTTGTTGTCGAGTTCGCGGCCCGTGTCTAACGTTGGTGTCTGCAGGCGGCATGGAGCCCATGGCGGACAGCATTCCCACGGGTGCCACCGGGCCAAAGTCAACCCCGACGCACCATGCATTCATCCGAGCACTCCTTCTCTCGCAGACGCCAGAAGGCTATATCGGCCTCTGCCGTGCCATTGCAACAGCAAAGCCGCTGGACTATGCAAAGGCACGCTGCCCGGCACTGCTCATCGCAGGGGCGGACGACAAGGTCGTGCCCCTGGCGGGCTTGGAGAAAATCAAAGAGAGGTATGTGTATTCCAAAAAGTATATGAATCACGTCGACAAATGGCATCCAAGTTCTAATCCGACGTGCTTGAACCCGCCAGCTGGGGGACGGGTGGCTCTCGTGCCTCGCTTGAGGTGCTCGAGGGCGTAGGGCACTGGCATTGCATCGAGGCAGGCGACCGGGTTGGGCCCCTTCTCGTTGGCTTTGCCGGGCAGCTTTAGGAGGCCTCAAGAGGCCGGGGCGGCAGTATCCTGGGGTGTTGTTAGCCACTGAACGGACCGTACAAATTCAAAACACAAAACACAAAAGGTGGTGCTCCATCAACGTACAAGGTAGACTTGGTAGAACTTGAATTTAAGCTCGCCGGCGGCATCCTCCGCCAGTTCAGCACGGGCAGCCCACTCCTTGGACGACTGCTGGCCTGTCTTGGCCGTGTACTCGACAAAGCCATAGAGCATAAACTCGTTTGACCCTGCGCCAAAGGGGAAAATCTTGTACACCGAGTGCTTGCGGCTGGACACGGCCGCCCACATGCCTTGGCGGAGAGCAAGGATCTCTGGGAGAGCTGGTCAGAACATGGCCAGAAACGCAGCAATCAGCAAGCACAGGCAGCGGCCGGGTGGGATCACGGCCGCTTCATAGCCACTCACGGTCGTAGCCGGCAGCCTTCTTCGAGGCCAATACAAACGTGGCGTCCGGGAGGAACGACTGTGCATAACGCTCATGCGCCGTCGGGGTGTCTGACGTCTTGTAGAAGGTGTCGAAGAACGCAACAGCACGCGAGTCGGTACTGACGCCGGCGGGCAGCACGGGACTGATGTACGAGGCCATGGCGATGTGGTGATGTGGCGGTTGTTTGTGATCGGCCTCGAAGCAAAGCAGGCAGCACAAACGGCAAAGGAAGCTTGGGCCAAGGTGGATTTTTAGGTCAACGAGGTCGGTCGCGGCTGCCTCGTCCAATGTATTCCTTCGTATCCGTACGTATGGCCGTATTAATATCCATGACAGGTGCCACTTTGCGGGACCCAGATCAAAGAGGGCAGGAGCACTCGGCGTTTGCCTCTTGCCGGCCGCACCGCCCACCGCTGCCCTAAAACTAGTCTGTCCTCTTCGCATCCCGTCGACTGTGTGTCCATCGTCCGTTGATCCGGCAGATCGAAATACTTCAACAAGCGGGGTAGAGGCGATGGCCCATGCGAGAACGGGCGCAATTCCAGACACGAGGCCTGACCGTTCCCACGAGTATGGGGGAAAGAGCGATGGAGCTGGCTGCGTCTTAGCGGGCCCCAAGGCAGGACGTCAGCGTGGTTCGCGCCTTCCACTTCACAGGTTTTTGCCGTAAGAGACCGGTCGCGCCTGTCGATTTTTTTAACTTGTCTGGAAAAAGTGTGGGAACACAGCGTCATTGCATTATCGCGTTTTGCGGCATCATCAGTCGAGCCCCTTTGCCGCGCTCGCCCTCCCCCCCTCCCCAACATGCCTTCGCCAAGGGTGAAACCGTCGGAACGCCGCCGCTGTCCACAAGCCTGCAGCAGCTGTAAGCGACGAAAAGAGCGCTGCGATGGCCGGCAGCCCTGCAGCCGATGCGTCGTTCGTGGCGTCCAATACGAATGCTTCTTCTCGAGGCCTCTCAGGACACCCCCTCCTCCAGCAGCAGCAGCCACGGCAGCGCCCGTAGCCCCCGCGGCGTCGAGTACGGGCGCCCCTGCGCTCGCTGCAGCTGCGCCGCCGCAATCCGAGACGAGCCCGCTGTCGACCAGCTCTGCCGTGGGCTCGGTCTCGGGCATCCCGGCCGGCAGCCCCGGCCGGAAAGGCCCCCTGCCGGCGCCTTCTGCGTCGGCGGGCACGGCGGCGACGAGACACGACCGGTCCATTGTCTTTGACGACCCTGCGGCCGCGCCGCGCAGCATCAACCCCGTTCCGGGTCAAGCAGCCGAGCAACCGCGGCGCAAACGGAGACGGTCTCATCTGGGCTCGTCCTCGGCTGCTGCCCCCGTCCCGCATCTCTCGCGGCTCATCCAGGGCGGCCGCGGCAGTCTCTTTTACATTGGCGACTCGGCCAACCTGTGCTTCCTGCAGATCATCCGGCGGCTGATCCGGGAGTCGCTGGGCTCGTGCGCATTCACGGAAGACCCCTTCCAGCACGTTCTTGTCGAAGCGGCGCCCAGCGCCGGCAACAGCTGGGTCGTGGACGCGACGCGGGGGCCGCCCAACATTCCGACGCCCGAGGAGGCCAACACGCTCTTGGCGTGGTTCCTGCGCGCGACCAACTGCACCCTGGGCATGTACGACGAGGCCGAGCTCAAGGAGAACATGCTCTGGTGGCTGCAGCAGCAGTCGCCAAAAGACGCGTCCCCCGACAGCAGCAACCGCGACAGCTTGACGGCCGCCGACAGCGCCGCGCAAGAAGCCATATTTTTCCTCATTTTCGCCATTGGCGCCCAGACATGCCCCGAAGACCGCGAGGAGCTGGCCGAGAAGTACTTCAACTACGGCCGCTACCTGACGGTATGCGGCGCGACCGTCGAGCCCAGCACGTCCACCATCCAGGCCTACGTTCTCCTTTCCATGTATCTTCTCGGCGCGTCGCGGAGAAACGCCTCCTTCATGTACCTCGGCATCGCCGTCCGCGCAGCATATGCCCTGGGCATCCACCGCAGCGACATCAATGCCGCGTTTGATCCCGACGAATATGCGCCGCGCGAACGGCTGTGGAAGGTCCTGCGCATCCTGGACCTGTTCCTGAGCACATCGCTCGGACGGCCCCCCTCGACGACGGAGACACGCGACACAAAGGCCCAGACCAACTACTCCGCGTCGAATGACCTGTGCGCCATCTTCGAGGCCATCCTGACCCAGGTGTACTCGACACGCACCGTCTCCACCTCGACCATTGAGAGGATTAGCGAACAGCACCGGCAGTGGACGGCACGGTTTGCATCTGGCCTCGCCACGGACGGCATCCAGGCCGAGGAGTTTCTGGACTTTGACCAGGACGGCGCAAAGGCACCAAACATTGGCCTCTCTCAGCTCAAGGAGGCGTACTACTGGACGATCATGCTCCTATCCCGGCCCTTTCTCATAGAGAACATTTCACGGCGGATTGCAAGGTCAAAGACACAGCCCAGAATGGAAAGCGGCGCCGCGTCGCCCACCCACCCGCACGCGCCACACGACGACATCCTCGCGTACGCATGTGTCGACTCCGCCATTCGCACAACGAGTCTCTTGCGCGGGCTCCTCCATGCGCCCAACATCCCAAAACGCCTTCCCTTTGTTGTCAACTCGGCCTTTGAATCGGCTCTCGTCCTGGGATTCGCGCAGTTTGGTGACCTGGACCGGGTCTTTCCCATTGGCAAGAGCTTGGCCAGCGCACAAAAGGTTCTGGCTCTGTTCGGCAAACACGACGCCGTGGCGAAGCGATACTCTGCGATCGTGGCCGATCTGCAGGCCGCCTGCGAAACCTTTGTAGAGAAACGGGCACGCGGCAAAATGGAGCGACATTCGGTTCTCATTGGCGGGTTGTTCGGCACAGTCGAGAACGGAAAGGACAACAACGTTGCTGCTGCTGCCGCAATACCTGAGCGTGGCGGTGGCGACGGCGGCGAGGCCACGCCGAGTCCCGGTGCCAGTCGGGCGGCCGCGATGCTGGCCAGGACACCGGCGTCATCAGCCGCACAACACCTGCTGCAGAGAAAAAAGAGGCAGCAAGAGGTCCAGAATGCGCCGGGCATGCACCGCGGGATCCCCGGCGCGCCAGAACCGCAGAAATTTGGTGCTCAAGGTGCGCAAGACGTCCTGAACAGCATCCCTCCTGGGCTCGATTCCAATGGACATACAACGCTGCCACCGTCGTCGTCGTCGCAGCGCACCGCGTCCTCGCCGTCCATTCAGCAGCGTCCGCCGACACAGCATCTTCCCAACTACTCGGGCATCGACTTTACAACCCCGTCAACAGACGGAAACGACGATCTCTTGGGCCTGGGCAGTGCAGGCGATTCTGGCGACCTTTTGCGTCACCAGACGACGTCTGTATACGACATGGACGACAGTGCCCGGCAGTTGCTGCCACATATCTCTGGCCTCCCGGACATGCTGATGGCCATGTCTCCGCGGATGCTCAGTTTCGACTCGTTTGACAAGAATCTGCAGCTTTTCCCGACAATGGACACGACGGGCTTTCTCTGATACGGTGCACATACTGGGTTTGATTTTACGGTGCACATATTCTGGGTTTGATTTTTACGGCAAAACTATATCGGTGTCTATTTGTTTTTCCTGGCTGCATGCCGTTTATCGAAGCTGGGTGGTCGTTTGTTTGCATTTTCCTGGCTGCGTGGCTTATTTGTGCTTTTTATTCCTACATAGATGGACATTTTTGTTGTGGCCTTGCTTCGGCGTACGGGAAGTGTTATATCCCAGAGGAAGTTCGTTTTGGTTATATTTATTTTTCCCCCCGAAAAAAGGCATGGCATGAAAAACAGCGGTGTTACAATTGAGTAGAGTCTTTCACGATCAACTCCTGCATTGTATTTTTAATTCCAACCTTTTCAAACACATTTTCAAAGCGAATAAAAGCAAAACATCTATCACCGTTTTATTAGCAACCGTGTTTTAAAATAAAGGTAGAACACCACCCAAGACTGTGTTTGATTCTGAGAAAATTAACACTGGGACAGATGCCTCAAGGTTAGAATTTCAGCTTAAAGATGTCTTTTTTAAAGAGTTGTAAAATTCACCATCGAGCTCATTACATTTCAGCCTTTGATACGACGGGTTTGGGTCCTTGGGCTTTATTGGTCCTAAAACAGCCAGCCGGCACGACAGAAGCAGATAAAGTACAGGTTTCTTCCCAGGCAAACAAAGAAGCGGAATCACGATCAAGTCAATTCCTGTCGACCAACACAGGGCATTCCCTCCCCTTGAAAAAAGACCAGAGCGTGACGAGACAAAAGAAGGTAGAAACAACAGCAGAAGAGGCGCGCCCTCCTTTTTGCATCCCTTCTTCCCATGTCCAGTCATCCCATTGGTGCCCTTTCAAACAGAGTCTCTTTCCCTCATTAGTGCGGTTCGAATGGGACTTCCCATGCCACAGTAGAAAGAATAAAATCATCTTCCAAAACAAGAAAAGAAACTTTTGGTGCCGGCCGCCCGCATATCCGTGGACTTGGTTCCCAACCTTGTAAATTTTCCCATTTTTTTTCTCTCTTTTTGTTTTTGTCAGCGGGCCAACATCCGAGCCCCCATTTCCTTCTCTGATTTTGAATTTCGCCGCTGTCTCGGATCGGGGGAAACAGACGCAGCTAGAGAAGAAGTAATGGACGGTGTTTACCACTGAGTGGCCTCCTTGGGAGCAGCCTCGTCACCCCACTGGGCACCGCCGGTCTCAGCGGACCACTGCTGGTTGGGGGCAGCCTCGTCCCAGCCAGCGGCAGCAGCGGGCGCAGGGGCCGTGGTGGCCTCCCAGTCACCGGCAAAGGTGTCCGCAGCAACGACAGGCTCCTCCTCGACGACAGCAACCTTCTCCTCCTCAATCTTCTCCTCGGCCTCGGCCTCAGGGTCGCGGTCTGTTCCATTGTTAGCGCATGTTCGAAGCGGCGGCCGCACACATGTCCAATAGAGTCAGGGCACATACAGAAGTACAGATCCACCATGACGTCCCAGGGCGTCTCGCGGTTGAAGATGGTGCCACGGAGGCGCAGGACCTCGCGGGCCAGCAGCCACCAGACCAGGCCGATGGCGTGGCGACCCTTGTTGTTGGTCGGGATGGCAACGTCGACAAAGTCGGTCGGCGAGTCGGTGTCGCACAGGGCAATGACGGGGATGTTGACGTAGCTGGCCTCCTTGATGGCCTGGGCGTCGGTGCGCGGGTCCGTCACAACAATCAGGCGGGGCTCCTTGAACGAGCGGGTGATGTAGTTGGTGAAGGAACCGGGGGTGAAACGGCCGGCAATGGCCTGGGCACCGGTGTGCGAGGCGAACTTGAGGACGGCGCGCTGACCGTAGGGACGGGCGGAGATAACGCAGACGTCGCTCGGGTTGTCAACGGCGGCAATGATGCGGGCGGCCAGCACAATCTTCTCCCAGGTCTTGCCGATGTTGATGATGTTGACACCGTCGGCACGGGTCTTCCACAGGTACGGGTTCATGTGAACCTGCAGGTTCTTGGAGCCAATGTGGCACTGGGCGGCCAGCAGGTTCTCAATGTCCTGCGTGGTGGCGTTGAAGATCGCCGGGAGGTTTGCGGAGGCCATCTTGACGGATGTGGTGGGTGTTGTTGGGGTTGGGAGTGGTAGGATGGTTGCTTGCGGGAGGGAAGAGAAGCAAAAAAGAGGCCTCGAAACCACTTCGCGATATTATTTTTTTTAGAGGGGCGCCAAATTCCCAATTTTTTCACTTACAGAAGGAGCGCCCGCGAAAATTGGGCTGCCCTATTCGCTGGGCGGTTTGTGGGCTGACCCCGCCAGGGTTAGTAGTGGGCAGAAGAGCTTGCACGTGATGTAACCGAGCACCGGTGTATCTAAGAAGAAACTTTACGCAAAGCAGGCAAAATAGGGAAACGTAAAGAAATTGGATAAATACGCATCCCTGTTCTTTGGATAGTAGTAATGATTTTTTTTTTTTTTTTTCATATTTTAGAATCAACCACAGACGCAGTTCTATCCCTTGAAGCATTTGACGAGACTCATTTCTCCTTTGCCAGTACTTCGGTACGGAGAAAGTATGTGCCGGGACATAATGGAGCTAGCCGTTTATGCTCTAGACCCGCTCTTCGAAAATTCTGGAGCTACATCTCGATACCGCGACAGAGCCGGCTGACATTGGATGTTCCGACGGCTGCGAGCACGCAAGCACATACGACCAGCAGCCATGCCTCCCCGCGTTCCAGGCCCTCCGGGCCTCTCCTCAGTCTTCAGCTGTAGGTTTTGCGCCTATCCACCCTGCCAGATTGCGCGCACCGCACGCAGTGCCCTCGCGTGATTCTGAGAGCTTGCACTCACCTCGCTTTCTCTCTTTAGTATGCCTCCGGCCAGCAGCCGCACGGCCAACACCCCAGTTCCAGCCACTGGTGCAGACGGCCAATCTCTCAAGGCTGGAAAAGAAGCGCATGAAGTCGCAGCAGCCGTACAGATGGGCGCAGATGCAGGCACGCAAGGCCCTCAAGGTCGGTCGCCAGGACGAGGTCAAGGCGGCACGGCAGGCAGCCTGGGGCAGCCCCATACACGGCATCACAACGCCGTTTATCGAAAGCCTTGACACGGCCGGCCAAGAACCAGTGTCGAAGCTTTTTTTCCGCACCAACGAGAACGGCGAGCAGGAGCCCGTGCCACTGCCAACATCACCCGATCTGCTCAACCACCATTTGACGCGGCAAGAGCTGGACGAGGCACTGGCGACGGCCTACCAGCTGAGCAAACCCTTGGAAGACAAGAACCGGATTGTCGTGGACGCCGCGGCGGAGGAGTATGAACTCAAGGAACACGAGGAGCGGCACAGAAAGGCCGTCATTGCCCTCGAGCGCATCACGTCTCTCGAAAATGCCAACAGCAAGAGCAGACTGGTCATCAACACCCGGCGCTGCGTCGACACGTTTGGCCGCCACAACACGGACGCTTTCCTGCGGCCAAAGCCGCGGGCGCCGGGCCTCCCCGAGCGGGAAGTGCTGCAGCGCGGCGGACCGGACACCGGCTCGTCCGAGGTGCAGATTGCCATTCTGACTGCCAAGATCCGGGTGCTGGCCAAGATCTTCGAGGGCCCCAAGGGCCACAAGGACAAGGCCAATCGGAGAAACCTTCGCCTGCTGTGCCACCGGCGGCAGAAGCTGCTCAAGTACATGGAGCGCAGGGAGCGTGGCAGCGAGAGGTGGCAGCACATGCTCACGACTCTTGGCCTGACAGAAGCCACGTGGAAGGGCCAGATTGCCGTCTAAGGCAGTTGGCGAGAAGGGCACCATGTATATATTTTCTCTCCCTCTTCGTGGCATCCGGTTGGCTCTAGGTGCATTTTGTTTTGTCTTATATTACAGCGTTGGTTCACAAAATGATGTCCAAAGAGGGACGGGAGAGTAAGAAGACCATGAGAGATGTAAGCACCCATGTACAATACAGACTAAGCCAAAATGTTCAAACAATCAGATAGGACGATTGCTGCATAATGTGAAAAGCAAAACGACGGCTTGGTTCCAAACGCCACCCAGTGAGATAAGAGCTGCAAGTCCCCGACTGCTGTATTCACAGCGCATCTGTGGGGATATGGGGATATCCTAGATGAGCCGACAAGACGAGACACGAGGATAGAGATCTGAAAAAAAGTAAAAAAAAAACAAAAAAACAACACACGCACCGTACCCAAAACTTAAAAGACGCTGATGTAGTTGCCGATCCGCTCCTTTTGGTTCTGGGCAATGCACTCGGCAATCCAGGTGATGTTGCGGATCTCCTGCTCGCGCAGCTTGACCCATGCATACACAATGGCATAGGTAAACTGGCGCGTAAAGGCGTTCTTGGAGATCTCCATTTCCTTCTGGTAGAACATGTCCTCGAGACTGCGGCCGTCCGAGCCGCTGGAGCCGCCGCCCATGTTGCCCGGGCCGACGGGTCCCCCGCCGAGATTGACGGCCTCGAAGAAGCTCTTGTAGTCGGACTGGCCGTCGACGGCCAGGCGCACGCCGTCAATGTCGTCGGCGCGCGAGAGCATCAGGGTGCCCTCGGGATACAGGCGGCCAAACGTCGGATAGAGCTTGTTGCGGTCGGCCTTGGACAGCTCGGTGCCAAACGAGTTGATTGTGATGTTGATGGCGCGGCGGTCGGCCTCGAACTCGAGGATCTCGGACATGACCTCGGCCGTGGGCGTGCCGGCCATGTCGGGGTGGGTGTTGACAAAGTTGTAAAAGTCCTCGAGGTAGTTCTTGTAGAGCGTGTTGCGCACAATCTCAATGTTGAGCTCGTCGAGGTCCTGGTGGCTCAGGCTGCCCTTGAAAAAGGGCGCCAGCGGCGTCTCGATGAGCACGCTGTTGTACAGCTCCTCGATGTTGGTGGCCACGCAGAGCACGGGCAGCGTGTCGAACCAGCCGAGAGGGTGGCAGCGGTCGAGCAGCTCGCGCGTGTCGCGCTCGTGCAGCGTGCCGGTGATGAGCAGCGCCACGTTGTCAATCATGTACCCGTACGTCAGGTAGTCCATAAACTGCGCAAGCGAGCCGACGGCGTTCGCCCGGACGTAGCGGAACTCGGACACGAGCTTGTCGGTGGTCTTGGCGGCGAGGCTCGACGTCGACGGGTTCGGCGGGAGGGCTGCGAGGAAGTCGCCGTACGCCGGGCCGAGCTGCAGCTTGAGGTCTGCGGTGTGTCAGCCACGCAACTCCAGCCACGCACGTCCACCACGGGCGCTGCGACCAATGCTCACCATCGACATTCTCGCACTGCGTCATGTTGCTGTAGTTGACGCCCGTCAAAAGGCCATTGCGATAGCCCCGGACGATGCCCTCGATGTAGCTGGGGACGGCGGTCAGCTCGTGCTCGCACACACGGGGATGCGTCGGGAGCGCGCAGCGCAGTGCCTACCCGTTGTTCACGTTGAATAAAAGGCCCTCCATCGTGGCTGTGAGGCTGGTGATCGTCGTGGGAGCGGGCGGAATTGGGGATGTGTCGTTGCCTGTTGCGTCCAGGAAAAAGGCGCAGGAGCTATGGACGGGATGCAGGCGCAATGCGAGGCAGGAGCAAAGATACGCAGCCGTGCGCAGGGTGAGAACACTGTGAATGCACACGGTGTGGCATTTGATGGCTCATTTCCCGTTGTGGACTAGCGCATATGGGAGCCACACCGCCCCACCCCATGAATGCAGAAAAAAAGCTCTGTCTGGCAGAAAAAAGTTTCCCTGCTAAAAAGTTTGGACGCTGGGAAAAATTTCATCCTCTTCTACCACTTCTCGGCCAGTTCCTCTCGCGACAACGATTGACCGCACCACGCTGCCGCGCAATCATTATTTCTAGCACGACCGGGAACGAGCGACACCTCTGGAGGACCCGGCATCCGTCGACACAATGGCGCCCCTTTACCTCCTTTCGGAAACGAGCGCTGGGTACGTTTTTGACCAGCCTCTTTTTTCGCGGGCGTCCACGGGCGACACGTCCCGGCGGTGCACACGGCGGTGTACACGGCGATTCTAACTGTGCTTAGTTATGGCTTGTTCCAGGTGAAGGACAAGAAGCTCATCGAGAGCGGCGACGTGGGCGAGCGCCTGGCGACGCTGGATAAGATCAACAAGGAGTAGGTTTTCCCCCACGCTTTGTCTCGTGCTTTTATCTGTTCTTGCGCCTGCAGTACGGCTAACCCGTGCTACGTGTAGGGTCCAGTTCAATCTGTTCAAGAAGTGGAACAGCGCGGTCGAGGCGGTGTCCGAGCTCGACAAGCTCATCGACGGCAAGATCCCCCCGATTCTGGCCCAGCTCCTGGAGGAGGTCAAGGAGAAGTCGAAGAAGGCGTCCATCCTGGTTGAGGACAAGGTCCTGGGCAACACGCTGCAGAAGCTGCCTGGCTACAACCTGACGGCCATTCCCGCCGGCCCCGGCACTGCGGCCGGCGAGGTGTTCCGCGGCATTCGCCAGCACCTGTCCAGCCTCATCCCCGACATTGACGAGTCGGGCTTCAAGACCATGTCTCTCGGTCTCTCGCACTCGCTGTCGCGCCACAAGCTCAAGTTCTCGGCCGACAAGGTCGACGTCATGATCATCCACGCCGTGTCGCTGCTGGACGACCTCGACAAGGAGCTCAACGTTTTCATGATGCGCGTCAAGGAGTGGTACGGCTGGCACTTTCCCGAGCTGGCCAAGATCCTCAACGACAATGTCGCATACGCCAAGGTTGTGCTGGCCGCCGGCATGCGCGAGAACCTCGTCAACGCCGACCTGTCCGAGATCCTTCCCGAGGAGATTGAGGCTGCCGTCAAGGCGGCCGCCGAGGTCAGCATGGGCAGCGAGATTGCCAGCGAGGACCTCGAGAACATTACGCTGCTGGCCGAGTACGTCGTCATGTACGCCAACTACCGCACGCAGCTGTCCAGCTACCTGGACTCGCGCATGAAGGCCATTGCCCCCAACATGACCGCCATTGTCGGCCCCCTGATCGGCGCCCGCCTGATTTCGCATGCCGGCTCGCTCATGAACCTGGCCAAGAGCCCCGGTTCCACCATCCAGATTCTCGGTGCCGAGAAGGCGCTCTTCCGCGCGCTCAAGACCAAGCACTCCACCCCCAAGTACGGTCTGATTTATCATGCCTCTCTCGTTGGCCAGGCCACCGGCCGCAACAAGGGCAAGATGGCGCGCCAGGTCGCCTCCAAGGCGGCTCTGGGCGCCCGCATTGACGCGCTGGCCGAGTACGAGGACGAGGAGACGGTCGACGACGATATCCGTGCAACACTGGGCCTGGCTGCGCGCGCGAAGCTGGAGCTGAGCCTGTCGCGCCTCGAGCACAAGCCCCTGGCCAAGATCTCTGCCGTCAACGGTGCGAGCACCGTCGGAAAGTGGGACGTCGCCGAGGCTCGGAAATACAACGCCGATGCGGATGGCCTGACGGGCAACGAGGCGGCTGCCGCCGAGGCCACCCCCGACAAGAAGGACAAGAAGGACAAGAAGATCAAGAAGGAGAAGAAGGACAAGAAGGCCCTCCCCGAGCCGGAAGACACCAAGATGGAGAGCGACAACGAGGCCGAAGCCGCCAACGGCACCGGCCCGGCCAAGCTGACCGAGGAGGAGTACGAAAAGTTTGCCGAGGCCGCCGGCATCTCCGTCTCCAAGTTCAAGCGCAAGTACGAGCGCGGCGACGTCGAGATGGGCAAGGACGGCAAGCCCATTGTCCACAGCAAGAAGGAGCTCAAGAAGCAGCGCAAGGCCGAGAAGAAGGCCGAGGAGGAGACCTCCGGCAAGCGCAAGCGCGACGACGACGCCGAGACGCCCAAGAAGAAGAAGAAGAAGCACAGCGACGCATGAGGGCCTTGCCCCGACTTGCTTGCCGCGTGTATTCTTGTGTCACCACCATCTTCTTCCCGCTCTGCATTGTTGCCTGGCAGCTTCCTCACACGGCATTGATCTCCGATGTCTGTTTGCGTTTGCTCCATCGTTTTGGTCCACCTTCTTGGCGTTTATTCACGGGCGAGGGCCTTGTTTTGAATTCTCTTTTCGCGTTTTGGGACAAAAAGGCTGGAGTTGGGCGCTTTTTTCTGTCATCAGCTGTGTATTGTTTGCTGTGTTATTTCTTGATTCATTTTTCCATGTCTGTCTATACCTTAATGTTGGATTCACTGGCATCTTTGAATGTTTGGCTGTACCAACCGCGATCAAAATGACAAGGCAGAGCACGCTGCACGTTTCAGCTTTATGTACGAGTACGTTTCTCTCAGCTGCAGGGAAATCACGTGACTTTTATTATTATATCACGTGGTTTAACAGCCACGCCTGCCGGGAAATTTTCCCACCAAAAGTTGACCTCGAAAAACGTCATTCGAGCACCGACAACGTCGACGAGGCCTGTTTTTCCAACGCAACAACTACTTTTGAACCCGTCGCACGAGAATCGGTCAGTTGGTACGATACAAAGGCGTCGGCTAATCTGTACCGAAAAAACTGCCAAACTGACCTGTCTCAAGCCAGGCAAGAAAGCTTCAATCGTCTCCTCTTCGACAGACGACGACGACAGGAGCCAGAACGGACCTCTCGCTCGCGCGAATACCAAACGGCCTCGAGCCTTAAACGGCCTACTCTCCCCTCGACTGCCGCCATGTCCTTCTTCCAGATCACGCTCCACCGCTCGGCCATTGGCCTGCCCCAGCGCACACGGGACGCACTCCACGCGCTGGGCCTGCGGCGACGCAACCAGACCGTTGTTCACGCGGTGTCGCAGTCTACGGCGGGTCTTATTTTTGCCGTCAAGGAGCTGGTCAAGGTGACCGAGGTCAGCGAGGGCCGCGATGCGACACTGGCCAAGCTCAAGGCTGCGCGGCGGCCCGATCCGGGGTTTGTCGTGGCACGGAAATACTTTGACATGAACAACCAGCCACGGCAAGAGCCAGGGCCGGAGAACAGCTCCTGAGGTGGCTTCGGGGTACGGCGAGGGACAAGGCGTAATGAGGGACGACGCAAGACGCCGTCTGCTGTACATATATTTGCAATGTCACTGTATGATTCGTTTTGGGTTTGGACGGCCACAGATCTATTAAAAAAGAGCATCGATCTCTCGTGCAGTCTCATGGTCCTTCTATGGCTGCTTGACCATTTGATTCCGTGCTTTGCGTCGTCTTGAAAAAAAAAAAAAAGCGTAAAAGTTTTCACCTAACCGAACTCCATACAAGCTTTGAAGAACGTCGAAACCAAACAAAAAACCAAAAAAGATATTTCTCCAACCAAAGCCGCTTAATAGCGCACCCCTTGCCTGTCGTCCTGTCATTGACCATGTACTTTGAAAGTTATACGCATGAATTACCGTCTCCCAAGCCAGACGCGTGGGCATTGTGGGTGTGCATCTGCTTCCAATAGCGTATGGACATGGCCAGATCCTGCTCCTCGGCAGGTGTTGCGCCGTGCCGAGCCATCATGATCACGTTGTTTGGCGTCAGAAAAGGGCGACGCAGCTTGTGCCACGTAAGGAGCCGCCACGACAGGAGGATGGATCCCTAGACACCTCGCACTTTCTCGCTGTATTCCGAATTTGGCGTCTCGTACTCGCTAACAAAGTACTTGACCATGTTTTTGCCGAGCCAGGCCGTAAACTTGGCCAGTTCGTCTCGTAGGCGGTTCACAGACTGCTGGTCCATGTTTGTCTGCGCGATCAGCTCGGGCAAGGTAACTAGAAACAAGAGGTGTTAGTCGGCGAGACGACGGCTCCCTTTGCCGAGATACAGTTCGACAACGGCAGGGGTCAGGCATACCGAGGAGACGACACAAGTGCTCTGCGCCATACGTATCGATGGGAGACTTGTGTTTCTCGTCCGTCTCCCACAGATCGTGCATCTCAATGTATTGTGGCCGCTCAAACCTGCGAGCAGCATATCAGCCGATGCACCCGTGGCACGTGGAGGTAATAGCACAAGCGACATACCGGTAGAGCAAAATGCGGCCGAGGCACTTGTTAAAGTACTCCCGCAGTCCGGCGACAGTCTCCTCGAGAATGTCCAAGCTTGCAGAGCCCTCCTCGCGGTGTGGCCGCTCAAAGGCCAGGTAATCATCCAGAACGGCCTCGGCGGGATACTTGTGAGGAAGCGGCACAAGCTGCTGGTTTTTCGTCACATTCTCCCAGTCATCGACAAGAGCCGCCTTGATGTGGTCGGGCATGGGAAGCCGGATGGCCGGGCGGTTATGGAAGCCGTCCTCCTGCTTCTGTCAGGCTCTGTAGAAGGGGGGCAAATGAGATGCAACAACGCAAGCAAGAAAAAGAAATGCACCAAATAGACAAAAAAACAAAAATGTGCAAAAGGCCTCCAAGAAACAAATACAAAAGGCAGTAGAAGCAAGCCGGGACTGCATGGGAGGAGACAAAGTGACAGCCGAGAGTCGTCGCTGCTGTCCTGGTCACTTGAGGCGCGGGCGGCTGGCAGTTGCTCTCCTGGATCTCTTGTTTCTCGGCACAGACTAGGAGCTGTCGCTGTCGACCTCCTTGTACGACCCCACGAAGCGTGGCCTCTTTCTCAATGTGCAGCTGCCCCCACCAACATATTCCGAGTCTGAGCTGAGATCGTCAGACATTTCACTAGGCGACGATGTAGGAAGCCGAGCCGCGCGCCGGGGACGACTTGCGCTCCGGCTTGCAACAGGGCTTTCCGAGCCCTTTTCACTTGCAGTTGTTTCCGAGCCTGTGGCAGGAAGAGGCGACGACGAAGAGAAACGCGCTGCACGTCGAGGGCGACCGGGTCTCTTTTGTGCAGCCAAACTTGAGGTCTGTTTAGCTGTGCCTTTCTCAGCCTCTGCTGTCGTAGATGGTGACGACGTCGGCAGACGGTTCAGTCGTCGAGGAAGACTTGTTCGGCGCCTCACAGTGGCATCTTCAGACGTTGTCGTCCCTGGGGAAAGGGAAGCAGGCTGAGCCGAGAGGCGTGGCTGGCCGGTTCCGCTTCGTGCAGAAAAGATGACCGCATTGTCCTCGCTCGATGTGCTCGTGACGTCGGTGAGACTCGAGGTCGACGAGGCGTGAGGACGGGCGTCGCGCCGTGTCTGGCTGGCCGCCTCTCGAGCGGCACGTGTCCAAGTCGACGCATGGGCAGAGGCGTCCGACGTTTCATCGCTTTCTGGGGTCGAAAGACTGCCTATGCCGGAGGAACACGAGGTGCCCTCGGCACATCTTTCGCTGCCCAGGCCAGCCGCGCACTCCGAGCGCTTCTCCGCAACTTCGGGCTCGTCCGTGGCCTCGTCTGCGCCGCGGGAGGGGGAGAGAGACTCCATCACCTTTGCCCATGCAATGCACTCTGCCATGTCCAGCGGTTTGCGCGAGACGCCGTCTCGTTCCGGAGTTCGGTTGCGTTCCGCCAGCAGCCGCTCAGATCGGTTGATCACGTTGCCTTTGGCGGTCACATAGCGATGCTCGCGATCCGAGGGAGGAAGATCCGCCATGGGGTCATCGTGCTGGGCAAAAAGACAGCTTTCGTACTCGCTGTAGTCAAGAGCCGAGTTGCATCGCCGTGCATGGGCACTCAGCAGTCGGTCCTGGTGATCCTGGCCGGGCTTCTTGAGGCCATGGCCTCTTCGACGCGCCATGACGGCAAATCCACGGGTAGAGATGGGTAGAGAGTGCTTGCAGGGGGGGAAGGGGGGAAGGCCAAAATGCAAGCGTGGTCCAACTGTGAACCAAAAGCTGCACTACGATAAAACGACAAAAAGAGCAGTAAAGGCAGTGAGAGAAAAGACAAGTTGCGGCTGTGCGCAAAAGAGTGACATGAAAAGTGGTATGTGGAGGCAGAAAGCAAAACAGACGCCTTGGGCACACTTGCGGTGGCGGCGGCCTTGTATTTATAAGGCCCTGACGCAGCCTGCCAACCGGGGCAGCCACGAGGCGGAAGGAAGGCGCGATGGGCACTGCGCCAAAAAGCCGACCAACCACGCACGTTGCCCATGAAAGCGACGAGAAACAGGGCGAAGCCAGACAGCAGCCAAAACAACGCATTGTGCGACATACCTGTTCGAGGTCGTAGTCGCGCTGACGCCGCGGTCCGCGGGCGTGTGCGAGCGAGCCGCCGCCGGTGCGCTCCTCGCTGCCACGTGCCGACGTCATCTCCGAGTGGCGGTCGAAGAGGTGGTGATGGTCGCGGCCGCCACGCTCGCCCGGCGTCGCCGTGCCCGTGCCTGCGCCGCTGCCCGCGCCACCCGAGCCGCCACCGACGATGCCCGCCGCCGCCGCCGCAAGGCCTGCGCGCCCGCCGCCGCCGCCGCCAGGGCCGCCGGGACCGCCGGACAGGCCGAGCGCGGCCTTCTTAGCCTTGGCCGTCTTTTGCTGCTGCAGGATGCGCGCCTGCTCGCGCAGGTTGGACGCCAGGTCACGGTTGTCGTCGTTGAACTTGCGCACGCGGTCGGCCGGCACCCAGTCGTCCCAGGTGTTCTTCCAGCCCTTGTAGTGGATGCGGTACCGCCAGCGCGAGCCGTCGGTGGCAGCGGCCGCACCGGGGACCTGCTGGACGTCCAGAACGCGCGCCTCGTACAGCATGTCCATGTGGAAGCAGAAGACGCGCTCGTCGACCGCAAAGGGCGCAGCGGCCTGCTTGGGCGGCATCTTGGGGACGCGATGTGGTGATGCGCAGCCCACAGCGGCGCTGAGAACGGTGAGCTGTTGACATGTCAGAAGAGGGAAGGAGCCATGGGCCATTGGCCGCGGGCCGACGACAGGACCGCAAGGCAGACGACGAACATGAGAAAAAAAAAGGAAGGAGCCGCCGACCAGGATATGATTTTGATGCCGGGTCAAGCGAGGAGGCAGGTGCGATCCGTGCTGCGACGCCTCCGGGAATAAATCAAAAGTTGCAGAGCAGGCGCCGCCAGGAGGCCGGAAGCTGCGCGGACGGTTGTTTTGGGAGAGAAGACGGATGGAAGTGGTGTCCGATCAACGGTCAGGACCACTCGTTGATGCTGGTGAGTTGAGCAGGGGTAGGTGAGTGAGAGAGTATTGATGCTTGAGTGGTGGTCACGGGATTGGCCACTTAATTTTTTGCCCGGAGAGCTCCTTCCCCGCCTACCGCCCATTCTGGCGCAAGCCGCGTCCCGCGAGACGCGACGCGCTTACATACGTATAGACACTATTCCAAGCCTTGGTGCGCAGGCACTGTTCACCGACCGCAATCGACCGCACACATCCCTCTCTGGCCGACGGACGACGGGCGGCGACGGCATCATGGCGCCCTCCGAGTCTTCCATCCTGGAGCAGTTCCTGCTGGCCCCCTCGCAGCTGCCGACGATTCTCCCCCTCGACGACTTTGTTGCGCTGTTCCCGCGCGCCCTCCAGTCCTCGGCGCACGTGCGGGCGCTCTACCGCGACCTGCAGCGCCAGCGCAGCGCTGTCGTGGAGGGTGTTGCTGCCGACATTGAGGACGAGGTTGCGCGCGGCCGGGCTTTGCGGCGGTATGCCGTGCGGGCCCGTCTCCGTGCCGACGCGCAGGAAGACGCGGCAGGCGACGACGAGCTGCAGATTGAGCGGTTTGTTGCGGCGACAAGCCGCGCGGGCGACGCGCCACAGCGGCCGGCGGCAACGAGCGGCCCGTCCTCGCACTCGCTGGCCTCCATCGTGCCCGAGCTCGACGCCGCCATCCAAGACGTCGAGGCAGAAGTGCAGCTGCTCGAGGAGGAGGAGGCGCGGCTGCTGGCAGAGGTGCAGCAGGCTGTCGGCAACCTGAGCGACCTGCGGTACGGCCGCCTCGCCAACCCGCAGCTGGGCGAGCAGGTCGTCGAGGGTCTGCAGAACGTGCAGGCCGTCTGCGAAAAGATGCTTGCAGAGTCGGGCACGAGCACCGGCGACCGGCAGGTGGCAGCATGAGAGCCACAGACACAAAGGGCACGACTGGCACGACGCAACGAAGACAAAGACAAACAAAATGTATTCAACAGCGAAAAAAATTATAAAAAATAATGTGCAAGGCCAAAGTATGGGACCGTCCCGATATCCAACCATGGACCAACTGTTTTTTTTATGCAGGACGACAGATGCCCAGCAAAAGCCTGCCGGGCCGACAGAGCCTCCCGCCATCCTCCCACTACGAATACGTTTTTTCCCTTCAAATTATTCTCGCCCTCCCGCACGCCAGGGCTGGCCTCGCAGTTACTGGGCAGCAGCGGGGGCACCAGGGCGGCCAGCACCAGGCGCCATGCGACGACCCCTGCACGGAAATCTGTCAGTCGATGCTTTTGGGGGAGGCTTTGTACAGGGGCGGACTGAAACTTACATCACCGTGCGGCTGATGAACGAGATACCAATCATAAACAGCCAGCTGGGAACGACGTTGAAGAACCACAGCACATAGCCGATGGGGACGGCCAGGCCGTTCTGGGCCAGCGTGCCGTCCAGAGGGTGGAAGTAGCCGTCTAGGTGGTGGAAGGTCTCGCGGGCCTTGTCCTCGTACAGGCTGACAATGGACTCGGGGGTCGTGGTGGTCAGGTTCAGGCGCTTGATGTAGATGTCGGTCTTGGCAGGCTTGGGCAGCAGCTCAAAGATGTACAGGTAGCCGGGGCTGCTGGACCAGCTGTTGCAGAGCACGGGCTGGTCGTCGCAGTTGAGGACGCCGGCGTGCGCGCCGCTGGCCGCCGTCTTGGCGCTCGCGGCGGCAAAGGCCGCGTCGATCACGGCGCAGTGGCCTGCACAAGCAGGGTCAGCATTTGCAGACAGCGTCATCGTCGCAACGACCAGAACATACCAAAGCAGGTCTTGTTGCCGCCCGTGACCAGCACGCGCCACTCCTCGGGCGTCGTCGCGTCGGGCTTGACCACCGAGTAGAGGGTGTCCTGCCAGGTGTTGAGCGTGAGCTCGACGGGCACGGCGGCGGCGGCGCTGGCTGCTGCGGCCTCGGCATCAGCAGCGCCGGCTGATGCAGACTCGCTGGCCGGTGCCTCGGGCGCGCCGACGCCGAGAGAGCCCAGCAGGCTCTGGAACTGGGCACGGTACTGGCCAAACAGGCCGCTGTCCTCGGCAGCCGCGCCCAGGAGGGGCAGGGCCAAAAGAGCCGATGTCGAGAAGCGCATGGTTGCGATTGTGTGCAAAGGGGCAAAGCAGCAAAGAAGGGGAGGGAAAGGGAAAGGGGGGGTGAGAAACAAGAAAAAGACAAGGCCCGATGAAGCTGGAGAGAACGTCTGAAAAAATTCTGAAAACGGGCGGGATGCAAAGGAAGGACACGAATGGCTGTCGAAGCTGGCGATGGTGATGAGATGGGACACGAGAGCACACAACGAAGAGAGAGGCCAGAAGACTGGAGAAGACGAGAGGAAGGGCAGTGCTCCTCGTGGAATTGCGCGCGCCAAACGGGTCCCATGGAGACGGCGGTATGTTTCTGGCCGTACTGTGTTTCCGCCCAGTGCGGGTTGGCTGCAGCATCCGATTGTGCCGTGCTCGTACTGTGCTGTGGCTGCTATTACTCGTACTCGTAGCAACCCAATGCCCAATGGCGGGACGATGCCAACGACGCTAGCGGCGAGCTAGCAAGATGCCACCTGGAGAAAGCGTTGAGCGCTGGAGGAAGGCAGGATGGCGTACATTTAAAGCGGGGCCTGAAGATTGGGAAGAAATGTCGTCTTGGTAGATGTGGCTTCTCGCGGGTCAAAGTATTACGAGTACACCATAATATGCGAGGTTTGCCATGGTCCAGGGAAGTTAAAGAAACGATGCCGGCGTTCGTACTTGTGGTACTCGTACTCGTATCTTACGTGTACATACGAGTACTTGTCTCGTACTGCACAGTGCAGAAACTTCCAGGGTCCAGCAGCTGGCCATAGCTCCTTCCCTCTCAAGCTGCGGCCGTTGCCCCGTCGTTCTGACGGGCCTAGAAGCCGTCCATCTCTGTAGCCAATCGTGGATAAGCTGTTGCCAGCGTTGCCATATGTGTGCAGGCATGCTGCAGCGAATGAAATGACCATGCACCGCAGTATTTACTAATCACGTCACGTGGTGTGTTCTGCACGGCCCCACCGCCACTAACGCCCTCTACGAGTACTCGTAAAGTGCAGGAGCGTCGCGATTCCAGGCGCGACAGAGAGCGCGGCAACGACTCGCAACAATGGTTTGTATCCCACTTCTTGCGCCAGGCAATCCTCTGGATTCTCCACATTGCTGACCGCGGCATCTGCGACGAGCAGGCAAGGATCAATACGTCTTTAGGAGCCCCCGCCAGCGAAGCGCCCGCGGCAGACGCGTCGGCAAAGTCGAGGAAACGCGGCCTCAAGGCGAATACAGAGACAGATGGCGGTCGTCCAAGCAAACGAGCCCGGAAGGCAAGCGACGCTGAGCCCGTGCCACGGCGGAGCAGACGCGAACGGACGGCAGGCGACACGGCCAGCCGCAACCTAGATCGGCAGTCTCCCGCGAATCGCGGAAAGCCCATGGCGTTGGAAAGCACAAGGGCAAAGCAAGCCAAGACGAAAAGGACGTCAAAGGAAGCCAGGCCCGCGGAACTGTCGCCCAGGACGGACACCACGAAGCGAAAGGCTGGCCGCTCTCGAAAACCAGGCGCCGGCCAGCTGGAAGCGCCACCCGAGACGGCAGTCGGAGCAGCCAGCTCTTCAGCGCGAGCAAAAGGCCGCAAGCCAAAGAGCGCAGCTTCAGACCCAAAATCTGCTCCGGACAATGAAACGGGTGCCGAAGCCGAGGGAGCAAGTGCCCGTCCAAAGAAAAAGGCACAGCGACGACGAAAGCCTAGCCAGGCCGAGGAAGAGCCAGGGCCGGAGAGGGAGCCCGAGTCCGAGCCCGAGTCCGCACCCGAGTCCGCGCCCGAGTCCACGCCCAAGGCAGAACCAGAAAGGCGCCGGAGACGGCAAAGTGCAGCGGACAGTCCAAAGGGAGCACCGATGCAGCCCTTTCGACAGCTTGTCCCTCGCATCCGCATGGTTCCAAGGGCAACCATGGCCAACAAGTGGGCGCCGCTCCAGCGCGATGCCATTGCTGCCGTGCAGGCTCTTTTGGAGGAATGCACGCGTCCGGTTCTGTCGCGCCTGCTCGCGAGCAGTGGCAGCAGCGGCAGTGGAGCAGCCAGCGAGCGGCGACAGGAGCAGACACGGCAGGCAATCACCGGCGTCACGCGCAGGCTCCGGTCCAAGCTGGCCAAGGGCATTCCCTTCCCGCCCGGAACGGTGGCCGCTGCGCCGCGTCGGGGGCGGCGTGCGGCCAAAGACGGGGCTGAGACAACAAACGGCGTCGAAGCGGATTTCAACTACGAGCGCGCGGTCGAGGGGGCCCAGGCCCTCGAGCAGCAGCTCACGCCGCTCCAGCACGCCATTGCCCTGCTCGAGCGCGAACGAAAGCACGAAGAAGAGGCCCTCGAGGCCGACTATGCCGCGCTGCGCGAGCTCGAGACGAACGCCCAGGCAGACCTGCGCACGTGGCGCGACCGTGCCAAGCGCGTGCACGTGCTCGCTCCAGTGGACGACGGACGCGGCAGTTGGGCCGCTGTGGACCGCGTCGGGCGGGCGCCCGCCCTGGGAAAAGACCCTGAAGACGACAAGAACGAGATCGGCCAGCGGGGCCTGTTTGAGGTATGTCCCGGCCCCTTTGCCGGCGTCCAGCGACCCAGCGTGCTGACAGGCCAGAACCTCGACAAGGACCTGTCGGCCGCGGCCGCGCAGCTCAGCAGCCACATGGACAGCATCAAGAGCAACTTGCAGCAGATTGACGGCGTCGTGCCGGCTATTGTCCAGAGCAAGGCCGCGCTGCAGCACGTTCTGCACCAGCGCCTTGAGCCGCAGCAGTATGAGCGCATCCTTCTGGGGCTGTGAGCAGAGGAGAGCAGAGAGAACTACAATATACAGCCTGCTCCGGTTCGGCCGTCTGGAGAATGCCAGGATCTTCACATCGTTTCTTTACTCGTATGTAGCGCCCTGAACACCGGCACGTATCAGATGCAGCCGTGACTCTGTTCGTTGTGCCATGCCATGCTCCTCCCACGTCGCCAACGGCAAAGATTAGTGCCCTCATCTGCGGATTGCTCTGGAAACCGCAAATTGCGGTCCTGCACTCGAGGTCAGCAAATAACAACACTACGAGAAAGCTTGCAGAAAACTCTTCGTGTTAGCGGCGCACCAGCAGGCTTCTAGGCCTGCGTTACAGAAGGCCGCACACGGCCCTCTCGCCCCTCCACGGTGCCCCTCCGAACGACATCGCGCCATATGATGAGGAAAGAACGACCCCGCCAAACATTTTTTTTCTTTCTTCGCCTTGTCAGACTGCAACAGACTACATCGTACTTTTGCCTCGTTTTTGCTCTCGCTTTTATTCTCTTTTTTGTTCCTGTCCTTTTCTGTCACTGTCACCTCTGCACCTTCAGCGCCTTTAAGACAGCCAGCAGAACGGACGGTGAGGAACGTGCTGGTGCATCCCCTTCCCCAACCGTTCTCGCCGTCCTCGCTGATCGCTCCTTCTCTTCGTACCGTAAATTACAGTTCCGCACTACGCAAACCCGTATCTCCTTTGTACCTTCCGCGTAGCATTAAGATAGCACGCTTTGTTGGGTCGGACGCTTCCCCTCCACCGTCACACCGCCCTCGCTGGCGCCTTCCTACCCTTGCTATTAAAAATTCTTCTCCTTCCCACATTCCGTCCGCCTCCTTTCTTCTCCCTCTTCTCTCGCTTCCTCTCCCTCACCTCCTCGCTCTTCTGTCCCTCTCCCCGCCATCATTCGATCCCGCACCTTGTTTTTCCGTCTCTTCTCCTCTGGACGGACGTTTCTGTAAGCATCTGCCCCTCTGCCATCGCCAGCGCGCCGTGGAACGTCGTGAGGCGTCGTGGGGACCCCCTCCAGCGTCGCTCCTCGCGATCTCCTCCTTTTCCTCTGCCATTGGCCCTCACCACAGCTCCAGCTTGTCGGCTCCGCGTGCTAACCGTCGTCTGCAGCCATTTGTCTCCCCGGATACCCCCAACACCACTCGTCAACATGGTCCAGTCCTCCATTCTCGGTTTCCCCCGCATGGGTGTGAACCGCGACCTGAAGAAGGCCACCGAGGCTTGTGAGTGCTCGCCGTGCTCGTGCTCTGCTCCCTGCCTCGTTTGGGCCTCTCTGCTAACCGCGTCGCAGACTGGGGCGGCAAGATCTCCCAGGCCGACCTGCTGGCCGAGGCCAAGCGCCTGCGCCTGGCCCACTGGAAGATCCAGAAGGACGCCGGCGTCGACATCATCCCCAGCAACGACTTTGCCCTGTACGACCAGGTCCTGAGCCACATCCAGGACTTTGGCGCGGTCCCCGAGCGCTACACCAGCGCCGGCCTCGACGCCGTGGACACCTACTTCGCCCTCGGCCGCGGCCACCAGAAGAACGGCGTCGACCTGCCGTCCCTGGAGATGGTCAAGTGGTTCGACTCCAACTACCACTACGTCAAGCCCACGCTGCAGGACAACCAGACCTTCTCCCTGGCTGCCAAGCCCAAGGCCGTTGCCGAGTTCCTCGAGGCCAAGGAGGCCGGCATCGCCACGCGCCCGGTCCTCGTCGGCCCCGTCACCTTTTTGCACCTGGCCAAGGCCGACCGTGGCCAGTCGGTCGACCCCATCGACCTGCTCGAGAAGCTGCTGCCCGTCTACGACGCGCTCCTGGCCCAGCTGAAGGAGGCCGGCGCCGAGACCGTGCAGATCGACGAGCCCGTCCTGGTCTTTGACCTGCCCGCCAAGACCAAGGCTGCCTTCAAGACGGCCTACGCGCACTTTGCGGCCGAGGCGGCCAAGCTGCCCCAGCTCGTCTTTGCCACCTACTTTGGCGACATTGTCCACAACCTCGAGTCCGTCCCCAAGGACGTCTACGCCGTGCACATTGACCTGGTGCGCAACCCGGAGCAGCTCGAGACGGTCGTGGGCGCCCTGGGCCCCAAGACCATCCTGTCTGCCGGTGTCGTCGACGGCCGCAACATCTGGAAGACCAACCTGAAGCGCGCCATCGAGACGGTCGAGGCGGCCATCCAGAAGCTCGGCAAGGAGCGCGTCATCGTCGCCACCTCCAGCTCTCTGCTGCACACCCCCCACACGCTGGCCAGCGAGAAGAAGCTGGACGCCGAGATTGCCGACTGGTTCTCGTTTGCCGTCGAGAAGGCCTCGGAGGTGGCCGTCATTGCCAAGGCCGTGACCGAGGGCCCCGCGGCCGTCGCCGAGCAGCTCGCTGCCAACGCCAAGTCCATGGAGGCGCGCGCCACCTCGAGCCGCACCAACGACCCCAAGGTCAAGGAGCGCCAGGCGCAGATCAAGCCTGCCGACTACAACCGCAAGTCGGAGTTCCCCGAGCGCATCGCCCAGCAGCAGAAGAAGCTGAACCTGCCGCTGTTCCCCACCACGACCATTGGCTCGTTCCCCCAGACCAAGGAGATCCGCCTGCAGCGCAACAAGCTCACCAAGAACGAGATCACCGAGGCCGAGTACGACCGCTTCATCGAGAAGGAGATTGACGAGAACGTCCGCATCCAGGACGAGCTCGGCCTGGACGTCTACGTCCACGGCGAGCCGGAGCGCAACGACATGGTGCAGTACTTTGGCGAGCGCCTGAACGGCTATGCCTTTACCACGCACGCCTGGGTGCAGAGCTACGGCTCCCGCTGCGTGCGCCCGCCCATCATTGTCGGCGACATCTCGCGCCCGGCGCCCATGACGGTCAAGGAGAGCAAGTACGCTGCCTCGGTGTCCAAGAAGCCCATGAAGGGCATGCTGACGGGCCCCGTCACCTGCCTGCGGTGGTCGTTCCCCCGCGACGACGTGCACCAGTCCGTGCAGGCCGAGCAGCTCGCTCTGGCCCTGCGCGACGAGGTCATCGACCTCGAGGCCGCCGGCATCGACGTCATCCAGGTGGACGAGCCGGCTCTGCGCGAGGGCCTGCCGCTGCGTGCCGGCAAGGAGCGCGAGGCGTACCTGGACTGGGCCGTCAAGGCCTTCCGTCTGTCCACCACGGGTGTCGAGGACTCGACGCAGATCCACTCGCACTTTTGCTACTCCGAGTTCCAGGACTTTTTCCACGCCATTGCCGCGCTCGACGCCGACGTCCTGTCCATTGAGAACAGCAAGTCGGACGCCAAGCTGCTCAAGGTGTTTGTCGACTCGGCCTACCCGCGCCACATTGGCCCCGGTGTCTACGACATCCACTCGCCCCGCATCCCCAGCGAGCAGGAGATCCGCGACCGCATCGCCGAGATGCTGCAGTTCCTCAAGCCCGAGCAGCTGTGGATCGACCCCGACTGCGGTCTCAAGACGCGCCAGTGGACCGAGACCAAGGCTGCGCTGATCAACATGGTCAACGCTGCCAAGGCCTTCCGCGAGAAGTACGCTGCCAAGCAGTAAGCACGTCCCCGGCGGCCGAAAGGGGATATCAACAACCCTTTTCCGGGACGGTTGCTTCTTTGTTTGCACAGTCACGTTTTTCAACATTTTTCAACACCCCTACTGCGTGCGCCTGCAGTTTTTTTTTTTTTTTTAGTTTATCCATTTACGTGAGACGACATTTTTTCGCTTCATCTTTCCGCTCCCAGCCCAGGAAGCGGTTCGATTTCAACATCGGCGTTTGGACATGTTTTCTCTTTCCTCTTCTCCATTCTGTTTTTTTTTTTCTTTCCGCTCCATGGCGTGGGTTTCAATGAAGGGATCACTCAAAAGCATTCAACATTTTAGGGGCAAGTGGTAGGACTACGGAAGGTTTGCAAACAATTGGTGTTCTAGGGACAGTCCTTTCAACCGGATACCCATGATGTGCTCTATTGTCGCGGCGGCAAAGAGCAAGAAGACGAGAGTCTTGATATAGCTTATTTAAGAAGAATGTAAGAACAACTCACCATCAAGGCGGCATTGTACAAGGAAAACCAACCAAAGCGTGCTCGCCAACAGCACAGCTCGGCATGCGGTTCTCAAACGGGCATTGCCCACGGTTCCGCTGCCCTCCGTTGTCCAACGACCAAGGCCTGGCCCTTAATTTCCAGGTGTCCAGGCTCGACTTTGTACGCATAAAGAGGAAAAGAGGCAAACATGCGTTTTCAAACGAGTTGGGACGACTTGCGGGGACAGAGGGGGAGAGGAGAAGGGGAAGGGGAGGGCCGTGTTTTATGTCTGCCTCTGCACGAGTCTATTTCGCGTGGATTCTGCGCAGTGGAAAGGCAAGGGGTCGCTGTTTGACACACGACACCATGGCGAGACTGTTTGGGGTGGGGACGGTGGCGGCTCTGCGCCTGGCTTCTTTGCGTTTCACCCTCTCGAGGCAGGCGGGGCCGGCCAACAAGAGCGGTTGCCAAAAGACAATGAAATGTCCACAGCATCGCTCCTGCCCTGGCACACTCTTGTTGCAGCCCGTCTGATGTTGTGGAAAGAGCGAGGGGCAACCCAAAAACAACAAGCCATTTTGCCGGCCTCGTCTCCGCCTCCTTTTTACAGGTAATTTTTTTTTCTCGTCTCGCGCCGACGACAACCCCCGTCTGCTCGCCCGGACTCCTGGTGGCTTTGCGCCCTGCCGCCATCGTTCATGCGGCTCGGGGCCGGGCACACCACGTGCAGGCATTTGCGCCGCTGCATCCTCGCGTCGATCTGCCCTGGCAACGGTGGGCGTAAGTAGGCCGTGGCGAGGCGCAGACGTGCGATCATGCAGGTGCAGCGTGCAGGTGGGCTGCCAGGACCAGCCGGGCGGTCGTCCGCGTGCGGAGCGTACGAGTACGCGCATCGTGTCAATGCGCCGAGTTCACGAGGGCCATTTCAGCTCAAGCCGGGCTTACGCGAACGCATGGCCGTTGGCGAGAGACCGTGGACGACTTCAGGAGCTCGAAAACGGGAGCCTCCAACACGTACGGATACATGTCCTTCTCTCCACCTGGACGCCCGGCGTTCTGGCGGCTACGAGCAAGAGGGACTGTTGTGCTGAGCCCCTTTGTTGGCAAAGTGTTTGGAACCCTGGTCGGCGTCTGTTCTCGGTTCCACCTCTTTGGCTCGTGAGGTTGTCTGCTCGTTGCGGAGCTCTTTACGATGCAAGCTGCCAAGGAGAGCAGACCTCGCCTTTGACGGCGTCACCTCTACGCAGTCCCTCGACAGATGGAGCCGTTTTCCACGTCCTTTGATTTGCCCCTGAGCCGACGGGGTGGAACTGTTCTGTGGTATCAAAGTGGTGCCTGGAAATGACGAGTGTCTGGTTGCATTTGTTCCACCTTTGTTTTGTCATCCCAACTTTCAGAAGTCGTTTGGTTAGGCAGGGGAAGGTGTTTTCTTTCTTTTCAGTTCTTTTTTTTTTCTTTTTTTCTTTTTTTCTTCTTTTTTTCTTTTTTCCTTCTTCTTTTTTCCCCTTTTTTCTTTTTTCCCTTTTTTCTTTTTTCCCTTTTTTCTTTTATTCTTGTCTTCTCTTCTTTTTTTTCCTTTTTATTCTTTCTTTCTTGTCTGGCGTGTTACGGCACCAAATTGCATGCAGCCAGTGGCTCGTAAGCAGGTCTTCTCCGTTGTGCACCGTGCCATCATCATGCCTTCGATGCCCACAGGGGTACAACAGGGATCGGAGACAGGGGCCTGGGTCTGGCCCGACCAAGGGGTCGTGTCCCAGGTGCCAGTGGCCAGGGTCCGGCCAGACATTGCGTTGACGTCGCCGTGTTAGTCTGCGTCGTGTCTGCATCGCCTCAAATAGTCCTCGAGCCCTCGCTCGTCGTCTTTTCTTTTGCCTCGTCCTCACCCTCTTTTCGTCACGCGTTCCTTGTCCAGCCTCCGGCATTTTTTCTTTCGTTTCTCACAGCTTCTAGCTAAGCTACTACATTCTCTTCTGCAAGACAGACAGCTCTTTTCCAAGACCAATTCACAACGTTCTCTTTGAGCCCGTATCAAGCCTTTTCTCGCTTTCTCGCTTTTCTCGCTCTTTTATTCTTGTGGAATTGACTTCCACTCTTTTTCAAAACATCTACTTCTCTGCCAGCTGGACATTCCTTTCCAAAACTCCAAATTCTCCGCCTCCGCTTCTTCACAATGCAGCTCACCAACGCCTTCCTCGTCGGCCTGTACGCCGTCTGCGCCTCGGCCCACTTCGTCCCCAACATGAAGAGCCACAACCTCGTCTTTGCCCGTGGCAAGCACGGCAGCGGCAAGCAAAGCAGCGGCACGGGCACCGCCAAGGTCAGCAACACCACCGCCGTGGCGGCCAACGCCGTCTCCAGCGCCGCCATCTTCGCCAACTCGTCGGTTTCTGCCGTCGTCAACGCTGCCAACACCACGGCCTCCGCCACGGCCACGGCCTCGGCCGAGCTGACCACGCTGACGGTCCTGACGACCAACGTCGTCACCGTCACCTCGTGCGCCGCCACGGTCACCAACTGCCCGGCGGCGTCCAACTCGGCGGCCCTGGCCTCGCTGCCTGCCGAGGCGCTCACCACCGTCCTGGTCACGAACACGGTGGTCCTTACGACGACGGTCTGCCCCGTGACTGCGGTTGGCTCCATCTCCTCCAGCGTGATCAGCGCGTTCAGCACGGGCGCCATCACCGGCTCCACGCTGACCACGGATGTCGCCGCTGTTGCCACCTCCGCGTCGGCCGCCGCCGCGGAGACCCTGACCGTCACGTCAGCTGTCACCTCCGAGGTCGTCATGACCACGCAAAAGGTCGTTACCCTTACTCTGGGCGGCGGCAGCGGCTCGGGCAAGGGCAAGAACGGCGGCTCTGCCACCCGCGTTGTCACGTCCACCATTGCCACAACGTTTACCTCGACCATGACGAGCGAGGTTGTCGAGACGGTCGTCAGCGGTTCCAGTTCGAGCAGCAGCTCGAGCTCCTCCGGCTCTTCGTCTGACTCGAGCTCCGGCTCCAGCTCCAGCTCCAGCTCCAGCAGCTCGTCCGGCTCCAGCTCTGGCTCTTCGTCTGACTCCGGCTCCAGCAGCTCGTCTGGCTCCAGCTCGAGCTCCTCCGGCTCTTCGTCTGACTCCAGCTCGAGCAGCTCGTCCGGCTCCAGCTCCGGCTCCAGCTCTGGCTCCGGCTCCAGCGATGAGGCTTGCTCTGTCTCCACGGTCACCGTCACTCAGGCCCCCGTGACTGTCTACGTGACCATGACTGCCGCTGCCGCAAACAACAATGTCGCTGCCTCAACGACCACGACCGCAGCCGGCTCGGCCTCCACCGACACCGCGAGCTCCGCCAGCAGCTCGGCTGACGACGACTGCGCCGCGTCCGTCGTTGAGGCCACGATCACGGTTACCGCCGCCAACGCTGCGACGTCGGCTGCCACGACTGCTGCGCCCTCCTCCACCGAAGAGGCCTGCTCTGCCGACGTGGTCGTGACCATCACCTCGACGGTGTCTGCATAGGCTTTTCTCCCGCTAAAGAGTGGTCAGTGCCTGTCTAGCAAGCACTACGAATCTATTTCTGTATCTTCTTTGGTGTCGTCGTTTGCGTCTTGTATAAACATTTGTGGTTGTCTATAAAATCAGCTGTTCCTAGCACAGTATGGGAGCAGAAGGATTTCTCTTCAAACCTTGTATAAATACAGTTTCCTCGAGTTGGAATATTTGTAGAGATGCGTTTGTAAGTCTGGGCCTTCAAGTAAATAATGAGGCTGATACTATACTTTGAAGCAAGCACCACAACAACTTTCAGCTCAGCCGAGTCGTCATTCAGACTACCTCTCACATTTCCTAATGGCCTTTCTGTCTTACGCTTTCGGCACTTCTAGTGAATACGGGTGCAATCAGGCAGTAAGCAGTCGGTCAAGTTGCACAAGCTCAATGACCCACAGCAAACGACTGCAAACATCACCACACTGTATTGCGGATGCCTTTTGTTGCAGACATTTCCTGCCAGACTCCCATCATGCATTCTCTGAGGCTGCATGCATGCCCAGATCGAACAGCTGCTCCTTTGCTGCAGCCTCCCGCGATCCTTGCCTTTTGCAGGCCGCCTCGAGGCGTTTCGCGAGCTCTCTACTCTCCAGCATCTCTTCTGACATTGCTGTCCTTGGTGTGCAGCCCTCGTCTTTCTGGACTGTTTGCTCCGGCCTCTTGTCGCCGCCTACCGCATCCCGGTTCTCGCACAATGCAACAGCTTGTGGCCTTGATCGCTGCCTTTGCGCAAGTGTTTTCCTTTGCCCTGCTGGCCAGCTCCTGCGGCTATCTTTGTTGCGCGGGATCGTGTGTGGCCGCTCTTGTTGCCGTCGCCATCTCGGTAGCCTTTTACGGCCAGGAGTGCGAGCAGAGAGGGCAGGCCGGGCAGGGTGTGGACGGCGAGTACGCCAGCTGGGCGACAGAGAGCTCTGCAGATGACACGACCACCGAGGCGGATGCCACAGAGGCGGATGCCACAGAGGCGGATGCCACAGAGGCGGACGCCACAGAGACGGCGACGGAGGCCGACGATGCGTCGACAGAGAGGACCGACGCCACGAGACGAGCCCAGCAGGCGGAGCCGGCCAAGGAAGATGATGGGACGACAGGGGCGGTGGCTGGAAACAAAGAGCACAGCGGCCAAGACGACGGCGCCGACAACTGCGAGCCGCCCCAGAGCAGCAAAGAAGACGCAGAGAGGGCACCCGGCCCCGGCTGGAACATGGCTGTGGCCATCCTGCTGCGGCAGCAGCACGGCCGGCCGGCCGCGCAACACGACGACGCCGGCCTCGTCGGCCAGTGCGTCGTTGTGCCGCCTCCCTCGCCCATGCACATTGACGCGCCCGAGGCCGTGCCGGCAGAGCAGCAGCAGCAGCAGCTCAGCATCGAGACGCTCGTGAACGAGGTGGTCGAAAAGCTGCGCATCCTGCGTCTGGGCGAGGACAGCAGCGCCATCAACAACATCAACAACAACAACAACAACCCCGGTGCGGACCGCACTCTGTGCCTCGCAGGCCATGCGTCCGCCGCCAGGGGGGGCAGCGACGCGATGCAGATGGACAGCGGCAGCGGCCTCGGCCCGGGCCACGGGGCCTACGACGACATGGACGACGTCCAGATCCACATCCCGCGCACGGCCGAGCTGGCCATTGACATTAGCATGGTGCTGAGCCACATCATGGACGCGTGCACAGACGACGACGACGACGGCGGCGGCGACGGTGATGACGATACCTCCACGGACCGGCCGTTGTCTCCGTGCGTCTCGGTCCGCTCGTTTATCATGGGCGGCGACGGCGACGACGACGACGACGACACCGACGACATGGCCAGCCTGTCCGACTCGTTTTCCATGCTGCGCCTCGAGGACGCCCTGGCGCCGCCGTGGAAGGCCGCGTTCCGCGTCACCAAGGCGCGGGCGCAGCAGGCCGGCGCATGGTGGTGCCGCTGCGCCCGGGCCGGAGCAGGCCGGGCCGGAGCAGGCCCCGCCGCCGCGCCCAAGGCCCCGGCAAGCCCCCGCAGGACGGCGGACCTGTCGCTGGCGGCCCTGTCAGCCTCGCTGTGCATGCCCTCGCCGCTGAAGCGCAGGCTGGCCAAGGCGAAAAGGGCCTGGGACGCGCTCGAGATATCCACGGCAGCGCCGCGAAGCGGCGGCAAGAAAGACCAGAAAAGGCCGTGCAGCGATGACGACGACGACGTGTGGGTAGTGGTCCATAAACTGGCAGAGCTGTGTATTTGAGGTTGATGAGCTTCTTTTTCTTTCTTCTTCTTTTCTTTTTTCTTCTTTTCTTTCTCTCTTCTTATTTTTCCCTTTTTTCCTCTTCTTTTCTTCTTATCCTTCCCTCCTTTCTTCTTCTTCCACATCTTCGGATCTTTTCTGCAATTCTATCAACACGCCCGGCATAATTCGTCAACTCTCTTGTCACTTTTTGTCCTCGTGTCACCTTAGTCCTCACGTATGTCACATATGTATTTGCCAGTCACGGCCGTGAAGTGATATCCGAACCTTGTCCTGTCCATGCCGGTACAATATCCGCACCCAACCGTGTTCGCTCTTTACCGTGCCCAAACTCCGTGAATGCAAACCATCGCCTCGGTCATTTCCGGTTCCGCAGCTTGGTCCACCCGCTCGTGCCGCTGCCCCGGGGCCTCTCCGAGGGCGCGCGCCGGCTGCTCGGGCCCTGGCTCTCGAGATCGGCGCCGGAAACGGCGTCGTCGGGCGACGCGAGCACTGTGGCCACGCTCTCCACGCCGTACAGCCGCTGCGCGGGCATGCGGCTGCCAACCACCACGCCAGCCGTGCCCCGGCCGCCGCTGGCACCCCCGGCACCCCCGGCACCCCCGGCCGCCAGCACGCCGCGCCCGTTCTGCGCAGGCGGCGCCACCACGACGCGGTTCAGCACGCCGTCCTCCATCCGGTGGTGGTCCTCGTCCTCGACGGCCCACGCGTCGTCCTCCAGCACCTCCCAGTCGGGCAGCGTGCTCTCGCTGCTGAGGCGCGTCCGGAGCCGGTCGGCGAGCCGGTTGGGGCCCAGGACGCGGAACGTCTGCGTCGTGTTGTCGCCGAGAAACGTGTGCGTCGTTCCGTGCGAATAGCGGCCCATGGACGGCGGCACGGCCGCCTTGTCCGCGCCGGCGCTCCCGTTTCCGCTGCCGCTGCCGCTGCCGCCGGCGCCGGCGCCGGCGGCCGACGCAGAAAAGATGCGGCCGGCGGGGTTGCTGAGCAGCTGGTTGCCAATCAGCAGATTGTAGAGGTTGCGGCCGATGCTAAACGTGTCGTCAAACGACGCCTTGTCGCCAATGGGCACGCCCTGCGCGCAGCACGCCCACGCGATGCTGTACGCCAGGAGCGCGACGCCCTCGAGAAACAGCGTGTGGCCGGCGCTGTCGTCGCGGGCGAGCTGGGGCAGCGGCTTGTCGAGGTACAGCGGCCGGGCGCGGGGCACGCGCTGCGCCGCGCCGCGGCTGCGCGGCGCCCGCGGGGACGCCGCCGGGGGCAGGCTGGGCTGCAGGCCGGCCGTGCCCGGGAACGGCACGTCGCCGTGCGCGTACGAGGCCGCGAGCGTGAAGATGGTGGGCCGCGGGTAGTCGCGGTGCGGCAGCGTGATCTCGGCCGGCAGCCGGATGGCCAGGTAGTGGCAGGCCAGCACGAGAATGTGCGCAACGTGCGCGAGGCTCGTCGAGACGACTTCGGGGCGGAGCGCTAGACGGTCAGCTGGTCCTGAAGTGTAAAAAAAAAGAAAAAAAAACCACTTACTGTTCATGCTGTACGGGTCGACCACCTCGAGGCCGCCAAGCTCGTAGCGCACCGTGCTGCCCTTCTTGACCCGCCGCAGGCCGTACAGCCGCGACGCCTCCATGCACAGGAAGCCACGCGTGGCCGCCATGGCGTCGTAGACCTGGTTCCACTTGAAGCGCGTCATGGCGATGGCGCGCTCCGCCTCCGCCTGCAGCCGCGTCCGCCGCGCGGCCGTGCCGTTGGCCGCCGCCGCCAGCCCGCTCCGCCGCTGCTGCAGCAGCTCTCTGCGCCGGCCCAGCTCGGCCCGCGTGGCCGCCACGTCGTCCCGGAGCCGCTCGGCGCGCGCTGTGGCTTCGTGCGCCCGGTCGAGCGCGTCCTGCAGCTCGGCCCTGCACGCCTCGGCCTGGCAGCCCGGTGCGGGCGGGGCCGCGGCCGCGGCCGCCTCTGCGTCTGCGCCGTCGCCGCCGCTGCCGGGGGCGGCCGCCGCGCCCAGGCTGGCGTTCACCTGCGCCTCGAGCGCCTCATTGCGGAGGAGCGCAGCCGTGTGCGCAATTCGCGGCTCGTACAGCTTGTTGCGGGCGTCGACCGCGCAGAGAAAGGGGAGCCGTTGGGGATGGTAGAGCCGCCCGCAGATGTCGCAGCTCATGGCGGAGGGCGGCCGGCGGCGCAGGAAGAGTATGCCCGGCGGGACAGAGACGCAAAGAGAAGGGAAAAAAGAGAAGAGAAAAAGAAAAAGAAAAAGAAAAAGAGACTACGGCACGCCGGCGGCCAGAGGTCTGTCGCCCGTTGGTCGCAGCGCGCGCCGGTCATGCAGCATGTCCAAGACGACAGACGCCGGGCTGCGTGGTGCCGATTCCGTCAATGGTCGAGGTTTGTGGTTGGACGAGGCGAGGTTTCATAGGGCTGTGCGAGATTCAACGTCGATGCAGTTCTCGGCGGGACCAGTACTCGTAGGCAGGTGCGCCGTTTGCACTTGCCCTGGTCACGTCACTGCGAGTCATGGCGCTTCATCACAAGACCAGTCAGCGCGGTGCCGAATTGAGCCAATCATAGGCAGCCGCCCCCAACAGGCAGGCGCACCCACGCTACGAGTAGGCTGAGCGGCCTTGTGGAAGGTGCACGGTCGCGTGGGAACGGCAGTTGCGAACAGGGAATGGAAGGCTCGGGCAGCAATGCACCTCGCTCGTCGAGAAAAACGTCCCATCGCACCTTCCATTGAGATGGAACATCACGTACTTATAATTTCTTCTCGTAGCATCACCGACCACACGTTGTTGCATTCCCTTTTCTCGCCCGCCTTGCACGCCTCATCCGCTTCTCTGCTCCGCTTGCGATGGCCCCTGGCTCGCCGCTGCTCGTCCCACACCACTCGCCCACCAAAAAGTCGTCCCAGGAGCTTCCTCTGTTTCCCGCCTCGTCGCGCTCGTCCGGCGTTCCGCCCCTGAGCCTGAGCAGCCTGCGAGCCATCCCCGAGCCGGAGCCCGAGACGGCAGACCTGACGCCGTCGCTGATTGCCCACGAGATGGACGTTGACAACGGAGCGGCGACGGCGGCCGAGGCCGCCGCGGCCCAGCAGGCGCCGGCGCTCGTGGCGCCGCAGCCGTCCCAGCCGGGCCTCGCCCACGCGCGCGCCGTGCGGTCGCCCGTGCGGACGCCGGAGCTGCAGACGACGCTGCCCCAGAGACAGGCCACCAACGGCCACGCCAACGGCCACGCCAACGGACGCGAGGCGTCGCCCAGCACGCCGGGCCACATCCCGCCCTTTGACTGGGACGAGTTCGAGGCCCGCTACGAGCAGGCGCTGCTGGAGATGAACGCCGAAGAAAAGGAGCTGCTCGGCGAGTTTGACCGGCTGGTCAATGTGCGTGTCCCAGCCGCCTCTGCTGCCGTCTGCTGTTGCTGACGCGTTAGTACTTTCATGTCTGGGCGTCTTCCGCGGCTGCCCACGACGAAGAACGTGCTGTGAAGCGGTATGTGGCGCTGCTGTCTCTTTTGCTGTTTACTCTTTTTTGTACTCTTGCTTTACTCTTTTTCTTGCTTCTCGTGCTCACACCCGCAGGCTGCAAACCCGGGAACGCTTTGTCAAAATTGCCGAGCAAAGCCTCGGACAGAGGAAGCAGCACTGTGAGTTGCTCAACACTGGGCCCCTTCTGTTGGCTTTCTGTTGGCCACTGCAGCTAACAACGCCTTTCAGTGACAGAGGTCGTCCGCGCTTTTCAGAGTGCGCTGGCCTTGCTGAGCCAGACGTGAGGACGCCAGCCTCCTGTATAGAGGGCGTTTCAGGGTGATGTAGGATTGCATATTGCATTGTTGCATGCCTTGATTTGTGCTCGGCATGTTCACGATATAACGAATACTCATGACCTTTTTCTTTCCCCAGCCGAACAACTACGAGAGTGTCCTTGAAGCCAACTCTGCATTTTATGCAGGTGTGTGTGAGTATGTAATACACAGAAGAGCACGTGACCGCGTGCTGAAATACACGAGATCCGCAGCGCTTTGGATCGCGTTTCGTCTTCCGATCCCACACCAGCTGCAGCGTCCGAGAATGGCGACGACGGCGGGCATCCGGGTGCCGCAAATATCGAGGGTAGGCCAGGCTTTTGACATATACTTTTTCATTGCTAACCATCTCCAGGAAGAACTGTTTGCATTCCACGAATCGCATTTTTCGCGTTTTTCAATCGCCGGCTTTGGGGAACGGTTTACCGGCCTGCCAGCGCAGCCACCGCAAGAGAATGGCGCCTGCGACGAGCAGGGAAACACAGCAGTTGGGATCCCGCTGGAAGGGGATGCCGGGGCCATGGACGGCGATGACGAGTACGACCCCGAAGCCTATGACCTGTACGCCGAGCTGCCAGACATGCCAGCGCCGTTTGCAGACAGCGCGACGGCCGGCGAACGAGAGACGGCCGCAGACGAAGAAAGGGAGGCCGGCGGGACAAACGAGGCCAAGACGGCGGGCGCCGCAACAGGCCAGCCTCCCAAAAAAAAGCGGAGGCGGAAGAAGAACAACACGGGCAACAGCAGCGCGCGGCGGCACGACGGGCCGCCGCCCGACCTGCGGAAGCGCACGTGGGACGCGGTGGACAGCGGTCTTGGGAGCCTCAACTACGACGGCGCCGAGCACAGCAGCGGCGCGCTGCAGTCGGCACCGCAACGACGCCGTGTCCAGTACGGCGACGACTAGGGTGAGTGGCACCCGCGCCTCGCTCTGCGGTGCAGCATCCATCCCCTTGCGCCAGCCTGCTTCCCAACATGATGAGAACCTTTTGTATCGTCATCCTTAGGCGGAAATCCGTTTTTTGTGGGAGACGAGCCGGACGGACACGGAGGACAGTCCGCCGGGCTTGACGCGCCATCCGTCTTTTCTCTTGCAGAGGTTGCATGGAACATGTCGAGATCATAATCTTCTCTCTGAACGGCACGGAAGCAGCCTGGCCGGGGGAGGGGGGGTCTGGCGTCACCTGGCGTTGCTTGGAGAGCCTGCTAACATGTGCATGCCCAGGGCGAGCAGTCGGTCTCGCGTCGTCTGCAGCTCCTCTGCCGGTTTGATTTCTCGCTACACAGTACATGATGATACCCACCCACGACGATTACGACGCACGACCCGACCTGACGAAGCAGCTGATTCCTCCCCTTGATGGATAGAACGAGGAAAACACGTAATTCAGCTGTACACTTAAATATAGCATCCCTTGTGCTCGCCATCGCGTAAATGCATATTGCAATATGATTATACCCGAGTACCCACTATGTACGTAAGCGACCATGCACACTATGACAGCCTTCCCCTCACACCGACCTGCCTGGTGACACCAACCGCCCGGAATTTTCGAGCCAAAACTTCACCTGTTACCCCTCTACCGACGACAGCCCTGCGCCGTCGCCACCCCTTTTTTGCGCATCGCCGCCGGCATTGGGAGACGATCCGCATCGGCCGTCTCTTGTTTTTGCTGTATTTTTGACGAGCATTCTTTCCGCGCGCCAGACCGGCTGCTGTTGCGACGCGCCCTTCAACGACGACGGGATTCTAGATCCGGCTGCCGGCCGCATCAGCCGAGCAACAGGTTCCAGGCGTTCAGCCTAGCAACGGGTTCCAGGCGTTCAGGCGTTCAGGCGTTCCACAAGGAGGCTTGGACGACTTGGCCGGCCGGACGACGAGCGAGCCCAGCAGAGCCCGGCCCGCGACGGCAACGAGGCTGCGAACCGACGGCCCCATTCGCTGCGGGAGACTGCTCCTCTGCACGTTCATCTTCTGCCGCCGCCACACAGCCTGCAGACACCATGGCGCGGGTCTATGCCGACGTCAACCAGAACATGCCGCGGGCATACTGGGACTACGACAGCGTTAATATCAGTGAGCAGCACCCCGGGGCACGTGCCGGCGCACAAGAGGCAGACAGACGCGGCAGACAGACGCGCGGGCAGACGACGCGCGGGCAGACACACTGACGCGTTGCAGGCTGGGGTGTTTTGGAAAACTACGAGGTTGTGCGGAAAATCGGTAGGTCACGCGGGCCGTCACACCCCCTGCACAAGAGGCGCTGCTGACAGACGCAGGCCGTGGCAAGTACTCGGAGGTGTTTGAGGGCATCAACGTCGTCAACTACCAGAAATGCGTCATCAAGGTGCTCAAGCCGGTCAAGAAGAAGAAGATCAAGCGCGAAATCAAGATCCTGCAGAACCTGTCGGGCGGCCCCAACATCGTGGCGCTGCTGGACGTGGTGCGCGACTCGCAGAGCAAGACGCCGTCGCTCATCTTTGAGTATATCAACAACACCGACTTCCGGTCGCTGTACCCCAAGTTCACCGACATTGATGTGCGCTTCTACATCCTGGAGCTGCTCAAGGCGCTGGACTACTGCCACAGCAAGGGCATCATGCACCGCGACGTGAAACCTCATAACGTTATGATTGATCATGAGAACCGTCAGGTAGCTCTCTCTCTCTCTCTCTCTCTCTCTCTCTCTGACTTTTTTTCGCTGACTCTGTAGCTGCGCCTGATTGACTGGGGCCTGGCCGAGTTCTACCACCCTGGAACCGAGTATAACGTCCGTGTTGCGTCGCGGTACTTCAAGGGCCCCGAGCTGCTGGTTGATTTCCAGGAGTACGACTACAGCCTCGACATGTGGAGCCTGGGCGCCATGTTTGCCTCCATGATCTTCCGCAAAGAGCCCTTCTTCCACGGCAACTCAAACTCGGACCAGCTGGTCAAGATTGCAAAGGTGCTCGGCACCGACGACCTGTTTGACTACCTCGACAAGTACGAGATTGAGCTGGACACGCAGTACGACGACATCCTCGGCCGCTTCCAGAAGAAGCCGTGGCACAGCTTTGTCAACGCGGACAACCAGCGCTTTGTCACGAGCGAGGCCATTGACTTTCTCGACAAGCTGCTGCGCTACGACCATGCGGTGGGTTGCGCCCCCTGTCGGCGAGAAGCGCCAGGCGAGCACGCTGCTAACGGACCAGGAACGCCTCACCGCGCAAGAAGCAATGGCACACCCGTACTTTGACCCCGTGCGGGACCCGGGCACCCGGCAGCGCCTGATGGAGAGCCCGCCGACCAACGGCTCCCATGCCTGAGCGCAGGGCATAGGGGCACGCCGCTTCAAAACACGATACAAAAGAAATACTACGGGACCACGGGGAGTTTACGGATTGAAAAAGGGCCGTATGCAATATGAACACCACGTTTGATTCTCATGGGAGCCCGCGCGTCTGGGAGCGAGCCTCTGGCGTAACCGGCTCGATCCCCGCCCCCGTCTGGTGTTGCTTCTTATCCATTTCCTGTGAGCTTATGCCGGATGCACTGCACTCCTCGTCTTTTTTGTCCTTCCTTTTCCTGGGTATCGATCTACTCCTAATCGTTGATGTTTCGCCCCTCTTTTTCCTCGCTGTATCCTTCTTGTGTTTGGTTCGGGCACGGCTGTCGTTTTATTCCAAGTCTCTTTTCTTTTCTATTCCTGGCTCATTATAGGCGTATATCGATCGGCGTTGTTGTTCTGTTGGCACGAGGCGTCGAATCAAACCACCGTTCATGCCGCTCTGTCGACGGCTCTCCATGCTGGTCTTTGTAAACATGCGCACAGAAACGATCTGAATACAGGCGCCCCGTGCTCAGGTGCAGCGGAAGCAGAACTCGCGCTCGCAGCGGAACCCGTCTTTGCCGCACTGCCGCACCGTCCCACCGGGCGTCCGGAAGGGCGATCCGCCGGGGCTCGGCGCGCCTGCATCGGCCGCCAGCATGGCCTGCTGCTTTCGAGACAGCGGCGATCCCGCCGCGGCAAAGTACCGCTGTCGTCTCGGCGTGGCCAGCAGCCGGTGCCGTGACGTGGGCGTGCCGAGCTGCTGCTTTCGGCGGCTGCTGCTGCCCGCGCCAAACGGTGAAAACGGCAGCGGAGAGGCCGCCTCAATCTTTTCAAGCTCGGCCTCGTCGGCCGAGCCGTCCGACACGAGCGAGATGATGCCACTGCTGTTGCCCTGGCTGTCGGGTATTTCGCGGCGCTTCGGCTTCCGAGCCGACACCGACGCACCCGACGCGCCCCGGGGACGCCGCCTTTTTCTTGGGTTTCTGGGTGTCGCCTGGTCCGATGTGGTGGACACCTCGGCAGCGGTCGTAGGTGGCGTGGCCTCGGCGGCTGGGCCCTCTTGAGGAGAGTTCTGTCTGCGTTGCGGTTCGAGCTCCGGCGGCTCAGGCTGGGACTCGGGCGGCGGCTCGGATTGCGGCTCTGGTTCGCGCTCCGGCTCTGGCTCCGGCTCAGGCTCCGGCTCTGGCTCTGGCCCGGGGTCGGGTATTGCTTCGAGGCCAGGGCTCCGTTCCTGCCGAGGCGTAGCATCCTTCGCCGGCTCGGCCTGCGGTTCTGCTTCGGGGAGTTCTGGTTCAGGCTCGGGCGTAGAATGGGAAACGGAGGCTTGCAGCGAAGGCGGTATACTGGCAGACACGATGACAATGGAGATTTCCTCTCTCCTGTAAGAGCTCGGAGCTGCTTCGACGGTGTTTTCGTTTTCCGAGGCCCGTTCCGTCCTGTCGCTGCTTTTCCTCGGCCGCCCGGGCCGTCTCTTTCTCACGGCAGGCTCCTCGAGCAGAGCTGCCCCCTCGGGCTCGTCTTCCGCCACGAGCGGTTGTTTGTCTGCCATCGGTAGCCCGTCTTGGCGTTTTGTAGGAGGGATGGCAGCGCGCTTTGGATCGTGCGGCCGTCTCCGTCTCTTGCGCCCAAAGTCTTCTTCGTCCGAGAAAACGAAGCTTGGGTCGAGCGTGTTTCTTGCAAACGTCTCTTTTGGTTTGCTGCCGCCGGGTGCAGGCTCGTCTTGCGCCTTGGACTTGTTCTCCTCGTCGCCTGGCGGAGAAGGACCAGCCGGGGCCGGTGAAGATGGCGGTGCCTCGTCGTCGACAGGAGGCAACGGGGCCGGGCTTGCGAGCGGAGCTGCCGGCGGTGTCGAGTCCGGCACAGTAGCTCTTTCTGGGGACGTCCTTTTCGTCCTTGGTCTGCCTCTTTTTGCCTTTGGCGTGGCCGCTTCAGCGCCCTGCTGTTCCGGGGCCTTTTCCAGGGCCTTTTCCACAACGCTTGGGGCGCTCGCCGCCGTGGACTTTTTTCGTCCTCGCCTCGCCGGCTTTGGGGCTTCTGCGGCCCCCTTGGACAATGCACGCCCGGGAGAGCCCTTTTCTGCGCTCGCATTCTTCTCTGGCTCCGGCGCGCCATGGAGAAGATCGTCGTCGGCGTCGTCGCCCTCGCCGCCCAGGGCCTCGCCGTAGCTCTCTGGCAGCGCCTTTCGGAAGACGGTGCACCGCGGCAACGCGTGCAAAATCCGTGGAGGAGGAGGGGGAGGATGCGGCGGCAGTGGGATGCCTCCAAACGTGGTGAATGCCGCGTCTGGGATGTCCGGCGCTGCCCATAGAGAGTCGTCGCCCTGGCCCGCCGGGGGGGGACCGGCAGGGGGGGCGCCCGCCGTCGCCACGACGCCGTTTGGGCCAAAGCGAGGCACGGACAGGCTGGCCATGCGCAAAGCATCCTCTCGGCTCGTGTGGACGGCTGGGCGCGTTGGCCTGCTGTCGTCGGCGCCCTCTTCGTCCGAGTCGTCTTGCTCGTCGGCGCTCTCGTCCGAGTCGGGCGCCGAGGCCCTCGGCCTGCCGCGCTTCCCGTGCTTCTTCCCCCCCGCCACCGGGAGGGACGCAATATGGCCGTTGTCGACCTCGATCTCGTCTGTGTAGAAATTGATCTCGTCGCCGGTGTCGCCAAAGTCCTGGCTGTACTTTTCAAACAGCAGTTCAAAGGCCGACTTGAGCTTGCTCTCGGCCCTCGCCCGCGACCGGTCCAGCCGGTACTCGGGGTCGATCTTCATTGCATAGTCTTCTGGATCCATGGCAATCTCGTCGTCCTCGTCCCCGGCCCCGGCCCCGGCCCCGGCCCCGGCCCCGGCCCCGGTGTCGTTCTTGGCTCGTTTGCCATGGCTGCTGGCTTTGTTGCTGTTGCTGTCGTCGGGCTGTGGCTCGTCGTGTGGCGCCCGGCCGACCTTTGCGCGCTTGGCTGGAGGTTCCATTGCGGCTCCATGGGACGCTCTTGCGCCGCAATTGGTTTCCTGGAGGTCGTGATGCTCGCGCGCACGCTCTTGCGCATTGTGGGTCCCGCGCTACGCGACGACACGTGACACATCTCGTGGCGCGCCTTCACCTCACGAGCCAGCTTTTAGCGGGGTCAGCCTTCCATCAACAGGCAGCGAAGCACACAGCAGCCTCATCCTTCGTCCTGCAGCAACGTCTCGACCCGCGCCATGCCGCACAGGCCGACGCACTCATCGCATCCGCAATAATGTATTGCCAGAAATGCCGAACGCCGCTGAAGCTCGACAGCTCGCTCGACGACCTCAACCCAGCAGCATACGATCTCCTCGTCGGTACGTCCGGACGCAAAGGGTGGCGTTGTGGTGATGGTGGCAATGTCTTGTCTTTGACGGCTCGACTGACTTTCTGCTTTTACTCTGCAGCAACGGCATCCCAGTCTCTCCAGCGAAAGCGCCAGCAAACACGGCCGGCCAACGCCCCCGATGCCGACCGGCGAGCGCTCTACGAGCAGGCGGCGAAGCATGCCGGGCCAGCAGCATTTAAGCGGTACAACGGCGGCGGCTCGATGCGCGATAGCGCGGCCATGTCGTTTGTGCTGCTCTCCGACTCGACAATAGCGGGGCCGAACCACCCCGGGCCAGGCGGAGCCGCGCGGGACGGTGCGGCGGACGCGCCGGATGCAGCGCTGGCTTCGCGGTACGGCAGCAGCGCGTCGTCCGGCGGCAGCGGGCCGGCGGCGGTCGGGCTCGGCAGCGAAGACGAAGACGCGTCCAAGGCGCAGGGCATGGAGCGCATCACAAAGCTGTTTGAGATCATGTCGGCGCGGTCGGACGTCGACCACCCGGTGTGCGTCGAGTGCACGGAGCTGCTGGTCGAGGGCCTGCAGCAGCGTCTCGACGCGGCGTCGCGCGAGCGCGACGCCTACGTCGCGTTCCTGAAAAAGACGCAGGCCGAGGCGCCGACGGCCGAGGAGCTGCAGGCGCAGGCGGCGGCGCTCGCAAAGGCGCGGCAGCAGGAAGCCGACGCCCTCGCCGAGCTGCTGCGGCTGGAGGCCGAGAAGAGCCGGCTGGACGACGAGGTGCGCGCGCTCGAGCTCGAGGCGCGCGCGCTGGACCGCGAAGAAGAGCAGTTTTGGCGCGAGCGCAACGCCTTTGCGACCAAGCTGTCGGACTTTCAGAACGAGCGCGACAGCATCAACGCCCGGTACGACCACGACGCGCGCCTGCTCGAGCGGCTGCAGCGCTCCAACGTCTACAACGACACGTTTTGCATCAGCCACGACGGCACGTTTGCCACCATCAACGGCCTGCGGCTGGGCCGGCTGTCGTCGCGGCCGGTCGACTGGCCCGAGATCAACGCGGCGTGGGGGCACGCGCTGCTGCTGCTGGTGACGGTGGCCGACAAGCTCGGCTTCCGCTTCGAAAACTACGAGCCGCTGCCTATGGGCTCGACGTCGCGCATCGTGCGCTACGAGGCGCCGTCGCCGACGTCGAGCCGCGCGGCGGGCGGCGGCCATGCCGGCGGCGCCTTTGGCGCCGCGAGCATCCTGTCGCAGCGGCTGGCGCCGCCTCCGCAGGCGCCCAAGAAGCAGGTGCTGGAGCTGTACTCGTCGGGCGACATGCCGCTGGGGCTGACGTTTATGCACCGCCGCTTTGACAACGCCATGGTTGCCTTTCTGGAGCTGGTGCGGCAGCTCGGCGTGTTTGTGCACCAGCAGACATCCAACACGCCGGACCAGCGGCCGCTGAGCCTGCCCTACCGCATCGACGGCGACAAGATTGGCGACGTGAGCATCAAGCTGGGCATCGCGCAGGACGACGGCTGGACCAAGGCCTGCAAGCTGACGCTGACGTGCTGCAAGTTCTTGCTGGCCCATGCGAGCAACGTCAACTCGGCCTCTGCGCGCGGGCCATGACGGGAGCATGTGCTGTGGTCTCGTGCTGCGGTCTCGTGCTGCGGCTGTCTTTTCAAGATGTTTCTTTGTTTTTGGTATTTCTGTTTGGTACACAAAGTCACAGCCACACTTTCTTTTCCGTGGGGCTGATGACGACCAACGAAGCACGTTTGAGCACGGCGTCACGGGATGGGGAACAGCCACGGGGCTTTACTTTTGTCTTTGTTTTTCTCTTGTCCGTTCTTCTTCTCTCTTCTCCTGGATCTGGACCACTGGCGTTTTGTTTTGCCGACGGGCGGCCCCATATCCATTTGCTTCTTGTCGTTGCATTCTGAGACAAGACCACCTGCATCTGGAGTTCTAGTTACGCGTACAAATTAAAAAAATAACAGTAAAAGAAGAATGGAACACCAAAACGTGTCTGTCGAGTGTGCAGGTTTCACGGCTGTTGAAGGAATGGACGCGATAGGCTGAGAATGCCAGTGTTCCTGTTTCGATCTGGCCCTGCCTCAGGAGGCCACCACTGAGGTCTTTACAGGTAAAGCAAACAACACCAAGGCGGCTGTGGTGTAGACAAAGATGGTTTCTTTTTTTTCCCTTCTTTCAGGTCTCGTCTTGACTGGCATGACTTTTAACGCTGGTTTTAGAATGCAATACACTTGTCCAAATGCCGCGAACACCACAACACCACTGACCGCCTCTTCCCAAAGCCGGCAGAACCAGATCGACGCATCGACAAGCTCTGGAAAATAGCGGTACTTTCCGACTCACTTTCCGACCTTGCCTCACTTTCCTGATTTACTGCACAGCTGGATTTCCGCCGGTGTCCGAGAAAGTGGGTCTTGTGTGCTCAAGGAGCTCGAATGATGTAAGGCTCGCCAGAGACCGGCACGGGAAAGGCACGACGGCGCAAGCAAGCGCGAGTAATGTTCGGCAGGAAAGGGCGGAGACAAAGCGCCGCGCGCCCAAAAGAGGCAAGCGCCGTGAAGCTGCAGCTGGATTGCTCTTTCTCCATTTGCCACTGCACGAACTCTACGACGTACATACATACATACATACATGCACTACGAGTACGAGTGTATCTGCGCTGGCTGTGGGCGGCCGCTTGCTCTGCCCAGCCGACCCAGTGGGTGAGATGCATTGGATCATGGGCAGGCGTTTTGGCGGTGCTGCACCATCCTTCAGGCACCGTTTCAGCTCTCGCGCCTTTTGCGGCGAACGCGCAACGCCCTGCGCCTTCCGTTTGGGTTGCCGCCTGGAGGAAGCAGTCGTTCCTGCCGCGGGTCGAGCGACTGTGTCACAGACGACTGGCTCGCAGCTGCCGCAATTGAGAAACGCTCGCGCCTGCCGTCCCAACGCCTTGGCTCGGCTTACGAGTAAGATACGTATGGAGCACAGGCGGACGGTTGCTGATTCACGGAAGAGGAAAATGGACTGTCTGGCGCAGCTGCTTCGTTTCTGTTTGTTTGTTCCGTCGCTGGGCGCCAGTAATACGCGCCGGCCTAAGCTCAGCGAAGAGCAGCGTCATAGGGCGAGGTCCACTGGAGATTCGCCCGATTCAGCGCCTGTTGGCCCCACTAAAATCGCCCGCAGCAGGCGCAAAGTATCCCTGCGGCGGATTTGCAGCCAGAAAAGTGCAGTGGCGTCACCTGGCGACCAGCAACCGCGGAGAAAACAATGGAAGGCAGGGGGGGCGGTTGTCAGGAAGGTACCAGGAGCGCCAGGAGTCACGTCATAGAAAGAGCGACGGGCGTCCGACCAGCAGAAGTGGCAAGAGGTCCCGCACCTGCCGAGCGCTAGTCGCCCTCTGGAGACAAAGCAAGAAAGAAGATTACTCGCAAAAAAACCAGGCAACGTGAAAGAGCTATCCATCTCGCTCGCTCTTGCCGTGCTGCAACCGTTCCTATTAAATTGCGCCCTCCTCGTCCCAAACGGTTCGCCAGCTCTGATCCTCTTCCACCTCGCATCACCAAGACCGCCACCCATCGCTCACACCACCGTTGCTTTGTTCACAGCAAACCAACCCCCTGCTAGGATCACCTTGTGTTTCCTCGTCACCACCGCGACAGCCGTATCAACACTCGTCGCCACCAGCATCCGCAACGCTTTAAAGCTCTGCTCGCTTCGCCTCTTTTTCTTTTTGCAGTTTTCATTTTCGCAGCTTTCCTTTTTGCAAAGCTGCAGCACACTGCAACAAGCATTCTCGCCCGCGCCTTCTTCCCCCACAAACACGCAACCGCATTCCAGCCATCGCAATGGAGGGCGGCCTGTTCATCGTGCGCTGCGTGCAGCTGTTCTGGGTCATTCTCATTGTTGCGCTGATCGGCAACGTCATCGCCTGCAACAACAATGGCCACATGTCCGCCATCAACTATGCGCTCTTCTCGGCCATCATCGCCTGGATTGCCTGCCTCTGGGGCATAGCCGCGTCGTTTGTCACGGCGCTGGCCGACGGCATCTTCTCCTACGCCCTGCTCGCCGTCGACGCGCTGGCTCTGATCTTCGTTTTCGTTGCTGCCATTGTCCTCCCGGCCAAGCTCAAGGCGGTCGACTGCGGCGGCCAGCTGACCGTGGAGCGCCGCGGCGCCAACTGGATCGGCTTCGGCTCCGACAACGACCAGAAGCGCTGCCGCGAGCTGCAGGCCAGCACCGCGTTTCTGTGGTTCCTGTTTGCCACCTCTGTGGCCTCGATGCTGCTGACGCTCCTCAACTTCCGCCGCAGCGGCGGCTCGTCCGGCGGCTCCAGCGTCCCGCACATGTCGCAAGTGCGCGTGTAAGGTGCGCCCGGTTCGATGTGTGCTCGCGCGCACGCGGAAAATGGCACCCCGCCCCACGTCTGCGCTCTGGCACTCTTTCTCCCTTTTTTGGTCCATCTAATTCGCTTTGCGCTCGGTCGAGCCGGCGCTGGGCTTCTCTTTGGATACCGGGGGACAGACAGACGTCCAGACGGACAGGCACCGCAAAGACGCCGCCAACAGCAAACACTACAACGACAACAACTACAACTACATCGATAATAGACAAGGACGAGACGCGGCTGCGCCAGATGCCCCGAGTAATGTGCACGTTGGGATGGACAACAAAAGGGGACGGGGCCACCTGGATGCGAGCCAGCTGGGGCTGGCTTTGCCTTGTTCTTGTTGACCTTTGGGAGGTGTTTTGGAATATTCTCTTGGATTTATGCTCGGGTCTTGGTTTGGGGTTCTGGTTTGAGAAAGGAATGATACCTTTTCAGCGTTTTACCCGCGCTTGAGGAAGCAGCTGTTCTGGGCGTACCACAACAACTGCGGACCAAGTTGCAGATTTTACCATCATTTTGGTCATTTTGGGATACTTATATACCGACTGGTTGGAGAATCGATACATTTATCTTGGATCTCATTGGACATGCCTGCTTTCAGAAGCTTGGAACATTTCTGCACCCATTGGATAAGACGGGCTGCTCGTGGAGTGGTTTGCATCTAACGAATAGCACAACGGCCAACACAACCATGACGAGCAGACAGCAGACATTATTGGCCCAGTCCTGCCCGATGGAAAATGCAAACGAAACGGTATGTCGTGCGATCCCTGTTCCTGTTCACAAAATTTTTGTGGAAGCTGCTTCTGACGTCGCCGAGTATCTGCAGCCTTCCACTGCGCCGGAACGGAACATCCAAGCCCTTCCGTCAAACAACGAGGCGCGTCATCCGTCCTGCGTCTCATGCTCCGTCCGAGGACAGCCGCTGGCCATGTTGCAGCCCCCACTCAACGTACCGCACTGGTGGTATGAGTGCAGATGACGCCAAGGTACGGCTGGGACGGTTGGCTGGGTCAAGCACAATGCTGAAAAGAGAATGCTCGCCCGGAGACCACATGTCGTTTCTTATATCGACGACGCCATCGGCGGGGGACGCCGCACGCCATCGCCACGGCGTGCCTCGTCTTTTCGGCGACATTGATTTCTGCGACGCGAAAACGAATCTTTCAAATGCACGGACGTGGCATCCACGGCTTCCATCGTCGTCGCCAGCCTGTTTCCACTCGTTTTCCGCTGGACCTGCCTACTCTGGCTCGGCCTCTTGGCACGAGACAAGCACCGGGCTTGGCAGCCTAGACGGCAACGGGCTGTCCCTTCTCCGTGTCTTGGTCGTCTTGTGCTCTTTCTCGTTGTGACGGTGCATCCAGCCCGAAACGGATTTCCACAGAGACCCAGAGACGGCAGCCGGGCGATGTGCTATTTGTCAAGAGGGTAATCGAGATCGAATCTTGCCTTGGCCATTTCCATTCCCCTGCTGCGTTTTTGCCCTTTTGCTTTCCACTCTTGGAGATCTTTGCTAATTCCTATTCAGGGCGGTTCGGCTTCCCCTAATGAAACCCCCCACGTTGACTATGCAACGGGGATTTTATGGATTTTATGGATTCTCCCTCGTAACAGGAACCAGAAAACACAGCACTTGCAGGGGGGGTGGACAACACCAACGACACCAACGACCAGTGACAGCCTTGCGATGGAGAGCACGTCATTCGTCACGAAAAAGGTATTATTAGGGGGACTGTCGTTTGCGCCCTTTCGCCCTCACTCGGCCGCCGCTACTCTCCATTTGCTTTTTTTTACACGAGATGCTGTTAATTCTTTTACGTTTTCTCGCCCTTTGGGCTGTGCAGCGTTCTCTCGGGGCTGCGCTCGTTGCTCTCTTTTCTCTTCCCACGCCCAAAGCGCAAGCTTGTTTCCAAGCCTCGTGCTCCTCCCGCAAAGTTGACCATGCATTAATATATATGCATGTGTCCCGGCTGCCGAGTCTCTCTTTGGGTCGGATTGGTCCTGTTGGCCGGGTTTCTTGCCGTGCCGTCTGTACGACAACAACGACAAACATCTGCACGTCGACAAACCGTCTTACCGAGCGCTCTCCATCTCGAAACAGCAAAATCATATTGCTCAAGGGTTGCACGAGCTCTCGTCTCCCAGTCTGCCTTTGGCCGGGGCCTCCCGTCGCCGCCACAGCTGCAGCCGTCCGCGCTGCACCACGACGCGCTGCAGGATTGTTCCTTTCCGCAGTCGCCATGACGCTGACAGCTGCGCAGCTCAACGCCATCGAGGTCGTCGAGCGGGCGGCGTCCGCGCTCTCGATCCTGGGGATCCTGACAATCATCGTCACCTTTTATTCCTCGCGATACTTTCGGAATCCAATCGACCGGCTGATTCTGATCAACGCCTTTTACAACATCTTTGATGTCACGGCCACCATGATCTCGCTGAGCGGGCCGGCTGCCGGCAACGGCTCTGCCTTGTGTCAGTTCCAGGGCTTTCTCATGCAAATGTACGTGCCGAGCGTTTTGTGTGCGCGTGTCACGCTGTCGAGCCCAATGCATTAACAGCCCTCCCACCAGGTTTCCTCTGGCAGACGTCTTGTGGACGCTGACCATGGCCATCGACGTCTTCTTGATTGTCTATTACCAGTACGACGCCGCCGCTCTGCGCAGGCTGGAGATCAAGTACATTGCGGCCATCACAGCTGTCACCATCATTCCGGCGCTTGTGTTTCTCTTTGTCCACACGGAAGCCAAGGGCCACATGTACGGCAGCGTGACAGTACGTTTCCTCCTTGGCACGTCCTGGAATCGAAGAACAAGCCTCCTAACATGCCAACAGCTCTGGTGCGCCATCTCGCCAAAATGGGTGCTCTACCGCATTGTTTTTTACTATGCTCCGATCTGGTACGACTCCCCTTTTCCTCCTTGGACCCGTGTCTTTTTTCCCGTGTCTTTTTTCCTGACACCCCATCTTCAGGCTCGTCATAGCCGTCGTGCTTGTCTTGTATTGCCTCGTTGGCTGGAAGATCATCAAGGGCAAGCGCGCCCTCAAGTCCGTGGAGAGCGATGTGATCCCGCTCGAGTTCCAGCAAGCTGCCGACAAAGACGACGATGGCCACAGCGCCGCCACAGCAGTCGGCCTGGCCGTGCCATCTGCAGGGCGGACTGCAGCGCCGCCCGAGACCGTCACCGGCAAGGCGTGGTCGCACGACGGCACAGAATCCGTGTCGCCGCTTCGGCCGCTCGATGCCAGTGCCAGTCTCCCCTTTACTGTACCCGGCAGCCCCAGCGCCAACTACAAGTGGCACGCCAACCGTTCGGCACTGTCGCTGCGCCAATACCTTTTGATGCCCGTCATGTTTTTTATCGTGTTGCTGGCCATCTGGGTGGCGCCGACAACGAATCGCCTCGCGTCCTTTGTGGACCCGACGTTTGTCTCGTTTCCACTGTACGTGGCTGTTGGTGCCACGGGCTCGCTGCGTGGGTTCTGGAACGGCGTCGTGTTTTTGGCCGTTGGCCTGCGGTCACGGCAGAGTCAACGGCGACTCGAGGCTGTCCGGCCGGGCCACTATCGATAATAGTGTCGGCTTTTTCTTATCTTCTTTCCTTTTTTTTTTCTTATTTGTTCCTTTTCCTTTTTTTGCATCTCTCTTACACACATGCTCTCTTATGACTGTTTTACGATTATAAATCCAGTGTGGGCAGCGTTTTGCAAGACAGGCGTCGTTGTTTTCTTGTCTAACTGTCATTCTGTTGTACGACACGAAAAGCTCACCTTCTACCCTACGAGTCACGACCTGTCTTTGGGGGCCAAGCATATGGGCTCATCTATTAACGGGGGACAAAATGAGGAAACACTCCTCAGGAGGAGCAGGCCGCAAATAAATTTTTATGTCTTTTACTGTGTTCCTATTCCACAGTGCACTCTGAACGGACGTCTATAAATACGCTACCTTTTCGCGCTGGAGGCTCGCTGGAGTTCCTTTTCCCGATTGTGACCACTTGGTATCATCTTTTTCTTTAATGGCCTCACATCGACTAAAATCCGTCTTGAGTATTGTTCGAGTTATGAGTCTTTGCAAACGAACCCAGCGCCGAAGAGCAACCCATCCAGACGATGGCATCTCATTTTTCTGTTAAAACGGGCTCGCTGGTCGGTCGACAATTGACTCCCACCCCGTCCGAAAGCAGTTGAAGCCAAAGAGCAAAGAGTTCTACGACCGAGACCTAAAGATATGGGACTCGAAAAGTAACATCAAAATAATCAAAAATGCTGTATGTAAGGTCGACACATCTTTTTTGGCAGGCGCGAGTTAGCTCAGGGCCTACCGTATTAGGTCTAGCGCTCAAAAACGGCGTGCGGCTATCGGGAGAGGCCGAAAGTAACAAGGAGCTTAAGTTGGGGCTGTGGGTTTCGCCTCTTTCGGCTTGATCACTTGTGCGACGACTCGATTGGCCTTGGCTAAATCCTGTACAGCTTCTTATCATCAGGAAGGCATACAGTGATCTGGTAAAGGGCTTGCCTTCTCTCGTAGGGCATCCATACCGACACGGCCCAGGGCCCTGTTGGGCTCGACGCGGTGCGCGGCGCTAATCCTACCACCTTATTGGACGAATAGAGAACGACCCCGCAGCCTCTGCCTAAAGTTTTGTCGCGACCAACAACCACGTCACCGTAAAAAACTCCCGCGACAAGGAGCGTTGCATATCAGGCCCATTCAGTCGGCCAGCCCAAGCACGACAAATCTCCCTCTCTTTCGCTCTTCATCATGGACAAGAAACAAACCCCCCTGGAGCTCTCGCAAGCCGAGATTCCGCAAGTCCCGGCAAGTCCAATGTCGCGGAAGCGACAGCTAGACGGCGACGACAACGCCGAACCACCGACAAAGCGAGCGCAGACGACGCGACCGACCTTGGAAACAGCACCATTGACGCGGGAGAACCTGGCCCTCTTCAACAAGATGGACAACAAGAAGGTCTCAGACTCGGGCGGATCGGGATCGACGAAAACTATCTCGACGACATCGACTGGTTTCGCTATACAGGCTACTAAGAACGGCATCCTCAACCCTTCTAGATCTAAGCCGCCCACGAACCTCGAGGAGATCCGTAAACGACTCGCGGAGTCGCGCGCAACGGCCTCGCCTCCCGAGTCCCAGTATGAGGACTATGTCGAAAAGGTCGGAGGAGCCGACAACGAGGCAACCATGGTCGGCGAGATGTTGCCACTACTGAAAAAGTATTCAAAGGGCTACAAAATGGCGCTCAACCAAGCGTTCACTGCCTTCCCGAAAAATGCTGGCCTCAACAACGGCTTATCGGCACCGCAGCCCGACTTTGTCGAAGGGTTTGAAATGCAAGATTACCTCCCATTCCCAGTCGACGAGTATGTCCCCGGGGCAGTTCTTGTAAAAGATAACCCCCGTTCCATAACGCTACCGCACATAGCAGGAGAATGGAAGGGCCCCGATGGGAGTATGAAAGTAGCAACGCTACAAAGCAGCTATGACGGAGCAGCGCTCGTCTACGCAAGAAACCAAGCCCTTGACTACCAAGGAAAGTCCGACCCTGCCGGCCACGCAAACGTCACGACCTTCACCACGAACGGTACCCAGCTCAATTTCTACGCACACTACGCAACCCCTGCCGAGGACGGCACACTCGAGTACCACCAGTATCCCATCAGGTCGACAAGTTTGGTCAACTCCTACGGAGAACACAAGGAGGGCCGAAGAGGGCTCAGGAACGAGCAGGACCACGCAAAGAGACAGTCACAAGAGCTGAGAGACCAGCTGAAGGAGTATTACAAGAAGCAACGCGGCAGTCACCTCCACCTTGCCGCCGAAGGAGTGCCGACTTTGCCCGTGCCAGACACCGAACCACTGCACGCATATGAGGACGAGGACGGCTACCAAGTCGTCGAACCCCAGCCTGTTCACCAGGCCACGCCTCCTACATCGTCCAGATCCGGGCATGCCCAGAAGCGAAAGGCTCCATCCTCGCAAGCGTCGTCAAGCGGCTCCTCCCATCGCAGTAAATACAAAAGCTACTGGAAGAAGGACGCCATGAGCGGACGGTATTACCACAAGCATTCGGATGGTACCGTCTCTTGGCTTGACGAGGAAGACGAACATGTCTAGTACGGTCTTTGGGGCATCGACCATGAAGGAGGGGAAACCTGTTACAACCTGCCAGGGCATGTCAGGGTGACCACAAGACAAATTGAACATGGGGCAAGTGGCACAGGACGGGCACGGGACAATTGGCACAAGGCCTGCGGGCAGGAGGACACTGGACGACCAGGTGATGGTAGCTCCGGGGATAGCACCTGTGATGCAGTGCCTCGGACGAGTCACTGGGCACAGCTGGCCAACAGGCTCGGTCTGTTTTTTGAGAGTTATTTAGGAGCAGCAGCTGTTGTTATGTATCATTGCACGTTATAGCTGTCATAGATTTTATAAGCGGCTTTCCCTCAACTTCTTTTTCTTTTCCATTATAGACTTGGAAATCTTGGGTGCTGGTTGGGATTCTTTGAATAGTATTGATATTTGAATTTCGGTTCCGTTGTTTCAGATATCGTGTTTGGTCCACGTCCACTGCAAAGATAGAATAAAAGAAGAACCTTGCTTCTTGTATAAGCCGTTAAGTGGAGCCTCTGGTCGCTCCTTCCCATGCCGGCGTTCAACGGACACTGCCCGGGGCCGCGCGGGCGCTAAAAATAACCATGTTGCGACAACCTGTACGAGAAAAGTATAAGTCGAAGAGCCTTGGAGAGTACTCTCCCAGGAGAATATTCTTGCACGGTCTACAAAGGCACTATTGGTTCTGGCCGCTGGCAAAGTCCACTGCTCGGAGACTGGTAGAGGACGACAATGGATGGGAGCGGAGTTGCCAACGACTGCACTTTGTCCTTTTTCTGTGTTTCTGCTTAGAATATGAGGCTTGCACTGATGGAGTTTGTGGTTTTCAGTTTCCAAGACAAATAAATATATGATTTCTCGAAAAAGACCTGCGTAATGCTAATTAAAAACAACCATGTATGATAAAAAGCAAGGCAATAGAAAGGGTATTGGTAAATGCGAGAGAACAAAGGCAGAAGAAGGCAGCAAAACTTTTCAACTTTTTTCGTGCAAATTCAATCATTCATCACCACTCCCCTCGGCCTCCCGCTCACTCGTCTTGTTCGCGGTTGGAGGCGGACGCAACAACTGGCGACATGGGCATGGCGGCGCCAGGTTCTTCGCGGCCACGCCTCGACACGATGCTGGCGCTCCGGAACCGACGCGTCAGAACGGGAGAGGACGGCGCAGAGTCGTCGAGCGGCAAACCCAGCCCCAGGCCGGACGCGTTGGCAACATCTGGGTCGGACTCGGGGTCTTCCGGCTCGCAAAGGTCGCCAACGACAGTGGTCTGGAGTTTGGACAGTCGAGGGCTACGTCCCTGGGAGGGCGGCAGGTTGTAGACAGCCGAAACCGGACCGTCGGAAAGCGTATTGTTGAAGCGCGACGCGGTCGGTGCTGGGAGAGGCGAGTCGGCACTGGCCGTTGCTTTCCAAGGGCGGCCGCTGAAATCGTTCATGTAGTCCTCGTCGTCTTCGGCAATCTCCCGCAAAAGAGCATCTTCATAGCTGTCGTCGTCATCGTCCCCGCCCCCATCCTCCGTGGTGGCGTAGCTGTACGCGAGGTCGCCGCTCTCGCTATCAAAATGGTCCTCCTCGAGCTCTTCCGCGTCGGCGCCCGCGGCCGTAGGCTCTTCGAAGCCGTCGCCCTCTTGCAAAAAATAGGTCGATATGGCGCCAACGATCGCGACGACAGCCAGGAACGCCCAGCCGGAAATGATGTAGCCATGCTGCACACCCCAGGAAAAGACAGCGCCCGTGGCGGCAGGCCCCACAGCACGGCCCATGCCGCTGACCAGGGTTGCGTAGCCGTTGAGCGTACCGAGCACCTTGAGCGAAGGAGCAGAGTTTGTGAGGATGATGGTGATGCAGGGGAAGGTGACATTGGAGAAGATGCCCTTGAGGATAAATGAAGCCATAAAGGCCGCATAGCGAAGGCGGTCGTTGGGGACGAGCGTCGAGTAAGGCGTCAGGATGTACACAAACGGGAGAAGACTAGCTGCCAAGATGTTAGAATCACAGAAGATCAGTAGCGACGGGGAATGAGCAGCACGGAAGCGCTTACCTGAAAAGCGGAAGCAACGGAGGGCTCCGAACCGCGTGCACAGGGGCGGGAAAGCCACAAACTGGCCAAACCCGGAGACAAGAGCGTTCACGGTGAAGATGGTACCGATGCGGCCCGAGGACAGGCCGAAGCCGCCAGAGAACTTGAAGGGGAGGTGGGTGTTGCTCGCGTCGTGCTGTTCGTGCGGGTAGTTTAGAAAGACGGGCAGCACCTGGTCGTAGGCAACCGAGTGCAGCGCGAGGAGCGTGTAGCATAAAAGGGCCATGGAGGTTTGGTAGGTGAAGATGCTGGTGCTTCGCGCAGGAGACGATGGCAACGGAGGAACGCGCGCGTCGTCCAAGCTTTCCGACTCGTCGACGGCCGCGAGCGGTTTCGAGGCTCTCAGAGAGAGATCCGCCTGGCTCTCAAAGGCGTCAGGAGGAGACGACAACAAAGGAGCGCTGGCCTCGTCGTCTGCAAAGGACAAGCGGCGAGCACGGTGTTGGGCCCGCGCCCGGGCGCGGGCGCGAACAAGGCTCCTCTTGGACGGCTTGCCACCGTGAAAGATGCGCGTCAGCCGTTCGCCGAGCTCGATTCCCCAGTCCAGCTTGTGCTTTCGCGTCTCAAGCGTCTCTTCCAGGAAGAGAAGGGCGCTGAGCGCCGAAATGACAAAGAAGATGCATGCAATGAGGTTGGGCAGCAGAAACGGAAACGTCTTGAAGAGCTGGAACCTGCCAAAAAGGCCCGGGAACTGCTCTGCCGGGCGGGCAAAGAAGCCGCCAAACGACGGGCCAAAGACAGAGCCGATGCTCCAGACCATGGGCATGATGGAGAAGGCGCGTGGTTGCAGGGGCTTTTGTGGCACCATCTCGGCAACCATTGTGCGGATCGTGCCGACTGGCGCGTGTTAGATGTGCGGCCAATCGACACAGGAGGAAGGATTGACATACCGTTGCCGTTGCTGGCGCCTTGAATGCCGCGGACGGTGATGGCCATGGCCAGGCTCGTGGACGAGCCCCAGAAGAGAAAGCAGACCATTGTGCACACGAGCCCGATGATGATGGTGGGCTTCCGGCCTATTGTGTCCGAGGTCCAGCCCCACGGCACGGCAGTCAGGCTCTGTGCCACGGAAAAGACGGCGCTGGTCATGCCCGCCCACTTGGCGACCTGCTCCTTGGGGACGCCGAAACTCTTGATCATCTCCGGAAGGTATGGGAAGACGGAGGTGAGGGCGAGGGGCTCGGCGAACCGGACCATGGCTGGAGGAAGCTGTTAGCCCAGACGCCGAGAAAAGCGGCTTTGCAAGAATGGCAGCGCATGGTTCTTACCCAGAATGGCCAGCTGCTGGACGGGCAGTTTCAGCCCTCGCTTCTTTTCTCGTGCCATGGAAGAGAAGGCCGTGGACGACTGGAGAGGAGAGCAAGAAGAAACCCTAGAGTCTGGACAGGAACCAAAAAGGACAAAGGAGAGGAAAAAGCAAACGACGTCAATAAAACGGCCCAAGGCTGACAAGAGTCACGGAAGGCGAAAAAAGCGCCGGCAGACTGAAAATTTCAAGCGGCTGCCCTGCTGCAGCGGATCGCCCGCTGGGGAACCCGCAAGACGAAGCCGAAGAACAGAATGGAAATTCTGTGAAAGGGTGGACCTCGGGGCCGCCACTAACACCCAGAACGGGGTTGGCCGTGCATGCGGGAGGACGTTAGTGTGCATTCGCCATCGTTCTGGGCGTGGGTTGCAGCGAGGCAGGCCATGCAAGGCGCGTGACTCTCTGCACACCGTCGTGGAGCCCGGCACCGACAGCGGCGGCTGCCCGACGTCGCAGCGCGGCTGCGGCACAGTCTGTCCTGTTTCGGCCTGGGGCTCGACCGGTGTGCCTCGTTCTGCCTGCTGCATGGGTCGAGCTGCCGCTTTCTCCAGCCAACGCGCAGCCTCCGAGAGTCGCGCAAAAGAGGGGAAGCAGAGGCCCGAGTCAGCCGTGAGAAGCGGTGGATGCTCTGCTTCTCGACGGCCCGTGTCTTTGTGCTCGTGCTGCGTCCGCTGCCGCTCTCCCTTTTCTCCACCCTCCCGTTCTTTCTGGCTAGCCTTTCTTGCACGCGCTTCTGCTGTGCGTATTGTCGGATTCGCCGGAGATGTTGGCCATGTTTTGGCCGCTGTTTCGTTCGATCTCGAGCCTCTCCGGCTTGTTCTGCGGGAGCGGCCTGCAACCATGGCGATCTGCCCGGTGGCATCTGCCGGCTGCCGCGGGCTGTGAGCAGCGGTGCGATGCAGGGGACGGCTGTGTGGACGTGCTTGGTCGTTGACATAACTGGAGGAGAGTGTTGAAACGGAACCGGCGAGCGTTTGTAGTTGGACGTGCGGCACCCCTCATCGCTCCTTCTGGTTGCAGCTTGTCACATTGCGCAGAAGGCGCGAACATTGCCCCGGCCGGGAAGGAAAGAGCGTTCTCCCGCGTCTGCGACGGCAGGCAGGGAATGGGGCATTGCTCGTAAACACCGAAGCAGGAAAGAGGGGGATCCAGCGGCCCCGGGGGAAGGAGCGACAGACACGACGGACGCCACAGCGCATGCTACGAATCGCTGCAAATCGGCCCAACCACCAGCGGCTGTTTTGCCGGGGAAAGATGTGGTGGCAGCGATAAGACGACGTCGAGGGTTCCGAAAAGGCAGGCGCAACCCGTCTGCGCTTTTGGAGTCACGACGGCGATGGGCTACAGTGCGTCACAGTGCAAATACTGTGCGGACCAGCCACCGCAGATCACGCAAGATACGCCCGGCGTTGGCTCTTGCCTTTGTGCAGCGACCGGCCATTTGTCATCGGGGCCTGTTTCGACGTCAAGCTCGACCAGGAAGGTGCGAGGCAAGCACGGCACGCCAAGCGGAGACGCACGCCGTGTTTATTGCTGAGCGTTGCGCCTCCATCTCTTCTCCCGTCGACTTTGTTTCTCATCCCTCATCCAACTCGTTCTGTCAATACAGCCATCCGCACTCGCGGAGCTACAGCACAGGCCGGCCGTTGAGAATCGACCCCCAACCCAAAAAAACACAAAGCCCGGCATCTGCCATGGCTGACGAAAAGAGGGCCGTGCTGCCGGTGGCGGCGCCGGCGCCGGCGCCGGACAAGCTGGCGGCCGAAGACGGCCGGCGCCGCATGCAGAACGCCCGGCCCGCGGCGTCGCGGCGGAAGCAGGCGCAGGACGGCAGCATCTGCCTGCAGCTGGTGCTCCCCGTGGCGATGACGCTTGTTCTGCTGGCGGCGGCCCTCAACCTGCCGTTCCTCCTGGACCTGCCCAACACGCTGGCCGTGGCCGGCACGCTGACGCTGTACACGCAGCAGTACCAGCCGTCGTCGCTGAGCCACGCGGAGCTCAAAGACATCTTGCTGAGCACGCCGTCCAACGACTCGGCGGCCGCGTGGCTGCGCTACTACACGTCGGGCGCGCACCTGGCGGGCCAAAACTACTCGCAGGCGGCGTGGACGCGCGACCGCTGGGCCGAATGGGGCGCCGCGGCGCACATTACGGCGTACGACCTGTACCTCAACACGCCCGCCGACCACGGCCTGGCGCTGCTCACGGCGGCAGCGGACAGCAGCAGCAGCAGCAGCAGCAGCGCCGGCGCGGAGACGACGTGGGAGGTGGCCTTCCGCGCGACTCTGGCCGAAGACGAGATCGACGAGGACCCGACGACGAGCCTCCGGGAGAGCGTGCCGACGTTCCACGGCTACTCGGCGAGCGGCAACGTGACGGGCCCCGTGGTGTACGTCAACTACGGCACGTACGAGGACTACGCAGACCTGGAGCGGGCCAACGTCAGCCTCCAGGGCGCCATCGCGCTGGCCCGGTACGGCGGCATTTTCCGCGGCCTCAAGGTGAAGCGTGCGCAGGAGCTCGGGGCCGTGGGCGTGCTGCTGTACAGCGACCCGGGCGACGACGGCGGCGTGACCGAGGCCAACGGCTACAAGGCGTATCCGGACGGGCCGGCCCGCCACCCGAGCACGGTGCAGCGCGGCAGCGTGCAGTTCCTGAGCATTGCGCCGGGCGACCCGACCACGCCCGGCTACCCGTCCAAGCCGGGCGTGCCGCGGGGCCCGACCGACCGGTACATCCCGTCGATCCCGTCGCTTCCCATCTCGTACGCGGACGCGCTGCCGATTCTCCAGGCGCTCAACGGCCACGGCCCGACGTCGCGGGACTTTGGCCGCTGGTGGACGCGCAACGAGGGCCTGCGCCACAAGGGCGTGGACTACAGCATCGGCCCGACGCCGGCCGACAAGGTGCAGGTCAACCTGTACAACGAGCAGACGTACACGACGACGCCCATCTGGAACGTGCTGGGCATCTTCAACGGGTCGGTGCTGCCCAACGAGGTGGTGGTGGTGGGCAACCACCGCGACGCGTGGATCGCGGGCGGCGCCGTCGACCCCAACTCGGGCTCGGCCGTCGTCAACGAGGTCGTGCGGGCGTTTGGCGCGGCCGCGGCGCGCGGCTGGAAGCCGCTGCGCACCGTCGTGTTCGCGTCGTGGGACGGCGAGGAGTACGGCCTGCTGGGCAGCACGGAGTGGGTCGAGGAGTACCTGCCGTGGCTGCAGCACGCGAGCCTGGCCTATGTCAACATTGACACGGGCGTCGGCGGGCCGCATTTCGGGTCGGCGGCCGTGCCGCTGCTGCACGACCTCGTGTACCAGGTGACCGGCGAGGTGCCGTCGCCGAACCAGACGGTGCCGGGGCAGACGGTGCGCGACACGTGGCCGGGCAAGATCGGCCCGCTGGGCAGCGGCAGCGACTACACGGCGTTCCTGGACCACGCCGGCATCACGAGCATCGACGTGCACTTTGCGAGCGCCGGCGATGCCGCGGCGGCGGCGGCGGCGGCAGCGAGCGGCGCCGAAACGGAGGGCCCCCACCCCGACCCCGTGTACATGTACCACAGCAACTACGACAGCTACCACTGGATGGAAAAGTACGGCGACCCGGGCTTTGCGTACCACAAGACGATGGCGCAGGTGCTGGGGCTGCTGGTGGCGCGCCTGGCGACCGACCTCGTGGTGCCCTTCCGGGCGTCCGACTATGCCCGCGCGCTGCACACGTACGTCGACCAGATCAGCGCGCAGCTGGACAAGCACGGCCAGCCGGCGGCCGACGAGGCGGCCGCCGCCACGTACTCGGATGACGCCATGGCCCAGATCCGCGGCCGCAAGCACGCAACAGCAAGCGCCGGCGCTGCCGGCGTGGAGAGCGCTGCCGGCGACGACGCCGAGGGCAAGCAGCTCCTGCGCGTCGCGCTCGGCCGGCTGTACAGCGCCGTGTCGGAGCTGGCGACGCACGCCGCGGCGCTGGACGACAAGGCCGACGCCCTGCGCGACCGGGTGGGCGAGGCCCGGCAGCACGACGGGCACGACGGGCACGGCGAGCACGGCGAGCACGGCGCGGCCGCCGACACGGCGGCGCTCCTGCTGTCGCCCGCGTGGTGGAAGCGCCTGGTGCGGCGTGTGCGCCGGATCGTCCTGGCGTTCCACGTGTCGCAGGTCAACAGGCGGTACCAGTTCCTGGAGCGCGCGTTTCTGTACGAGGGCGGGCTCGACGAGCGCGCGTGGTTCAAGCACGTCGTGTTTGCGCCGGGCGTGTGGACGGGCTACGCCGGCGCCGTGTTCCCGGGCCTGGTCGAGAGCATCGACACCGGCAACTGGACCAACGCCGTGCGGTGGGCCGACATTATCGAGGAGCGGCTGCAGTCCGCCGCCACGCATCTCAAGTGAGCAGGGCAGTGGCAAGCCGTCGCGACACATTGGCATTGGATGGTAATATTTTGTATAGAAAGAATGCAGAGAGATGTTGGCTGAACGGACAGCTGTCCCACGAAAATCAGAACAAAACCGCGCTCAGTACATCGAACGCCCGACGCTCCTTCTGGCCGTCGCCAAGCGGCGGCTGCTACTACTGCAAAGGAGCCTGGCCGGGCGCAGCGGCCTTCTCGGCGGCCTCGGCCTCGGCGGCCTCGGCGGCCTCAGCGTCCACAGCGGCCGGGGCGGTGGCGGGCTGGCCGGCGGCTGAGTGAAGGCCCTGCTTGCGGTGCCCGTGCAGGGCGATGCCGGGCATGGGGGATAAAATATGGATTTAAAAGAGGAGGTGAGAAGAGAGTAAAGAGGGTGCTGGAATAAGGCTCGGGAAAGTAGATGAGAGAGAGTGTGTGTGTGTGCGTGTGTGTGAGAGTGAGAGAGAGGGTGAGTGAGTGAGGAAAGAAAAGAGGGGAAGAAGAGATAGAAGCAAAAAGAAAGAGAAAGAGAAAAAAAGAAAAATACAGCAACACAAGACATAAAGAACTCAACGAGCCAAGGCCTCATAAACCTGCATTGCATTCTGTCAGCAGAACGGCAGCAGGGCGCCCAGGGTCCGATGCGGAAAGGCGACTGAAAATATGCTTAACAAAAGCATAAGAAGGCTGGACCCATAGGATAACCACGAATGGATCTTGGACGATCCTCTTTGCCAACGACTTCTCCTGCGTTGGCACTGCTGGGCGTATAGCCGCCAATGAATGGGATGCCCAGACTCTGGGCGCCCAGAAGATGGATGTAGTTCATGCTCAGGCAGGCGGAGCAAGATTGCAAGCGTCCTGAAAGAGAAAAGGACATAAAGGAAAAGAAGCTGAAAAGAAAGGGCTGTCAGACGACGCCAGCGGTCGATCATGAAACCGCTGGAGATGGGAGATGAGTCGACGGCAAATAGAAAGGCAGGATAAAAGAGAGGCAAGATAAAGAAGAGGCCCAGACAGCCTACAGACGTCCAAAGCAAACAGAAAACACCACGCAGGTGTTGGCGTCAAACTGCTTGTCGTTGAGCAGCGTTTTCTTCCGCTGCCGTTGCAATCTCCCGTGGACATGCCTTCTGCTTGAACCCGAACCCTTGACACTGCCCAGGAGGACCACGGCCAATCAAGGCCCCCGATGGAACAAGAAGATGACAGCCAGGATGACAGCAGGTGGAGCGCGAGACAAGCGCCTTGGCTTGTTGGACGGACCCCAGGCGCAAGCAGCCAAGACACAGCGCTGCACAGCCACGACGCGTGACAGCGGCAACGCCGTGCCGTGCCCCGGCCGGACGTCTCTGCCGCTCTTTTCTGTCCTCCGGTTTGGCTATCTTGTCGAGGTGGCGGGACGCACCTTGTCGTCTCGGCCACACAGCAAGGCCATGCTGGCTGCCTCTTCCCACGACCGACAGCCTGCAGGCAGAGCGTGTGACGCATCCTGCCCGACTGCTCTTGGCGGCTTTCGCTTCCCGTAGTGCACGTCAAATGTTCGTTTTGATTTCGAATGTCAGAGTCTGTTCTTGCAAAGCCTGTCTCCCATATCTTTCTCACCTGGCCGAGATTGGAACAGAGACGTGGCATGGCCACGACAACCAGATGACTGAATATGTAATCAAAAAGGCCAAACGACCAAACGAATATAAAATGGAGAATGCAAACAATCCAAAAATCCAAAAATCTACCCGCTCCGCCACCCAAATATCTAAAAACAGTCCAAAAACGAATAGGACGAAAGAACGAGAGGCCCCAAGCCATCCCGCACGTAATATGTACCAAAGGAATACAGAATTGAATGTAGACGATATCCGCGAGGCCGTGAAAAAGGTCGCCTTGGAGTTGCTGTCGATGTGGTTGTAGCGCTAGAAAGAGGCTGGTAACTGGGTATCATAGGAAGCCAAAGTAGACGTCTTTCGGGGGGAAGGTGGCGTGGGGAGTCGTTGCAAAGACCGAGAACCGAAATCAAACAACAAAAACAAACGTCTGCTGTCATGAAAAGTCGTCGCTGGCGTCGCCGAGCACGAGGCGGTCAATCCGCTTGACCAGCTCCTTGGTCTCGCGTGCAATCTCAAAGGCCACCGGCGGCAGCGACGTCGTCCACGACCGCATGTCCATCTTGCGTCCGCCGCTGGCCTCGGCTGCGCTCATGGCCTCGCCGCGGTCGCCCGCGTCCACAAGCCGCTGCCGGCAGCTCACCAGCTTGTCCAGCGAGGGGCCGCCGTGGCCGCTGGCCTCCGTTTCCGCAATCACCTTGCCCACAATGTCGGCAATCTCGTTGATCTGGCCCATGATCTGCTCCACGCCTGCGTCGCTGCGGATCGACCCGACCATGTCCTGGATGATCTGCACCATCACCGCCGTCTGGTCGTCCAGAAGCGCCTTGAGATCTTCTGTGCGCTGGTCGGCGCGGCCCGGGACACCGCCACCAAAACCGTCACCATTGGTGCTGGGCGCAGACGGGAGGCTCTTGTTGATGCCGAGGTAGCTGTTTCCGTTCACCCCGCGCCCATTGGCAAAGCCGCCGCCAAAGCGGTCGACCGACTCACGCGGCGAATTGATGGGGCTGTACGCCGACGAGTCGGCGCTGTCGCGGACACCGCCGAGACCTTTGAAAGGCGGCGGCGGCGGCAGCGAGTTTTGTGTCGTGGCCGACGAGAGCGTCGTGGCCGTTGTCTGCCCGCCGTTGCTCCGCGGCGAGAAGTAGCTGGCATTGGACTCCACCGGCGTCAGCGTGCCGTCGTCTTCGTCGTCCTCGAGCTCGTCGGCCGGCGTCGTCCGGATCTTGACGGTGCGCAGCAGCTCCACCACCGCGGCCACAAGGTGCGAGGCTGCCGCGTCGAGCAGCGACACGGGCGCGAGGCCGGCTGCCATGGCGTAGTTCTTGGCTGTCGTGATCAGGTTGTTGGCCGTCGCCGACACGCGCATCTTGAGCTTGGCCTGCTGCTGTGCCGTCGCGTCGTCCGGTGGCGTCGCGCCACCCTCCATGTCCCGCGTGATGCGCCGCACCGACGCGACAACCGCCTTCATCGAGTCGATTGTCCGCTCGGGCTCCTCGATGCGCGCGCGCCGCAGCAGCTCGTCCACCGCGATCTGGAACTTGGTGACGTGCACGTCTTTGATCATGCCGCTGTCCGTCGTGAAGCCCTTTTCGCGCACGTACCGCCCGGCGTCCTCCTCCATCGCGATGCCCATCGACGAGGCGCGCATGCTCCGCAGCTGCGTCTTGGCCCGCGCGTACCGGTTGCGCCAGTCGCGCACTTCGGCCTCGAGCGACTCGATCGTCTTCTCCAGCTCCGCGTGCTTCTCCCACGTCGACCCGCTCTGCTGCGACAGCATGCGCATCTCGCCGAGGAACCGCTCCGCCTCGCCCCGCACCTCCTCGGTCACTTGCTGCTGTTCCCGCAGCTGCCGACGGAGATCTTCGTTTTCGCGCATGAGGTCCGCGTCGCCGCCACCATTGCGGCCTCCGTTGTTGGCGCTCTCGGCAAGAGACTGCCGGAGCTCGTCGATTTGGGCCCGCAGTTGGCGTTCTTCGGCTGCATGGTCATTGCGCATCTGGTCCATGTCTCGCTGCAGCGACTCGCTCAGGCTGGCCGCGCTGGCAAGCTGGTTTTCGAGGTCGCGTCGCGCGTCGATCCACTCCTGCTTCTCGACGTTGCCGGCGGACGCCCTCGACCGTTCCGCGTCGAGCATCGCATCCATCTCGTCTCTTTTTTGCTTCATCTCCTTGTCCATCGACTCCATCTGGTCTCGTAAGTCTTTCAGTTGTGCTTCGTAATCGTCAATCAGTTGCTTGTTTTTCTGCGCGCCAGCCAGCCAGTCAGTCATTAGATCTTGCCCACAAAACAGAAAGCGCATGCAACGCAACGAACCTCTTGCAGGGCAGTGGCCTCTGCATCGTTATTGTCTCGCTGAACACCGTAGTCGTCGCCGTTCATGTTCCCGTTGATGCCCCCGTTGCCGTTCATGTTTCCATTCATGCCGCCGTTCATCGCCCCGTTCATGTCGCCGCCCGTCGGGCTGATCATGGGCTCGTCGTCTTCTTCGACCATGGTGCTCTTATTTGGCACAATGGTGTTGCTCTGCGACTGTTTTTGCAATGGCCGGTCGTAGTTGTTTGGCGGCAAGCCCGGGGAGGGCGGCACAGACCGTCCACCCATCCCGAGGCCCATAGGCGGGCCCATGCCGCTGCGCATGGACCGGACAGACCCTGCTTCGGACGGCCGCCGTCGGCTCTGGCCGCGCGGCGGGAAGCCGTTCATGCCGCCGTTGACAGGTGTCTGGGAACGACTGCCTGGCCGCATGGAGCCGGCTGGGCTGCCCATGCGCGGGATATCGCCGGCCACAAAACGGGGGATGCGGCGCTCCAGCTCACAGAACACATCCGTGGCAAGGTCGCGGAAGCGAGGAGGGCCGAGCGACGCCAGCTTTTGGCGGGCCTGGTTGCGTTTCGGGTGGAAACTATCTTCGGGAAGGAGGTAGCTTGGCGGCCCGCCGCCCGGAGGTCCGCCATTGGCCTGCCGGCGGCTAAAGGCCTGCCGGCGCATGAGCTCGTCAAAGACGTCGGTGGAGAGCTCGAGGAACTGCACCGAAGTCAAGCGCTGCAGCTTGTCGCGGGCCTTGTTGGCGGGTGGTGCAGGCTTGCCGTCGCGGGACGTCTGAGAGAGAAAGCGCTTCAGCGCAACGTAGTGCTCGCCGAGAACCGCGTCCGAGGACTCTTCGCGCTGGCTGCGGCCGCTCTCGCTGCGCGCGTACATGTTGGTGCCCACGCTGGACCGGCCAATGGAGGGCGGCGGCGAGGGGCCGCCGCTCCGCGGCCCGGGGCCAGGCGGGAAGCCGGCGTTCATGGGGCTGGGGAGGGAGCCGCCCGAGTTGGGTGGCGAGATGAGCTGGCCCCTGCTGTCGCCGTAGGGGTCGTTTTTGTCCATTGGATAACCGCTAGACCATTCACTATCGCCTATAGATACGGGAGATAGCGGTGCATTTCGGCCGTTCATGCTTCTGATGGTGCTGGTGGCCGCTCGGGGACGATGCTGGCCCAGGTGTGTCGCGTGCAGAGCGGCTGCCGTCCAGGCCTATCGGTGCCGCGTTCGTCAGCCCCGTCGTGCTCCTCCGCGGGTGGCGTTTTGCGTGGCGTCTCGAGCGCGTTTCCCGTTGATATCCTGGCTGTCGAGTAGGAGCAGCGTAGAATGGCCTCGTCTTGGATCTCGAGCGCGGGCTGGGTCCTCGCTAGAAGAGGAAACAAGCAGCGGCTCTGCGCGTGCTCGACGGCGTCTGCGACGGCCCCGTTGCTCGTTCGGCGATGCTGGGTTGGCAGTGGCTTGGCCTGCTCGTCGCGTGCGGTGCTGTTGCAGCCGTCGAGTTGTCCCGAAGCAGAAAGTGATCTTCCGTGTGTTTGTTTGTCGAGGCGCGAATTAAGCCCTGGATGTCCAGTCTCTGTTTGCTCCTCCTCTTCCTGTTTTCTGTATCTGTGCTGGAACAGTCGTGGATGGCGACGGGAAAAAGACAACACGCAAAAAAGGGGTCCTTTGCAAAACTGAATAAAGGGAAAACCACAGAGATAGAAAGCGAGAGAGCGAAGAGTGCGAAACGCAGGCCGGAACCAACGTTCAGTAGGGCGGGTAGAATGAGAGGCTAAGGGGTGGAGCAATACATTGCGAAAGGGGACTAAGGACAGCGAAAGGGGGGTCACAAAAAGGAAAGGGAAGGAGCGTCTGTGGAGAGGAGGCAGGCGCAAGCCATGTACACCGCTGATCGTGCCACAAAAGGGGCCGACAAAGTACGGGAGGCAGGAGCTTCAGACACTTGCAGAGCAGGAGCGCAATGCACGAGTTGTGGACAGAACGAGGCCAGGAACAAGGACAGCACGCACGCAGGGCGTGGGAAAACCCGACACAGACGACGGGCAGTGCTGAAACGTCACGGCTGGGGGCCCGGCAAAGGGTTATTCTCGAAAGGGGGTGGGACGGGCCAGCCAACGGGAATGTAGGGAGAGGGTAAGGGCATAATCACATACTGAGGATTAAGGAGACAAAGATCGCGGAATGTAGAAAGGACAACGGGGCAGGGGCGATGGGAATGCTGGATCTTGGGGGAAGGAACGCAGCGATGGGGTTAACGGAGGTATCTTGCGAGTAGTCCGCTGAAGACTGGGTTTGGCAGGAGCGAATCAAAGCCGGCAAGACAATATCAACGTTAGGCACAAGGCGTCGTAAAGCGACGGAAAAGGAAAGCAGCCACAGAACAAAGGCGAGGCTTTGTTAAGACTGAGGAATACGGAAGGTGCAACAAAGCCACCGAAGAACGAAAGGCAAAAAGAGCCAAGGTCAGCCAACGGCCGCTGATCGCCTGTCATCGATTCTTCAATGCAGAATCGGGGCGCAAGGTGCAATGCTCTTTGTCTCTGCGCAGAAATAAGACGCAAAAATCTGTAATGCAGGTCTTGTACTCTGTACGATATTATCTTTCAGATCAGTTGGGTCGTTGACAACTCCTATTTTTGTGTTGTACGCCAGCCACTTGCTCTTTCCCGTTTCCCCTGGCCCTATCCCCTTTCCGTCCATCTGGACAGGCGATGGCGGTCTAGATTGAGACTAGGCCCTTTTCGGACTGGCGGCCGTGATTTGACGCTGGTGCCGGATGCGCCAGGAACAGGAGCTGAGTCGCTGTCCACTCAGGAACGACAGCAATAATAAGGAGCACACAACGGGTGGCGCGCGCTAAAATAAAAGGCTGCAGGCGCTGCAAAGACTGGACGCCGACAACGAGCGCGGGCAGTTGCCTTTGTGAACTGAACTCGCGTGATAGCTCGGGACGGCAAGAGTGCACACGCACACAAGGGAAGGAGCAACGCGCAGCGGCTCTTCCTGCCTGGCCGGCGTTTTACACCTCTTTTCACGGCCCCTGCTTCGTCGTGCGCTCCTCCCTCCGTCGCTTGCAAGTGTCCGTTGGCGCCAATTGGCTACTCGCATTGCTGCGTAATTACGTTACGGCATTTCTGAGCAGTGCTGAAGACAAGCGGACGAAAGTAAAAGAAAACAGGGGGGGAAAGAGACACGCAATTTCCAGAGCGCTCTTTCCGATAGAGTTTGGTCTCTCCGCAGCACATAAAAGCGACGCAAGCCCAATCTTAAAAACACCACTGCACGCCCCGGCCTGCCGAACAGTGTCAAAGAAGCCCAATCATACAGGGAGCACTTGAGATAACGAGCTGACGACTGGCATGCAAGGCGAGGAGCGCCGCGGGCCGCCGCCGTTGCAAGCTTATTGGCGATGCTGGAGTCGTGTTCAGGACGAGACAGCGCTGTGCAGTATGTACTCGTGTACATACGACGTATGTATACTCGTACTCTGTATATAAACAGTATATGGAATACTTTGTATGCGGGCTTACATACGTCGCAATGGGTATGATCTCGGTCCATCTCGTCTCTCCTTTGTCATCTCAAGACGCCCGTCGGAGGCCGGGGTTCTGCGACCGCTTTTTGCCTCCGATTAGGCGCCCCACTCAAGCATACATCCCGCCGGGAGATTGGCTGTGGAGGCGCCTGTAAAGCAGCGAATGACAGCGGGCTCCAGGTCTACTCGTAAAGTATTAGCGCATTGGGCCCAATCGATTCGCACGGCGTCGGTTTCTCGGTGACGACGATGTCTTGGTGTCTTTTGATGCTTTTTAACGAAGACAATACTAGACGTATGTACATATACACAGTATATTCGTGTACGAAACGAGCACACGCACATTCGAAATGACGGATCCCATCGCCAGGGCCCCAGGTCTGGATTCTCCCATTTCCCGTTCCCTGCCACGCGCACGACCCTGTCTGCAAGGAAATACGGAAAAACAGGACAAGCAGCTGGACCAGGGGCCGTCGTGTGAGCTTGTCTTCCCTTGCACCGCGTGCCGTTGCATGGCATCGTGGCTGAGCTCAACCTGGAACGTGGCAGAGGTCCAGAACGCCAGATCTCAAAGCCAAGAGATGCCCGGGGAGGTGGCGGTGGCTTGGCCGTGAGAAAGCCAGAAAGCCAATGTACGATATCTTATCTCATGCAGAGAAAGTAGAGCGTACGCCGGAGTTCATCTGGCACCGCTGCTCGAGGGTGCTGCAGAGTAGGGCGCTGCACAATGAAGAGTCCTTCCCAGCCTGGGGCCTCGCTTTGCACATTCCACCGCGTGCTTCATCCTACATCTCAGTCGCCCTTTGACTGGATTTTCTTGGAGAAGGCCAGACCACTGGCACAAAATTAATAAGGCCGTGGTCAAAGTCGTGGTCTACCTTGCTGGGTCGTGTATACCACAGAGATCACAAGACAGCTTGAAAATGGCCTGAGCAAATAAGGTCCCTAACAACGCCGCCCGGCTGTATTCAACAGGGGCATTCGTAAGATACAGTCGACAGCCCTCCAGTGCCCATTAGTGCCCCTGCAAAGATCGCCATCCTTCACCGGCAGCATGAACGGCCCCAGGACACAACAGAACGCCTTTGTGTTGCGGCACTCTCATGTATCTGTCAGTTTGGTATTGATTCCGCAGGTATTTATGGCAGACGCAAGTATAAATGAGCTGAGCTCACCGTGTAGCTCGAATGCAGTTCCCAATCACGTAGTAATGCATCAAAAAGATTTGCCATGCAAACCCAAACAAAAGCCTCCATGGCCCGACGCCGCACGCCTACCCCATGACCTGTCGCTGGTGTATGTCAACAGATGCTCGCCGCTTCCAGACGCCCCCCCCCCTAGAACCATGCCAGTGTCCAGGTGCTGGGCAGGTTAGGCCAGCGCTCCTGCCACTCGGCCAGGATATCGGGCACGCGCTCATCAAAGGTCGATCGGCCAGCCGCGCCGGCCGCGTCAAAGAGCGCCGCGCCGATCTTGCTGCGCTCCTCAGCTGCGGCCTTGTTGAGCGCCGTGGCCAGGTCAAGGATGCCTCGTCCGCCGTGCGCGGCTTCCTCGTGGTTGTCGCGAATGTCGACGTTGATGACGTGCACGGGGCGGTTGAGCGGCGAGCCGCGGTTCAGCAGATCGTCAATGACGGCATCCCAGCACCGTTCTTCGCATGTAATGACAATGTCGACGACGCCGCCCTCGGAGCCGGCGCTGCCCATGTCGGATGCGTGGTCGATGCGCGGGATGCCAATCTGCCAGTCCTGCCAGCGCTCGGGGCCCCATTTGACGCCCCTGTTGCGGTTGATCATGTTCAGGACGCCGTTGGCCTTGTAGAGACGGGCGTCCTTGGACTCGAGCTCGCGGAAGATGCTGTCGTAGGACGTCTTGTTGAACTGGTACACGTTGGGCTGTGTAATGGTCGGGCCCGGAAGGCGCACGAGCGAGCCCGTTCCGAACGAGATGACGGGAAACCCGGCCTGCGCCAAGCGGAGATGGGCCTCCATGGATCTACAAGAGGGCAAGAAACGTCGTTAGACGGCGCACCACAAGGCCGGCCATGAGTACGCACAGCCTGGCACATTCCTTGGACAGGATCACGTCTCAGGCAGCGGCCATTCTACGAAACACAACAGAGCAAAGCCTCCTGTTGAGAAGGGCCACGCACCGGTTCTGGTTGCTCGCGCACACCGTGCAAAACTTGAGCTTGAAGCCGTCAGCAGCCCCGTTCTCAGGGGCCGCAGGCAGAGGGCCGCCCGGGGCCACGTCCGTTCCATTCGCAGCCATGACTGCGACGGTTGGAGGAAGACGGTGTTGGTCCGTTCAGATTGTTTGGTGGCGAGTCAATGGTGTGTCCTGTCGGGTTGGCAACGGTTAGCGACATTCGAGCAATGCAAACGACCGTGCCTTCCGGGAGACTGCACTCTGCCACTGCTGCTGCCTCTGCAGAGATCAGAATAAGTTGCGTAATAAAATGAAGCGTCATCAGCGGAATCAGACAGCTCCAATATATAGATTCATCATTGCAGGCAGGCCGGCTGCGGGCAGTGGCAGACGTGGCGAGGCTCCACGGACGCCGGCAAAGCGGGAGAGAGGCATCCTACCTGGAGATACGCCGCGCGTTCTTCACAGCGTCGTGCGAAATGCCGTGCGCGTTTGGATGAGGCTTCCGGGTTCTCACGTCAGATCAACAGCAGACAGGCCAGACACCGCCAGGCACTGCTTCATCTGCGAGGCCGAGAGACTGCAGGATACGCTGTGTAGACGCAAAAGCAGAAGCATGTCGCCAGCGTCGCGGGACACGGTCTCTGTTCGATGGCCAGCGGGGTTGTCGCGTCGGCGGTGGTGTCTTGTCGATGGAAGAAATCGATTTGGCTTTGCATCGGGTTTCGCGTTTTTGTGTGAATTTTGGCTTTTGGGTTGTGGGTACAAAGGACGATCTGGCGAATGGGCGTTCTTTATCTGGAGTGGGTCCAGGTACAGCTCCCTATTGGCTGTACGCATTGAAGCGGCATTCACAGTGACGCAGCAAGCTCCTGAAACACATCCAGGGCCGCCCTGCTGATGCCCGCAGACGCCTGGCAGGCTCCAGAGCACGGTAAGACAAGCCACGCACGACTTGCGGGACAAGGGAGCACGGCACATTCTGTCTCCCAGAATAGAAACCGACAGAAAAGCAGAGGCAGAGGCAGAGGCAGAGGCAGAAGCAGAAGCAGAAGCAGAAGCAGAAGCAACCGACAAGCACAGAGCAATGCCCGGGCCAAGGGGAGCGAGGGCAGTACGAAAGCAGACGATTGCGAAGCAGGCCGCCAGACAGCACATTGTCTACGATAGCAACACTGTGTTGTTGTGTATGTACGGCAGCCGCGTCGATCAGTCGCCATGTGTTGCTACGAGCACATACGAGTACTCGTATGCCTGGCAATGCGAATACTGTGCGCTGTAATATTCAACGAGCATCACTCCGTGTCCGCACTGGAACAGTAACTGCCCATTTTCCCGAGGTTCCTCCTGCTGTGAACCCTGTCTGCTGGCCGTCTGACCGGCCATGGCCTGCGTGGGTTGTTCTCCTCGCGGGAGACGCCAGGCCGAGAATCTGCACAGCATGAATCTGGCTATTGAAATACGATTTCAGAAGCTGGCCTCACGTGGGCGCCTGATGAGCGGTCCGGACCCTTGGGCGTCTGTTTCGCGGCAGGGCGACGAGATGCAAAGGAGATGCAAAGCTTGCCTGCTTGCCTGCTTGCTGCTTGACAGGAATATTGTGTTTCTAGTTTCATCTTTATGTCACCCGCTTTTTGAATAATAAGCTTGAATTCCGGTTTCTCGAGTGTCTTCCAACCGCCTTTCAAAACGCCTCAGAGAAAGATACCTCAGAATATCTCAGAATACCTCTCAGGGAACCTCTCAGAGACCTCCAGAGACCTCTCAGAGGATCAAAAATAAGCAAGATACCACTCGTATCTTACCAAACGAACCGCTGAAGCACCGAACCAGCACAACCCCGCCTGGAGCTCCGTGTCATTAAAAGCATACGCCATACGCTGCAGCCGCTAGCTTGCGTGCAGCCCGTCGATCCACCTCAGCCAGCAAAGCGCCGGCGTTTGGCGCCCATGCCCGTTCTTCAACAGCGCCCGCCACTCAGCGTCTGTTCCTGCCATGTTTGGCAGGCGCATTCGTTTTGTCGTCGCCGCGCTCTTTCCCTTGTCGAGTTGGTTTTGCGCCGTCGCTCTTTCCTCTGGTTGCCCAGCGGCTGCCCGGCGCCAGTCGCCGTCCACTGGCTGGTTGCACCTTCTTGCGCCGGCGCGCGCTTAGCACAAAGGCGGCACCGTAGACAGGACACAACGTCCGCTAACATGCCGTTGTGTGGTTGTCATCTGGCCCTTTGTTCCTTCCCTCTCTGCAAGCATTCCTCGCCCGGGGTCCAGCTGCACCTTCCCTCGTTTCATTTCGTTGGTATCTGCCTTCCTTAAGCATTCCCCTCAGACTCGTTTTCTTCTCACGCTACGATCAACCTTGATCGTTTCCATCTCTCTTCCTTTCACCTCACCTCATACATATACACATCAACAGGCGCGTCCGCGACAAGACGCCCGCCCTCTTGCGCCCAGGGCTCATCTCGCTGCGCTGCCGTCGCCCACCCCTCGTGCGACGGCGTGTTTTGGGTTGCCTTTTCCCGCCTCCTCCATAATATCTCCCTCGACAGCCACACTGCCAGCGGGTCGTCGACCGACCTCGATCCCGCATACGCCCTTCTCGCACTTTGGAAACGCCTCTTCGGCGTGCGCCAAGCTGCCTGCGACACGTTGCAGCTGGGCGCAATCGCTCGCCAAAACATCTTCTCCTCACTCTGTTCTGGACAAACGCGCACGTCTGAAGCATCCACGACGAATGCATCCTCCCCCTGTCGGCCTCTCTCGAAACCCCAGCCGCCGCCGTTCCGATCGAGGCTCATCTCGACGCGCATCGACGTTGCCGCACCCCGACGCCGGTATCTGCCACATTGTCCGCCCATTCTCGAGGCTGGGACAACGGGGCACGCCGAGACGACGACACGACGACACGACAAGACGACGACACGACGAGACGACAACGACAGCACGACGAGACGACAACGACAGCACGACGAGACGACAACGACAACACGACGACACGACGAGACGACGCTGACAGCGACTGTGAACGGAGGCGTCTCGGCTCCGGCAAAGCGGTAGTTTTTCGACTCCCATCGCCCGCTTCAACCGGCAGCAACGCCCGTCGCAACAGCGCCGGCCAGCCTTGGCTAGTTCACGCATCGAGGCTCTGAAGGCGTGACGGAGGCGCTACTCGAAAAAACGGGGTCCACCACCTGTGGAAAATCGTCCTCCGGCGTCTCTGCATGCCGCTGGCCTATTTTGCATTTCGCCCTTGTGAGCTCCCTCTGCGCCTGTTTTCAGCGCTTTCAGCGCACATCGAATGTGCCTCTGAGTTCTAAAAAAAAATTAGCGTGTCTGGCCCCTCACCCCCTCTCTCCCCTTGCGCGCCCCTCTGGGATAACAGACTGGCCTGCCGGCCGTGTCCTCGAACGGACGTCCTCGCGATGGCAACCGTTGCGTCCCCCTCCTCGCCCCCGCCAGCGACGTCGCCTCCGGCAGCCGTCCCCAACCCGTTGTCGCCGCCCGCATCCAACCCAAACCACCCTCCTCTGCCCCCTCTGATCACCTCCCCGCCCGCGCGTCGGACCAACCTGCCACGGCCAATGTCGCACGCTTCCAAGAACCGACTGTCGCAGTACTCCACCGGCTCAGCCCCCCCACGGTCGCGTCCAGCATCCCACGTCTTTCCCATCTTCCCGTCCAGCCTGCCGTATACGCTGGTGCGGGACTTTGCCTATGCCTCGTCACACCCGTTGCATTATGGGCCGCCACCGGAGCCGTCGCGGCCGCCGTCCGCGCTCATGACCCCCTCGATCGACCAGCAGTCGCAAAGACGCCTCTCCGATCCGCCCGTCTCCTGGGACGCCCGGTCCAGCTGGGAGTCTGCGTCGTGGACAGGCGACTCGTTTCGGCGCGCAGCCGACATCCCGCCCATTCTCCTGGCCGACGGGCCGCCTTGGAGCGAGGACGAGGATCTGCAGAGTCCCGTGGTCAGCTCGCGGCATCGCAAGCACAAGTCGGCGTCGGGCGCATACGGCCCCGGCCGTTCCGGGAGCGCGCGCGACCGCGACCGTGACGAGTACGGCGAGGGGGGTGCTGGCGCGCGGGGCAGCAGCAGCAGCAACGGCCACGGGTATGGCAGCAACGATGCGGCGGCGGCGGTGCTGAGCGCCGAAAACTACGACAGGGAAAGAGGGTACTATGTGGGCACGAGCGGCGACGGCAGCGAGCGGTATTATGTGAACCAGGAAGGCGACGAGGCCAACGGGCCGGGCGGAGAGTTTGTCACATACCCGCCGGACCAGGCACGGCACTCTGCGAACCCGTACCAGCTGCAGCTGCCGGGCAACTACGGCGCTTACAGGCCGACGTCGGACGCCTCCAGCCCCATCTCGTCGCCCGACTACCGCGAGGACGACTCGCGGCTGTCCCGCGACTACCAGTTCACAATCACGTCGCCCGACGAGGAGATGCACGGCAAGGCCGTTGCCCTCTTTGACTTTGTGCGCGAAAACGAAAACGAGCTGCCGCTCGTCGAAGGCCAGATCATCTGGGTGTCGTACCGGCACGGCCAGGGCTGGCTCGTGGCCATGGACCCCAAGACGCAAGAGAGCGGGCTCGTTCCGGAGGAATACGTGCGTCTGCTGCGGGACATTGAGGGCGGCATGACCAGCCTCACCGGGCACGTGGCCGCGGCCGCCGACGGCGCTGCCAGCCCCGTCGACGGCGGCACGCCGACACAGGCAGAGCACCAGCAAGGCGCGGGCTTCACGGCCGGCCATACGCCGACGCCCAGCAACGTCTCCAACGGCTACCACCAGCCGATTGTGTCCACCTTTTCGACCTCGAGCAAAGACCTCGATCCCTACCCCCAGCATCTGCTCGGCACGCAGGTCGGCCAGACGCCGCCCCAGGTCGTCCACTACCACGGCCAGCGCGGCGGCTCGCAGGCGAACACGCCGACGCTGCTCAACCACCAGGACGTGGGCATTATGCGGCGCGGCAGCCAAGACGTGGCGGCCAAGAAAAGCGAGCTGCATGTTCCGTCGACGCTGGGGTCTCTGCAGGACGCCGGAGCGGAGGAAACCGAGGCCGCGGCTGCGGTGCTCGCTGCGGACGGTCTTCTTCCGAGCGCCGCAGGCGCGAGACAAAAAGGCAAGGCCGAGGCAGACTGACCGCGCCCAGGTTCTGGCCTTTTTTGGTTTGTTTGTTTGTTTTCGCCATTTCGGCCCACCATACTTTTTGATTTCTGCCCGCGGCTTCATCTTACATTTTTTGTATAACATTATCATTTTGAGGAATCCGGGCATGTTTCTGATGTACTTGGGCATGTGTTTTCTGCCGATATCCTGGGCCGGCATGGGTTTTTTGACCGAGTGAGGGAACGTCTGTTGCCCTGTTGTATGGTTTTGTGTCTTTTCATGGCCGACGACGGGCTGCGCTTCTCCGGAGCGGTGCTTGCTGGCCTTTTCTTTTTCAGCAATCTGAAAGACTGCCATTTTACCGTCTTGTGAGCACCGTCTGTCCGTTTCCGCGCCGTGTGCCGATAACGCCATTTTGCAGATTGTTCGGACCTTGTTGAGCTCGGATATACGAACTGAAACCCCAACTCTAGTGTATTCATAGCTTCCCACTTTTTCCGACACTTTGTCATCCGGGCGCCAGAAACTGGGAGCACAGCTCGCCACGCGGAATTGCGAGCTTCTTTTCTGTTTCCCGTCATTCGCATCTCTGTGCGTCTTTTGTCGCCTTTTCCCTCGCGACCGCATCGCCTCGTCTGCGCCGCGCACAACCACCTCCTTTTTCGACTCTCTCGTTCCTCGTCAATATGTTTGCGCGCGCAGCTGCTCGCTCCTTCAAGGCGGCCGCAGCGCCCTTCAAGGTAAGCCGGGGACATCACACGCCCCTCCTTGACGTCAGACGGGGCCGCCCCGTTGCGGCGGGTGCGCGCTGCAGAGCCAGTGGCTGGACAGTCGATTCCTCCTGCATCCGGCCTTGGCCCCTGCCCCCCTGTTCTTGCGCACATTTTGCATTGCTGACAATGGCCTGCCTTCCGGACAGGTGGCTGCCCGTCCGTACACAACCAACCCGCAGGGCGGCTTTGGCAACACGGCGGTGCTGGCCGGCGCGGCCGTGGCCGTCGGCGCGGCGAGCTACTATGCCTTTTCCGGCCCCGGCACGGCGGCAGCGGAGGCCAAGAAGGCGGAGGCCAAGGCCGGCGAGGTGGTGGAGGCGGCCAAGACGGCGGCCAAGGAGGCCTTTACGGGCGGCGACCAGGGCTTTGTGCCGCTGACGGTGGAGAGCGTGGACACGATCAACCACAACACCAAGCTGGTGCGGTTCAAGCTGCCGGAGCCGGACCAGGTGTCGGGGATGCACGCGGCCAGCGCGCTGCTGACCAAGTTCAAGCCCGAGGGCGCGGACAAGGCGGTGATCCGGCCGTACACGGCGGTCAGCGACGACGACACCAAGGGCCACCTGGACCTGCTGGTCAAGCGCTACGAGGGCGGCGCCATGTCGACGCACATCCACAGCCTGGCGCCCGGCGACACGCTGGACATCAAGGGCCCGATTGTCAAGTACCCGTGGGCGCCCAACAAGCACGAGGAGATTGCGCTGGTGGCGGGCGGCACGGGCATCACGCCCATGTACCAGCTGATCAAGGCGGTGCTGCACAACGCCGAGCAGGACAAGACCAAGATCACGCTCGTGTACGGCAACATTGCCGAAGAGGACATTTTGCTGCACAAGGAGCTGCGGCAGCTCGAGAACACGTTCCCGCAGCGGTTCCGGACGTTTTATGTGCTGGAGAAGCCGCCGGCCGACTGGCAGGGCGCGCAGGGCTACGTGACCAAGGAGCTGCTGAAGCAGGTGCTGCCGGAGCCCAAGCAGGGCAACATCAAGGTGTTTGTGTGCGGCCCGCCGGGCCTGATGAAGGCCGTCTCCGGCCCCAAGAAGTCGGCCTCGGACCAGGGCGAGCTGGCGGGCCTGCTGCAGGAGCTGGGCTACAGCAAGGAGCAGGTGCTCAAGTTTTAGACGCGTCGCCCAAGTAGAAGAAAGCGTCTGTGTCAGGCAGAAACCTCCGGTCAAGCCAACATGTCGTTTGTGCCGTTGCCGTTGTCTTGTCGTCTCTGTTGTCCTCCTTTTTCTTCTTTGTGTCTGTCTCAGAATCCGTAATACTTTGTAGACACGCGAATCAGGGGCATCTCTGCCTGGACCGCGCCGGCTATTTGTTTCGGCTCTGGAGGCCCAAGACGCAGGCTGCTGGAGACGAGGTGGCGGTGAGACGAACAGCCCAAGCGACGGCCAATGGCAGCCAACAGAGCAGCGCCTGTCCACTTGCGGCGGGACGGCACGTCAGCCAGGCACCACTCGCGTTCGGCCCAACCGTGAGTGAGGGGAAACAACGAACGACTTTCTGCCACCACTGTTTTCTGTCTCGTTTGTTCGCTCCTGCCTGTCCCTCCTATTTCTTTTCCTTCCTTTTCATTTTCTGTAAGCTGCCGGTCGCTGCTGCCTCTTGACGCTGGGCCGCGGCACCTCAAGCTCCCCGCGCTACTCACCCGGTCGTGCCTTCCAGCGTCTGTCGACACACGGCTGCGTCGCAGCTTCCCCCGCCATGTCCGACTCCCGGCGGCGCTCGTCGCGCTCGTCGTCGACGTCCCACCACAAAAGCGCCGGGGCCTCGGAATCCGCGTCCAACGTGTCGTCGTCGTCGTCGTCGTCGTCGCGCCACCGCAGCTCGCGCCACAGCCACGCGCCGTCCAACCGCTCGTCGACCTCGCTGCACCGCGTCTCGGGCAGCAGCCACAACCGCTCCCGCGAGTCGCTGGCGGCGCCGCCGTCGACGCCGGCGGTCCCGGCCGCGCCGGCCGTGCGGTCCTCCTCGTCTCACCACGCGCCGGCGACCGACGCGGGCCCCGCGGCCGGCGGCGACATCTACGGCAGCCTGGGCGGCCGCGCCAGCGAGTCCCGCTTCTCGCTGACGGACCAGTTTGCGGCGACACGCAGCGTGCTGGACTTTGGCTTTGACGACGGCGCCTCGTCGATTTTCGACGCCCAGTCCCTCTTTTCCGTGGGCTCGGCGCAGACGCCGTCCGTCTACGGCTACGAGGCGGCCGCTGCGGCGGCGGCGGCGGCGGCGGGCGGCGCGCTGATGGACCCGTTTGCCGCGCTGGGCAGCATCACGCCGGTGGCGCCGTCCGGCGGCGGGCTGCAGGGCTCGCCGTGGCAGGCCGAGGAGGAGTACCTCGGCGGGGCGTACAGCACGGTGCTCGAGGAGAAGGAGGACGAGGACGAGGACGACGCCGCAACGGTGGGCGGGCGGGCCGACGACGACGACGACGACGACCACACGCCCGGCTCGACGCCCAAAAAGCCCGGCCGGAGGAGCCGGGCGCCGTCGTCGGCCGACGTGACGGTCGTGGGCGCGGCCAGCTCGCCGCCGTGGGCCGACGACGTGGCCGAGCAGGACCCGCTGCAGCTGCCGGTGCCCGTCGTGCCGGCGCCGCAAAAGGGCACGCGGCAGAGCTACGGCGCAGGCCCGACTCCGGCCCCGGCTCCGTATGCCGCCCGGACGGCGTCTGTGCACCGCACCTACTACGACATCTTTTGCCTCTCGCGCGAGCAGTTTCCTCCGCCCAGCGGCGCGCAGATTCGCGCGGCCTACTACCGGCTCTTCCGGCTGCTCAACAGCAGCGTCAGCAACGGCAGCGCGCAGGGAGGCGCCGGCAGCACGAACCTGATGCCCACGGCGCTGCGGCCCTACGCGGCATCCTACTTTTTGGAGGCCCAGGCCGCGTTTGAGACGCTGATCGACCCCGTCCGGCGGCTCGAGTACGACCGCTACCTCGACGACCTGGAGGACGACCGCGCCGGCGACGACGTCTACTCGGACGACAGCGAAAGCGAGCTGGAGGCCATCCGAAACGGCAAGGCAGGCAGGGCCGGCAGGGCCGGCAGGGCCGGCAAGGCAGGCAAGGCAGGCAAGGCAGACAGCGCCGGCATGACGGCCGCCGCGTACCCGCCGCCGCAAGGGCCGGCCTTTGTGCGCAAGCACGACTTCCAGACGACCACGGACCTGGGCGCCCGCTACACCGTCTCCGGCGGAAGGCCGGCCCCCGCCGTCGCCTCGCTCGACTACGCGCTGACACAGACGGTGCGCGTCGGCCTGCCCGCGCTCCGCCAGTACACCGAGACGGGCCTCGTCCAGCTGCAGCGCCGCATCCAGCGCGCGCGGCGCCTTCTCCTCGAGCGGTACGGCGTCGGCTCGTCCAAGAGCCGCGATGGCCGCACCCACCACTCCTCGCGGCGCCCGTCCTCCGCCGGCGCCGACCGCCCCGCCGCTCCCGTGCGGTGCGGCATTCCCACCGTCAGCCTCGCGGCGTCCACCTACGCCCTCTCGGCCGCCGCCGCGGCAGCCGGCGGCGTGCTCCCCCTCGCCGACCGCTACCAGCCTCTGCTGCCCGAGGTGCTCGGCCCGGCCCGCATGGCCCAGCTGGCGCGCACCCGCGCCAGCGGCTGCGTCGTCCTCGGCTACCGCCAGGAGTTCTGGGGCGGCGGCAGCAGCAGCAGCAGCGCGCTGACGGGCCCCAGACCCCGCCTGCCGCCGCCGCCCTCCGTCGTCGTCGAGGTCGAGACCGAGGTCATGCCGCGCCTGGCCGTCACGGGCCGCGTCGCCCACGCCCTGGCCCTGCCGGCCGCCGCGCAGAAGCTCGAGCGCGCCGTGCTCCGCCGCCACAGCGACGAGCCCGTCCGTGTCGAGGTGATGGTGCAGACGGGCGAAGCGTCTCTCTTTTCGGGCACGCCGTGGCCGGCCCCGGCACTGCCGCGCTTCGGCCTCGGCCTCTCCCGCAAGGTGGGAGGCGGCGGCGGCAGCGTCTTTCTGTGTGCCGACAGCGGAAACGCCTGGTGGCCTGGGTCGTCTCGCGCTGCCTCCCTCCTTGCCCCCTGCATTCCGCCCATGGTCGAGGTCGGGTACAGCATGGGCCCGCACGAGCTGGGCCTGCACGCCGGCCGGCCGCTCACCGGGCCGGCTGACCGCGGCCTCAAGGGCGTCGACACGGACATGGACACCCTCGGCAGCGTGGCGGCCTACGCAGCCGACCGCCGCCACCCTGTCCAGCCGCACGGGACGTGGACCGTCTCGGCCGCCACCACGGCCGCCGGCTCCGTGGCCGCCTATGTGCGCTATGGACGCACCGTCTTCTTGACGCCCCTCTGGCGCACGCCCCCGTCCATCCTTGCCACCCACACCCGCCACGGCCGGCGCCAGCGCCAGTCGCCGGAGCGCGCCGTCCGCATCGAGGCCGAGCTCTGCGCCGCCGACCGTTATCTCTCGGACGGCTACCTCGCCGTCCGCGCCCTCGCGCCCGTCCGCTGGTGGGGCCTCCGCGGCGGCTGGGCCAGCAGCGCCACGCCCGGCTTCCGCAGCAGCACGCCCGCCAGCACCACCCCGCCCAAGCTCGGTCTCGAGGTGGCCCTGAGCGCAGGCAGCGGAAACGTCCACGTGTCGCTGTACTGGTCGCGCCAGGGCCAGCGCATCAAGCTGCCGTTCTTGCTGCTGCCGAGCTGCCCGGCCGCCGACGCCAGCGGCACGGCCGCTGCTGTCACGGCCGCCAAGCTCTTTGTCTGGGCCTCCGTGGCGCCCATGGCCCTGCTGGCCGTCCGCGAGGTGGCGCGGGCGTACTGGCGCTCGGCCGCAAAGACGTGGAAGACGGCGCGCGCCAAGAGGCGCGCCAAGAAGCGCGGCCTGACCGACGCTGCTGCGGCCGCTGCGGCCCGGGCCGAAGCCGACCGCGACCGCGCCAGCCGCATTGTCCTCGACGAAGAGCGCGAGGAGCAGGCCGTCAACCACCACCGCGCCGAGGCCGACGAGCTGACCATGATCCTGGCCTCGGCCGTCGACGCGCAGCGCGTCCTGGAACGGCAGCTGCGGCGCGCGTCCGGCAGCAGCCGCTACGACGACAGAGACAGAGACGACCGCCGCGACGGGCTGGTCATTCTCAGCGCCAAGTACGGCGTGGCCCTCGCCGGCGACCCCGACGACCCCGACGACGACGACGACGACGACGACGACGATGCCGAGGGCGGCCGCCACACCCGCCACGACAGCGCCACCAGCGGGCTCGGCCACGGCAGCCCGCCCGCCGCCACCACCGCCATGGCCTCGCGCAACGGATGGGCGCCCGACTACGAGGTCGCCGACGTGACGGCCGCCGTGTCGGCTCTCATTGTCACGGCCGGCAGCAGCATCGACGGCGCCGACAGCGACCACCTCTGGATCCCGGCCGGCCTGCAAAAGAGCCGTCTGCTGGGCTTCTGGGACCCGGCGCCCAGCTACCGCCTACGCCAGCGGCAGCAGACCGCAGACCAGCGCCGGGCCCGCGGCATCAAGGTGCTGCACGTGCGCTACCTGTGGAACGGCCAAGAGCGGGTTGCCGAGGTGGGCGACCGGGAAGAGCTTCGTCTGCCCTGATGTGAGAGATGATGATGATGATGATCGATGATGCTCAACGAACTGCTGTCGCGAAATGAGAAAACGTAAAACGTCTTGGAGAAAAATTTGAGAGAAAAGTAGACAGCTGTCTCTGTGCTCAAAAATCAAAGTATATATGTGCACCGATTGTATTTATTTTTATTTTTCAAGGCTACTTTTGAATGTATTGGAATATTCCAATCCCCATGCAGGATAAAATGGACTCGACAGAAAAGGACGGTGTATAAAAGCAAAAATCCCGGGAATAAATGTCTTCCGGTGTAAGAACAAAATCATTTTTAAATCCCAATTGCTTTTGTAAAGAAAACGAACAGATTGTCTAAACCAACCGTCACGGGGAAATTAATCAAGCAATCTGGCAACAAAAAAAATGCAATAGATCAAAAAAATGTCCGAAAAAGCCATGCAATCATGGCAAGGCTTATGATTGCAAGGCTTAGCAAGGCTCTACGCGGCCAAGCCAAAGACGACCTTTTCCAGCTTGTCGCGCTCGCCGCTCTCCTCGCACATGCCGCGGAAGATGCCCTCCTCGGGGCCCTTCTCCCACAGCTCGCGGGGCGTGCCGTACTCGGCCACCGCGCCGTCGCGGAGCACAAGAATGCGGTCAAAGTCGGCAATGGTGCTGAGGCGGTGCGCAATCACCAGCAGCGTCGAGTCGGTAAACTCCTCGCGGATGCTCCGCTGGATCAGGCCGTCCGTGTGCATGTCGACGGCCGACGTCGCCTCGTCGAGGACCATCACCCGCGGGCGCCGCACAATGGCACGCGCCAAGCAGAGAAGCTGGCGCTGGCCCTGCGACAGGTTCAGGCCGCCCTCGGAGATCTGCGAAGACAGGTCGTTGAACACGTTGGCGTTCTTGGGCTCGTCCGTGGCGCTCAGAGACGAAGACGCGGACGTGGCTGCCGACGGCGACCGCGACGACGTGAGATGCACACGCTCAAGGCTGTCCTTGAGCTCCTCATCGGTATGCGTATCAAAGGGGTCCAGGTTGCTCCGGATGGTGCCGGAGAACAGGACGGGGTCCTGAGGAATGATAGCCAGGCGCGACCGCAGATCGTGGAGCTTGATCTTGGAAATGTCAATGCCGTCAATGTGGATGCTGCCCGACGTGGCTTCGAGGAAACGGAACAGCGCGAGGGTGAGCGACGACTTGCCCGCGCCCGTGCGGCCCACAACGCCAACGCGCTGGTTGCGCTCGACGCGAAACGTGAGGCCCTTGAGGACGGGCGGCAGGTCCGGCGCATAGCTGACGACCAGGCTGTCGACCTCGATGCGGCCCTCGGTCGGCCAGGCGGCCGGCGGGCTTTGGCCGCCCAGATCCTCGGTCGGCAGCTCCGTGTACTCGATGATGCGCTCGGCTGCGTTCATCTGCAGCTCGACGTTGGCGTACAGACGCACCGTCCACATGACGCACGACGAAAAGTCCAGCGCAAAGGCCAGCGCAAAGCCAGCCAGGGCCGAGTCCATGGCCGACGACGAAAAGATAATGGACGCCACGACCACGGAGAAGAAGGAGCCGACAAGGCTCATGCGCCAGCCCACCCAGCGGTTGAACAGCCACAGGTGCCACGACGTCGTGGACCAGTCGTCGAGCTTGCGGTACATGCGCTCAATGTACACCTGCGCCTTGTCGTAGCCGCGGATGGTGACAACGCCCGAGAGGGCGGTGCCAAACTGCTCGAACACGGGCGACTTGGCCGTGCTCTCGAGACGCTTGGCCGGGCGCGCCGCAGCCACGTAGATGGCGGCGTAATAGGTGCAAATGACCAAGAGGACAAACGACATCAGCACGATGATCGGCGAGACAAAGAAGCCGGACAGGACGACACCGATCAGCTGGATAAACGAGTTGCCGCCGAAGCTGATGGAGTTGGCCAGCTGGTTGTCGATGATGTTGAAGTCGGCGGTGAAGCGATTCAAAACGCGGCCGACGGGCACGGTGTCGAGCCAGCGGAGCGGCGCGCGGAGAACGATAAAGTTGAGCTTCTCAAACAGAATGCGGCTGGCGCGGATGGAGCCGTGGTACACGTAAAAGTAGCGGGCCGAGCTGATAATGGCCGTGGACATGGCCAAGAGCACGTAGATGCCCATGTAGTAGCTCATGGATTCCGCAGTGTAGGTGGCGGCCTTTTCGGGAGAGCCGTAAGCACGCGCGAGGCCGGGGATCGCGTTCATCGACGTCTGCTGGTGGAGGCCGCTGCCGTAACCGTACGGATGGGCCTGGGTGAGGGCGTGGTGGCCGAGCGTCGACAAGTTGTGAGACGAGGTCTCGCTCTTGTCGTCGTACAGTCCCGTCCAGATACGGAGCCACCAAGAGCGGCCTGCGTTCGCGTTAGTTTCAAGCATGACAAGCAAAGAGAGAGAATAGGCCGGGAACGGTAACGTACCAACCGACATGGCCTGCACAATGATAAAGACGACCAAAACACTGATCCAGAATGGCCAGCCACCGCTGGCCTTGAGATAGGCCAGGTACACGTGCTTGCGCACGGCGCCCTCCTCGCGCTTTTCCTCCTCGACAAACTTTCTGGCCTTTTTCGGCGCCGTGTCGGAAGAAGACGTGGCGGCGGCGGCCGCCGCCTGGGAGGCTCTCGAGGCAACCTTTTTCAGGGCACCGCCATCGCCGCTGCCGGCCTCGTCGTTGTCGTCGCCATTGTCCGTGGAGTTGTCCGAGTTGACGGCCGTGGCCTCGGCAGTCTCATCTTCGTTGATTTCCGCAGCGGTTTGCTCGTGGCTCTTGATGCGCTCGAGGATGCCTTCTTCTGCCAGCTCGGAGAGGAGGCCGGCGTTGAGAACACGGCCCTCGCCGAGCTCGACAAGATACTTGGCTTTGGGAGCACACAAGGCAACGTGGTGGGTGACCAAGATGCGCGTCCGGCCGGCGCAGAGCTCGCCGTTGATGCATTTTTCGAAAATGTGGCGCCCGACGTGCGCGTCGACGGCGCTGAAGATGTCGTCCATGACAAGGATGCCGGCACGCGAGTAGATGGCACGGGCAAGCGTGATGCGCCACTTTTGGCCGCCGCTCAGGTTGATGCCGTTGGCGCCAATCTCGGTGTCCTCGCCGTCGGCCAGCATCTCGAGATCCTTGGTGAGAGCGCAGACCTCGACGGTCTTTTGGTAGCGCTCTTCGTCCGTGGGAAGCCCGAAAATGATGTTCTCGCGGATGGTGGCGTTCTCGATCCACGGAATCTGGGCAATGTACGCAATGGACTTGGGGAGAATCCAGTCCGCCTTGGTGGCCTTGGAATCGTGGCGGTCGGCAATGGACAGTCCGCGGGGCACGGTGATGCTGCCGGCCAGGAGGTCGACCTCGCCGAGAATGGCAGAGAGCACCAGGCTCTTGCCCGTGCCCGTCTTGCCGGAGATGACCGAAAGCTCGCGCGGGGGGAAGGCGAGGGTCACGTCACGCAGAACGAAGCGCTCGCTCTCGTCAATGTCCTCGTCCGAAGGCCAGGCGATGGAAGCCTTGTCAAAGGAGATGGCATCGCCGTCCTTGGAGACCTTGACAATGTCGGGGCTTGCGAGGTACTCCTCGATGCGCTTGACCGAGACCCAGGCATCGAGCAGGTCCGTCGTCAGCTCGGGGATGACCGACAGGGTCACTTCGAGGGCGCGGAAAACACCAAGGCTGACAAAGGCGACGGAGGGACTGAGCTCGCCGTGGATGTAGGCGTACACGGCGAGGGTAATGGCGGACAGCGCGATGGGGCTCGTGATCCAGCAGGCAATCAGGATGGCGTCGTAGCAAAAGACGTCCCAGACGCTCTTGAGCTCGCGGTTGCGGACCTGGCCGATCTTCTGCTCCCACTGGGGCTCGAGGGCAGAGAACTTGATCTGGCGGATGCCTTGCAGGGCCTCGGTGACAATGGCGAGCTTCTCGTCGCGCAGCTTCATGAGCGAGTCCTGTGCCTCCGAGTAGAGCTTGGAGAAGTAGATGTTGAGCGGCATGATGATGGCCATGGACGTGAAGCCGGCAGCGAGGGGCTTCCAGCCGAGAAGGCTGACGAGGAACGTGAGCGAGACAATGAACTTGAACAGGCTGCCGGGGAACAGGTTCTGGAAGGCGCAAAAGTCCGACACACGCTTGCCGTCGACGCCGATGAGGTTGACTGTTCCCTGCTTGGTCTTTTTGGCAGACTCGAGGTCGTCTTCGTCGTCTGCGGCGGCTTCCGGCGCCTCGGGGGTGTCGGCGGTCGTAGCTTCGGTCGCCGGCGCAGCAACGGCGGGCTCCGCAGTCTCTGCGGCTGCGGCCTCTGCGGCCTCCTTGGACTTTTTGCGGCCCTGCTTGACATCCTTGCGGCGCATGGACTTTTCAAAGATGAGGGCAGACAGCTGGGCACGAATGGGGATGGACAGCTCGGCCCAGGACAGCCAGAAGACGTATGACTCGAGCAGCTGTTTTGTTAGCGTTCAATGGGGAAGAAGAGAGAATGGCAAAAAGAAAAGAGAAGAAAGAGAAGAAAGAGAGGGAAAAAAGGAAAAAAGGAAAAAAAAAAAAAAAACAAGAAAAAAAGAAAAAAAGAAAAAAAAAGCCTGAGATTTGCACGCACCGACTGGGCAATGATGGAAATGCCGAGCCACAGAACCCAGATCCAGACATTGACGCCAAACGGCTCGCCCACAGTCCGCTCCTCGAGAATGCGAAGCAGGCGCAGCACCACCCACTGCGGCGCAAAGTTGAGAATGGCCGTGCCAAAGGTCAGCACCCACTGCAGCGCAAAGGGAACGGCGTGGGCGCGGACAATGGACAGCCACAGGCGGCGGACAGGGTAGTTGGCCGCCCTCCAGCTGGAAGACACGTTGACGGCGCGGGTGAGGTGGTCGGGGCGCGGCATGTCGACCAGATCCAGGTTCTTCTTGGCGACGGAGAGGCTCATGAGGTCCGTGGGCCACGAGAAGGTGAAGCGGCCGTAGGCAGAGGTGGTGTACATGCGGTCGACGGGCTCGCCCTGGTAGTAGACCTCGGGCCGGCGGGGCAGGAGGACGCTGGCCGTGGTGACGGCGACGGCGCCGACGAGCTCGGCGACGCGGAGGCCGAAGAGCACACGCCGGCTCTCGAGCAGGCCGGCCACGACCTTGGCGTCGAGCGTGACGAGGACGTAGGTCAGCGTGAGGCCGCACACAAAGGTGCAGAGGCCAAAGCCATACGCCTGCGTGGGCTGGCGGACGGCCGAGATGGCAACGGCCTGGAGCAGAATAAGAAGCTATCACGAGGTTAGGGACGGCACGGACAAGTTCAAAGGCGCAAAATGCTCACCCATGATGCGGTGACGAGCCAGTTCTCGACAAAGAACGGGCCGCGGCCGTCGGACGAGGCGGCCAGGACCGCGGCAGCCAGCGAGGCGCCGGCGCCGAGGAGAGCCGACAGCAGCACGGCGAGCTTCGGCAGCGTGTTGGAGAAGGCGGCGACGGACTCGGGCGTGGCCGTGCCGTCGGCGTCGGCGTAGACGGCATCGTCGCGCGGCTGGCGCCCGCGGATCCGGCCAGCCAGGCCAGACACGGCGGGAAGGGTGAAGAGGGCGACGGCGGCCAATGAGGCGCCAACTCCGACAATCATGGATTCATTGTGCATGATTGGCGAGGAACGCGCGTACAGAAAAGGCCAGCCTTGTCGGGGTGTGACCGGCGGCGTTTCAGCCAACGAGTTGCGTTGTGTTTTTTTCTTCTCTTTTTCTTTCGCCTTTTTCAGCCTGCGTGGGTGAGGCCTTTCTGCTCAATGCGTTGGCACCAGCCCGGCGGACGATGCAGGATGCAGAGAGGAAGCGAGAGAAGAGACAGGAGGCTCGGGAAACAAGCACAGACTAAAGCCGGTCGCCACGGAAGAGTGGAGCGGGCGTGCAGCAGAAAGGCGCGGACGACGACGGGTGGAGAACACGCAGAGGACGGGGAGACAAGGCGCGGCGGAGCTGTTTCGAGACGCGGGATTCGTATCTGTATTTATCCAGGCCGTTGTGCAGATGTCGTAATCCGTTGCTGCGATAGCAGCATGGGACGCGCGGGCACTTGGCCTAGGCTGGACGCCGCCACGACCGGCTGCGATCGATGTGGGCGGGCGTGGTGCGCCAGGATCCCAGACGCAAGAGGCGTGATGAAAAGGAGTCGGAAAAGTGGCGATGTTCTGAGTCAAGATGTGACAGAGTCCATGCAAAGGGACCGGGAAGGAGGACCTGAGGAAGGAGGCCGGGGGTTGCAGCTGCTTCAAATTGGGGTGGTGTCGAGCAGGTGCAATGGAGATAACGGCACGAAAACCGGATCGAGGCAGGAGGCAAGCAGCATGCACGGAAGGAACGACGAATCGCACAAGAGGCGGCAGACGCAGCGACAACGGCCCTTGCATTTTGCCCGTGGACGCAGCCTTTTCGATCTGGTTCTTTTGGCGAGGCCGGGCCAGCGTATCAGTGCTCCGTAAGCATCGGAAATTTCCAGGGCCGCCGACGCCCACTTTTGGCAGCCGCGCAGGTCGCAGCCTCCCGGCGCGCAGACTGGATATTCTTACTAGTTACACCGCCTTGCCGATCCGGGATCCTGGTTTGACTCATCGGCGAGGCAGGAACGAGGCAAGCCGTCCGGCCGCGGCTGCCACCTGCCAAGCAGGGTATTGGCGGCAATCCACGCAAAGGGGACGAGTCTGGATTGGGAAGGAACCAAGCCAAACGAATGGATACGAGCAGTGCCCACCAGCCGGAGGCGTTGTTGCCTGTTGAGCAAACGGATGTTGAAAACTGCTAAACGACTTTGAGTTTCTTTGCTGTGTCATTTAAATAAAGAACAGAAACGAGCAGTCTCTACGAGTACAGCAGTCATCCTTCAGACTTTTGTCATTGTACGCAGGCTCGTTGGCAAGTGCCGGGTGCAGCTGGCCAGAGCCTTCCTATCCAGGTGCCATCTTGAAAATCAGAGAGAAGCTACTCGTATACGTCGTACGGCTGAGAAATCGCGAAAAGCGCCGAGACAAAAGCAAAGACACTGCAGCCGTACGCTTGTTGGAATCCTGCAAATGCATACGGGCGGGGAAACAGCGGCGGGGAAAAAAAGTCGGTGTACGAGGCTGGGTGGCTCGCGAGAAGAATATAGTTCCGTCAGGCGGCCACAAAGACTGCAGCTGTCTCTGCCTTTGTTGCGGTTGTGTCTCAATATTCGTACGCAGGACGGCACGGGTCTGCAATTTGCCTGACTTGTAAAATACCTACGACGTATACGACGATGTTGACGGTTCTGCTCCCAAGTACTGGCACAGCTCATTGCAAACCAAAACGGCTCGAATAGCGACAAGGCGGCAGAGGCCCGGACTCGTGTCTTTTCTGAAAGAGTCTTTTCTGAAAGAGAGTCCTTTCTGAAAGTGAGTCCTTCTGAAAGTGAGCCTTTTGAAAGCGAAGAGGATCAAGCTCGAATCAACACCAAAAGACATCCCGTACAGGTTGGGTGGCACGGCTTCCGGCGGACATTGTGCGTTTTGCCGGGCCGCCCCTCCTGCCGTCGTCCTTTTTTCACCTTCCTATTTCCTCTTTGTATTGATCGTCGGGGTGGTCGCATGGCCGTAAGCACGGAGAGACTTGACCTTGCCAACGGCCAACGTTACGTTGGCGCCGCAGCCTCGTTCGTATGTACCTCGCAGTGTAAAATATGTGCCCGTATGTACCAGTGCTGCACAGCTCAACTCCAACCAATGGCACATGCCACCTCGGAGCCGACGCACGCAACCACGCTGCAGATACAGCAATCGCGTGCTCCCGCAGCCGTGACTCACGCCGCGAGTCACAGGTTGCTGTCATTTGTGCCAGCGTCGCACCGCCGAAGCTGGGTGTTGTCAAAGGTGTGGGTGGCAGTAGAGCGAGGCAGGATGCGTGAGAGCAGGAAGAGCTCCCAACCTCTAGCCAAACAAAAGGAATACCACAAACGTCGTCCGCAAGAAAAAGGTCATCTGTCAAGATACGGGACGCACTTTGTCCAGAAGAATCGAGTTTCAGAATAGGACCTGTATGGAAACTGTAGCTTCAGAGGCCATACAGCTGAGAAAGTAGTGCAGCTTGTAATGACGCCAGGCCACTGTCGAGATCACTACTTTCGATGTGAGTCGATGTTGTCGACCTTCCGTGGCGTTCTCAACTAACACGCGCCTGCCAAGCCGCTCTATTGGCTTCTTTTTTCTGTTCAGAGCAACACTCCAAAGCCACATCCACAAGTCAACGACTGCACCTTTGACACGGCTGAGCATCCGGGTTGACGAATCTGGACGTGCGCTCTGCGTTCAAGGGCCTTCTGGCAAGCCGTCTTGCGCACAGTATGCAAACACAGTGCGAGTTTGGTATTGACCGCATACGAGTACTCGTATGCACTGTTCTTACAGCTCGGGCTAGCGTGTTCTCATCCGCAACAATGGACCAATGGGCCATCGCGCCAGGGCAAAGCCACTTACTTTACACGACGACGCGACGCCCCAATCTGCCATATCGTACCTTCCTGTGGCTTGCGAGCGCCTGCCGTTTGGTGTTTTCATGCACGCTGTGCTCTGCTCCTGCCCCCCTCGACACAACCGACGACGGCGTGCCCTTTCTCCGACCGCGCCTTCCGTGTCTGCTGTTCCGAACACGCCTCCCCACCAAAGCGCCAGACCGATCGTGATCGTTGACTTTCCCCTCACACCGGCTTCATCGCCGAGCCGCCGCCTCCACGACCACGCCCCTTGCCGCCCGGTCCGTTCCACCGGCGGCGCGCAGCTGTTTGCGGCCACAAAGCGCCGCTTTGCCGATACTGCGTCCCAGCAACGGCTGCAAGCAGGCCCTCGCCGCCCGCCCCGTCACATGTCACCATGAAGAGCACGCCCCTCATCATCAATTGGCACGACCAGAATGCCCCCATCTACTCGGCACACTTTGAGCCGCACGGCAAGGGCCGCTTGGCGACGGCCGGCGGCGACAACAACGTCCGGGTAAGTCGCGGCAAGGAGCTGTCCCGAGAGAGGGGCCCGGGGCCCGATCGCTGACAGCGGCAGCTCTGGAAGGTCGAGTCCGACGGCGAGAGCAGGCGGGTGGAATACCTCTCGACGCTGGTGAAGCACACGCAGGCGGTGAATGTTGTTCGATGGAGCCCGAAAAGTGAGTCTCTCTCTCTCTCTCCCTCTCTCTTTTTTTCTTCTTTTTTTTCTTTTTTTTTCATTCCCCCTAACAAGACAGCCGAGCTCCTGGCCTCGGCCGGTGACGACGGCAACGTGATCCTCTGGGTGCCCTCCGAGACGCACCACGCGGCCTTTGGCAGCGACGGCACCGAAGACCGCGAGAGCTGGCGGACAAAGCACATGTGCCGGTCCTCGGGCGCCGAGATCTACGACCTCGCGTGGTCCCCGGACGGCAACTACTTTATCATCGGCAGCATGGACAACATTGCGCGCATCTACAACGCCGCCACGGGCTCGCTGGTGCGCCAGGTCGCCGAGCACAGCCACTACGTCCAGGGCGTGGCCTGGGACCCGCTCAACGAGTACATTGCCACGCAGTCCAGCGACCGCTCCGTCCACATCTACGCGCTCAAGACCAAGGACGGCCAGTATACGCTCAACGGGCTCGACGACAAGACGCCCAAGGTGGCCAGCCACGTCAAGGCCGACCTGCCGCCGCGCCGGCTGGCCTCGCAGAGCCCGGCGCCCTCCGACATGGCCGCGTCGCACCGCGCGCAGCTGGCCGCCCTCGACGCCGTGGGCGCCGGCCCGGCCGCCCTGGGCTCGCCGGTCCCCTCCGCGCCCGGCACGCCCACCTCGTCGTTTGCCCTGCCCATGAACCCGCCCAGCGTCGTCAGCCACAGCCGCCGCTCGTCGTTCTCGTCGCGCCGGTCCGTGTCGCCGGCGCCGTCGATGCCGCTGCCCGCCGTCATGCCCATGGAGGCCTCGCCGAAGCCGCACCCGACGGCCGCGAGCATCGGCATGAAGAACGCCAGCCTCTACGCCAACGAGACGCTGACGTCCTTCTTCCGCCGCCTGACCTTTACGCCGGACGGCAGCCTGCTGCTCACGCCCGCCGGCCAGTACCAGACGCAGCACCAGAACGAGGGCGCCGCGAAGCCCACCTACGAGGTCACCAACACCGTCTACATCTACTCGCGCGGCGGCATCAACAAGGCGCCCATTGCCCACCTGCCCGGCCACAAGAAGCCGTCCGTGGCCGTGCGCTGCTCGCCTGTCGTCTACGCCCTGCGCCCGGGCGCCGCGCCGCCCACCAAGCACATCACCATCGACACGTCGTCGTCCGAAGAGCCCATCCCATCCCTCCCCGAACCCATCACCAAGCCGGCCTCGGCCGCCAGCACGCCCTCCGTGATGGACCCGCCGCCGCCGCCGAGGTCGACCGCAAACGACGTGGTCGCAAGCGTCGAGGCCGCGCCGGCCGCGGCCCCCGCTGCAGCGGTGCCCGGGCCCAAGCCCGCGTTCGCGCTGTCCCACCGCATGATCTACGCCGTGGCAACACAGGACTCCGTCCTCCTCTACGACACCCAGCAGCAAACCCCCATTTGCGTGGTCAGCAATCTGCACTGTGCCACCTTTACCGACCTGACGTGGTATGCCCCCCCTCCTCCCCCCCAAGCTCCTCTCCCGTGTCACTCTCCCGTGTCACTGCATACTGACCCACTTTCAGGTCCAGCGACGGCCTCACTCTGCTCATCTCGTCGTCCGACGGCTTCTGCTCGACGCTGTCCTTTGCGCCGGGCGAGCTGGGCCAGCCGTTTGCGGGCGACCTCGCGGCCGTCTCTGGCCAGAAACGTGCAGCCGGCGCTGGGGCCGAGGAGCGGCTGTCGACGGCGGCACAAAACACCCTCGCACCAGCCCCCCTCTTATCTGCCTTTGCGTCTCCGTCGCCTTACCCGACGACCGGCGGCCCCCACCACCACCACCACCACCACCACCACCACCGCGGCTCGGCCAGCTCCTTCACCGCCCCGTCACCGCCGCCCACCGCCTCGTTTGCCAGCGCACGGCCGTCGTCGCCGGCGCGGTCCAGCTCGGCATCCTCCGTTGTCACGCAGGCGTCTGCCGTCCCCGTCCCGGCGGCGTCGGCACCGACCGGCATCGCGGCTGCAACGACGGCCGCTGCGCCCGCCGTGGCGGCGCCACCGGGCACCGGCGTCGTCATCAACAACCCGACCCTGGTTGTGGGCACGGTTCCCAGCCTGGCGGCAGCCTCTCCAAGCAGCAGCAGCAGCGGCATCATCGCGGGCCTGTCCGCGATCAAGTCCGCGACAGCAACGGGAGCCGCCGCCGCCGCTGCCGCGACGCCACCCGAGACGCCACGCCACCGCGCCAACAGTGCCGCCAGTAGTGTTGCCGGCAGCGTTGCGGGAAGCGTGGCGGGCAGCGTGGTCGGCATCCCGCCTGCTGTCTCGGCTGTGCCGGCCTCGTCTTCATCGGCCTCGGCCTCGGCCTCGGGCACGAAGCGCGACGCCGCGGCAGCGGCAGCCTCGGGCAGCGAGGCCGAGGCCAAAGAGGAGCCGCCCAAGAAGCGCCGCATTGCACCGACGCTCGTCAGCGGACTGGGCGGGAGCAGCAGCGAGGCCAGCTCGTAACCAAAGGCGTGCCTGGTGTCCAGTTGGTATTTTTCTATATTTCTTGTGTGTTTTATAAGTTTCGTTTGGGGACCAAAGCAGCTTGGGCCTTACTACCTTTTCTAATACAGCGAGGCGAAACCAAAAAAACCAGTGACCCAAGAGAGCTTGGGGGGCACCCCACAGGAGTACTCTGTCGTTCCAGTTTGTTTTCTTTTGTCTCGTCCTTTTCTGCCTTTCGTCGTTTTGTAAAAGGATACACACTGGTCTTTTTGGTATTTGCTTCACATCCATGGCAAGGGAATCGATCGCTTCAGGGTTTCATCTTTCTTACTTTCTGCTCTCAAAGATTGTCCATTCGCGTTTTACTCGTGCATAGTATGGCCAATATTTGCATTTGTTTTCCCAGGCACAACTCGCTGTGGCTCGCAGTACCGAATCCATGGATTCTCCAATATTCGACACCCATTCTGCTCCACCCAATTCCAACATGTCATTTGTGCAAAGCCAGCACGTCAGCCGTCCAATCTGCTCCAATAACAGCTCCTTTATCTTGTTCAGAGAATGCGTCTGCATCAGGCCGCTTGCTGGGCACGCCAAATCACCAAGGCAAGAACAATCGGCCACATGACGAACTGAGCCACCACGACAACAAGGATAACGCGCCGCTGTCTCGCATTGAGGCGGTCGACTTCGCCGCGAGAGTACCAAGAAAGCCCGCTATCAAACTTGCCGAGATAGACAAGCACGGAGATGAAAGGAAACATGCTGACAGCGAGCATATAATAAAACCATGTTTGGCGCCGATGCCGCCCTTCTTGCGAGATGAATGCTTCCGGGTCAAGCGGCACACCGTTGCGCTCCAGGTCGTGTACGTGGCTGCGTGTCTCGCCTTCCGATTCATCCAAGGCAATGGCACGCAGCTCCGAGTCCGTGCCACGCGCGCGCTGCCGCCGACGCGCCTGGTAGTCCCACGGATACAGGCGGGGAGCGCTGCCCCAGCTGGTGAGGCCGCTGCCAAGTGTGAAGCTGGGCTTCTTCCTCTCCTGAAATCGGTGAGCCAGGCTGTCCAGGTGCAGTCTTGTTGCGGCAGTCTTGAGCATCTGGGATGGGCAGCCAGAACGAGTGCCTGTGCTCCCAAACGGGAAAATGGTTGCCCATGTGCCCCCCGCTGTCGTCTCTGTCATTCCTGATTGCATCGTGAAATTTTTGGGGATTCTGCTCCGCTTCCTGAGACGATTGCTGTGGCGGGAAGACAGGGTCGAGCTCGGAGAAAAGACGGAGACAAAGCGCATGGGCGTCCGCCGATGAATCCGTTCGGGGATGCGGACATGGCCTGGGAGTGGGTGGTGTTGCCTGGTTCCAGCACCGCTCGTCCATCCGGTTGCGGTCTCTGCAGCTGCCGCGGCTGTCCGTCTCTCGACTGCTTGCAAGCGTGCAGCTTCTGGGAGAGGGATGAGAGGGAAGGGGAAACTGTGCACGGTGTCGCTGGAGCTTTGAGACGAGCTTGAATCGCGCAAGGCGTTGCCATCGGCAGACATGTCATGCGGGCCCTCGGAGGTTGTCAGGTTGTTTGTTTCGCTTCGCGTGTTTCCCGTGTCGCTGGACACGCCTTGAAATTCATAAGCGCCAACTTTGGTGAAAAGAGGATCCGAATCAGAAGACTGAGGCTCGTGGCGGAACTCGAATCTCTTCTTTTCTTTTTCGAGCTTGAACGGCAGAGGCTGGAGAGGCATTGGCGAGAACCGGTGCGGACGCCGGCCGCTCATCTGCCGGAACGGGCTGGACACCTTTCTGGCGAATGCAGCTGCCGCCTCGCTGCCAGAGCGCTGGGAGGGAGGGAAGAGACGTGCTGGGTTCTGAGGAAATCCGTTTACTCGATGCATCCGCTGCTTGGGGATCATGACAGGGACTTTGGTTCCGCCGATGTGGTGGATCTGGAGGCTCTCTTCCGAGTCCTCGTGCCCACTGGGGTGCAGGACAATGCGGTCAGTGGATGCGTACTCATCAAACGGGGCATCCTGCGAGCTGTTGTCGTCAGACACATCGGCAACACTGCTGCCCGTGGTTTTGATTTGCCTAGATGCGATTGCCCCGAGCGCGCCTCCAGCAGGAAGCTGAAGTCGCATGCTCCCGAAGCCAGGCGCTGTCGTTGCGACCGTCTCCCAGTCATCACGCTCGCTGGAGGAGGGCATGTTCTCCTTGTCTTTTCTGCTGTACAGATTGCACTGGTATGGCTTGAGGACAGACGAGCGCAAGGGCTTCTCGGCCGCGTGGGCACGGCTGTTGCCATTGGAGCGCCGACCGGCGTCCACATTGGCGTTGCGGCTCACGTCTTGCAGAACCACCTTTACCTCGTAAGCACTGCGCTCCACGGCCCAGTTCGGCTGGATAACAGATGTGTCATAGAAGCCGTCTGCGCTCTCCGGGGTTGGTGAGCGCGCCCGCGTCGGGCCTGGGAGATAAGGATCCTCGGCGAGATACTCTCTGGGAACCGGGGGCGGGGGCGGCTGATGAAGCGAAACCCACCGCGCAGGCGCATCGTCCTCTTCACTGAAGAGGGTTGCCTGGCTGTGGGAGCTGATTCCGCCGATGTGGTTGAGTGCTGCACTGACGTCACGTTCCTTGGAGGGGTGAAGAAAAATCTTGTAGGCGTCCTTGTCGTAACGAAAGGGGTCGTCCTCCGAGTCTGTCGTCATTCCCGTGGCAGAGGCGGCAATGCCGCTGTGCAGGCTTGCGTGTTTGCCTTGGGCTCGAATCGACTGCACTCGAAGAGGCTTGGGATACATGAGGCTTTCTCTGGTCGGGACTGTCAGCAGCCGCCCGGGACTCTTGGAGCTGCTCGTCGGCGAGTTGCCCAGGGCCTGGGCACGAAAGCCAGACTTGTGCTGGATGGCAGGGCTGCTCTGCTCGTCGTTGCGGGATCCTTCGGGACGCACAAAGTGCCTGATGACCGGCACCGGCGAGCTGTTGTCAGACAAGGGATTGAGTATGTGTGTCTGATACTGCGTGTACAGACGCCCGACAGTTGTGTCTGTCGACGCCACCGTCATGGCCATGCAAGAGTCGGACGAGCGCTTGGCAGCCTTGTCGTCGAGAAAGCCAAGGGACGAAGGCCTCTCGCCGGACAGCTGCATCTGAGGAAGGGAATAGGGGTTTTTGCTCGAGGGCGTCGCCATTATGGCAGGCGAGCAGCTGCGAGTGCCCCTTCGGTCAAAAAGCCCGTCAGAGAAGTCGCCCGGGACGTCAGTGTCACACACAATGCCCACGGAGCCAGACGAAACCTGGACGGGCGTGGCCTTTGCGCTGTCACCCACGTCCTCGGGAGACAGGCTGTTCGCCGTGGGCGACGACGTGGTCTCGTGAGACAGGAGGTCCCGTCCCGAGTCGTTTGTGCTCCGGGACAAGCTCCTGGCGGACCCGTCGGCAGCGTGAGACGCAGAGATGCTGCGGCCCGTGATGTTTCGGTGAGCTTCACCGAGATCTCGGAAACGGCATCCTTTGGGAAGCGAGCTCTTGCGGCCGGCGCCGGCAAGTGCCAGGCTGGCGAGAGGCCGCGTCGGACAGAAAGGCGAGTCGGGGAGGGAGACACGAGTGTCGTATGGGCTGGCCTCGAGCGCAGCCATCGTGGCTCATCGGCGTCGCCGGCGGTGTGCGGTTGTGGTGCAGCTGGTGAGGCCAGGAAAGGTTGGGCGGGAGAAGAGACAAACATGGGGCGGGGCAAGGTAAACAAGAAACTGGCGTGGCAGGACCAAAGGCGTGTTTTTGTGTAGTTGCGGAAGGTGCGATCAAGGCTTGGCCGTTGTTCCTTCTGTTTTGGGACAATGTCCACAGGGTTTGAGGAAGGTGCATCTTTGACGTGTGTCTCGTTGAAAATCAAGGCGTAACTCGACGAAGACGTCTGATGCTCTGTTGAATACAGGTTCTCTGGAGAATACTCGTACTGGCGCAGTCAAATACAAAAGGGTTTGTAAGGACTTTTGTTCGTGTTGACAGTACCATGAGCATCGACATCAAGTTCGTTCAAAGTAAATATGATCGAATAAAAAACATTAAAATACAATGCAAGTTAAACAGTCGGAACTATACAATTTCAAAAAATAGATTAGTTGCTACAAAAATGAGATACGATACTGGAACGCAAAAATTGCCAGACAAACACAGTTTATCAAAGGTTGAAGTACGAGTAAATACAGTTCAACTGCATCATCAATACATATTATTGCCTCCTGGTGAACAGTGCCAAACGATGCAAACATACACGCATCTACACTGTATGCGCACTGTGCAATACTAACACCAACCCCCGCCATCCTGGATAAGACAGAACATACTGGAAGACCTCGATCGGCCGCCTGCTCCTTGGCCACCAACGCGGCTCATAACGTTTGCTTCTGTGGTCCATGAGATCCTTTTGCACACAATGAAGGCTGCTCCGTGACACCGTCCAGCCGGCTGGTTCCAACGTTTACCCTTTGCTAAGAAACTTGGCTTCATGTACTCTCTCGCTCACAGCACTCACCATGGCGGCTCCCAACCTGGACCAGCTGCCCTTGGAGCTGGCTCTTCATATCCTGTCCTGTACGTTTTGTAACAAGCCCTCGACCGAACGACTGAAAGACGAGGTTTTGTGCTGACCGACTGGGCCAGACCTTACACCCGATGATGTCGTGGCTGTCCTGGGCACCTCCCGACGGCTGCGGGCCATCTGCCGCGAGGACAGCTTCTGGAAGAACCTCTGCTTTGAAAACAGCAAGCTGGCCTCGACGCTGCAAAAGAAGAACCTGCGGCGGCCGGGCGGCGGCCCGCAGAGCCAGAGCGTCAAGGCCCGGAGGACGCGTATCCGCGCGGCCTGGAACGCCGTGTTCGAGAACAGCGAGCCGGCCACGTGGTACGACGAGTACATTCAACGGCACGCCCCCGTGGTTACGAACTGGTTCGAGCTTCCGCGGCGCCGCGACGGCAGCCGGCTGCTCGACAACGCCGACGTGCTGGATGTGTGCGGCGTTGCGCTCTATCGTCCGCCGGCTGGCCGCGGGAGGGCAAGTGCCAGCACAGACGACGCCGCAGAGGTCAGGCTGAGCGGCGTCCCGGAGCTCTTGGCCGTGGCACCGCTAGAGGATGGCTCCGTCTGCATCTGGGACGTCAATGGAACGGTGAAACGCCGCGGCGGCATTGTCCAGCAGAGTCCGCCAGGGCTCTTGCTTGGAGAGCCCCGAGACGGGCGCAGCGGGAAGCTGTCACCGCAGGCCGTGTGCAGTGTGACAGAATGCGTGGCCGTGGACAGCCCGCGAAGCCTGGCGTATTTTGCAGTCGGAAACCGCGTTGTCGAGGTGGACCTGCAGACGCTGGCGGTCGTCGGCGTCGAGACGCTCCCCCACGCCGTCACGGCTCTGTCGGCAGCCCATCCTTCCGTGCCGCTGAGCGTGGGGACGGGCGCCGGCATATACCTCCACGACACACGGTCCAGGCTGGCGAGCGCAATGGACTCTGGGGGCTTCCGATCGGTTGACGAGATCGCCGCCGACACCGCTGCGTGGCCCCGGCGCGCGCCCTTTCCGCAGCCAGGCCCCCTGGCGATCCTGCACGTCCAAGAGCCCGACTCGGAGGACGGCGTCTCCCACGACATCTTTGCGGCTGGCCGGATCTCGAGCATCCTGCACTACGACCGGCGGAAAATCTCCGTTGTCAAGAATGCGATTCACTCGGGTGCCAGCTTGTGCGGCTTGACGTCCATCCGCTATCCCTTCCCGTCCATTGAGGACTACAGCCAAAGGCTGGACACGGGCCGGGCCGGGCTTTCCCGGCCCGCTGGACGTACTGTCGTGGCGTGCGGCGAGTACAAGTCCAAGGGCTCGCTGGAGCTGTACCGGGTCGACGAAGAGACGCTCAATGCGCCCATGATCAACCGCCAAACGTCGTCCTCGGCCAAGATCTTCTCCGTTGCCAGCCACGGCCGCCGCCTCGTCGTCTCGGACGGAGCCGGCTTTGTCCGGTGGTTTGAGCGGGACGGGTTCACAGAAGTCCGGAAATGCACGCTGGGCGGCGACGACTATGTCGAGGACGACGAAGACGGCGCCCCCCTGGCGCAACCATCACCGGCATCGCCGGCCGACGCAAGAGACGCGCGGAGAAACGGCAGCAACCCCGCCCGGCCGGACGCTGGAGACATTGCCCGAAAGCTGCTGCCAACACGACTGGGCAGCACCGGCAGCGAGAGCGGCTTTGAAAACAACGACCTGCTGTTTTGGACGGGCGACAAGCTCGGCCTTCTCAGCTTCTCGGCAAAGCCGGGCTTCCGAGCCGCCGACTTTGTGGAGGACGTCAAGAGCGCGGCAGAGAGGGAGCTTGAGAGGGAAGGCAAGGCGTACAGGTCCAAGATGCGGCAGCTCTTCAAGTCAGCACGCCGCCTTGGGGAGGACAGCGACTCGGACGGCTAGAAGAAATGCTCGGTTCTGTGTTTCATCCAAGCCTTGCAGCCCAGCTCTTGAGTGGCTGAACATTTGTAGATAATCCGATAATAGAGCAACAATGACAGCATGAACAACAGAACAGCAAGCAACGAACAACGCAACAAAACAACAAAACAAGACAACCAGAAACAAATGCCACGAATGCCGCCCAGCCCGCAAATCTGAAGACGGGGCATCCAATAGACAGTGTTGTTTACTGGGCACAGGCCGTTTGTGCCCAACCATTTTCAGGCGAAACCTGAAAAGAAAGAACGAGGGACGCAAAAAAGGGATCTGACGAATAGCACGTACCGCCTGCAGTGCTGGTGTTGTCTGCTTTGCACTGTTTTCATTTTCATTTTCGTTTTTTCCTTCTTTTCTTCCTTTCACCTTTCTTAGCTCACCGCCCCGTCCGAAAGCGGCTCTTCTTCCGGCATGCCGGGCACGGATGCTCAACAAGGGTGAATGTACCCCGTACACCGTATGCCGGTGCATGGTGCAAAACAAAAACTGTACATATACACAATCAAAGCACGTGAATCAATATCGTTGTTCAGGTGAGGCACGTTGCTTTAGCGCCTTCTCTGCAAGCCCCTTGGAAGTACATCTCGGCGGCTGGAACAGGAAAGCCCCATGCAGCCGGGTGCGCGCGCACACCGCTCATCGTGGCGGTCCGTCGCGGTTTCCCAGACAAGCGGCAGGATTCCAACGGAGCGCCTGCTCTCGCATTGAGTACTTGTGTTTTCGAATCTGGAAGGAGCGCCGCAGGAAGGCTTCACAAAACAAGCAAGCGCAGCCCCGGCGCAGCTGCCTGCTCTGCCGCTCGTCACAAGGACCCACCTTCCCACGCGCTCCTGCACGGGCTGCCCCTCTGTGCGATGTGGTCACGCCTCTGTGGACAGAACCTCAACCCAACATTGTCGTTTGTGTTCTCGGACGCAGCACCGCACACGCGAGCGGGCCTGCGAACAACAACGCCCTGCCACATAACTCGGCGCGCCTCGGGGCCCATTCGCCGTCGCCTGGACGGCTGCCTGGGCGCATCTCTCACCCAACGACGTCTCTGGGTCTGACGCGCGAGAGACCGCCAAACCGCAGCGAACGGCAGCGAGCCTGGCGGCGGCCCCCCTGCTCCGTGGACGTCGCGGCCATTGGCGGCTCTTTGTGCAGCTGCAGCTGACGAAAGACCGTGCTGCCGTGTGCTGCTGGCGTGGGTCCGGGCCTGGTGGGTGCCGTTTTATATCGTTCTGTCCAATTTCCTCCCGTCCTCTTCTTTTCCTTTTAAGCACCTCTTTTTGAGCACCTGTTTGATGTTTGGCCCGGCAACCGCTGCACCTTTGCCCTGCGCCTCCGACCGCTATCCCGTCTGCGAGAACCAGCCCTCGGTCGGCCGAGGCGCGCTCTCCAATGGCCTTTTGGGTCCGTGGCGGGGCGGAGCATTCCTTTGGCATCGGCGACGAGCGGGGGACCCGGCGCCCCTACTACGTCGACGACGAGGTGCACGAAGCGGCCTACCCGTCCCAGAAACGCCACGAACAGGCTCTTGGCCGCCCCCGGATACCAGAATGCGACGTGCCCTACCCGTCCATCGAGGGCCGTGACTCGCCGGCGGCCGGCAGCGACGGCGAGCACAGCTTCATCGTCCTCCACGAAGAGGGCACCACGGCCTCCTCCGACGCCTTTCCGTCTCTCTCGCCGCTGTCGCCCTCGCCGGCGCTGGGGGCCTGCTCGCCGTCGCCCGCCCTGACGACCTGGAACAACGGCTCCGATCTCCGGGCCTTTGCCGTGAGCCGGCCGCTTTGCTCGCATCACGGCCACGTTCTGGCCCGCGCGCCGAAACGGAAGCGCTACGAAGACTGGCGAGACAAGAACAGGCTGTACGGCGGCGCCACACCCGAGCAGACCGAGGACTCGCAGCCCTCTTCGCCGTTTCTGCCCGCCCTGCCTCGCGCGCCCAGCCGGCGACGCACCCCGGACGACCCGGCCCGGTACTTGCACCCTCACTTTGGCGGGACCAGCGGGCCGAGGCAAAGGCGGAGCGCACGCGATGCAGAGTCCCTTCCGTCCCTGGTCCAGCACCACGGAGGCCACCAGCAGGGCCAGCATCCAGACGTGCGCATGGCGGCCCCGTCTGTCGGCTGCTGTGCAGACCGCAGCTGGCCAGAGGCCATGACGACCGACGCAGAGGCTGCGGACGGCGTCACGGCGCACCTCGCCAGCTTCAACCGGCGCTATCCGTCGTCGCGGCACGAGCGGATTCTGCTCGGGCTGATCCACCCAAAGTCGGCCAATGCAGAGTTTGATCTCGACAACTGTGCGCTGGAGAGCATCTTCTCGGCGTCCAACGAGATCTTTTTCAACGGCCGCCTGACCGGGCGCGTGCAGTGGGACTGGTCGGACGCCAGCTCCAACCCGCAGTACGACAACAAGATCATCGGCCACACGTCCCTGCGCCGTGCCCAGGCCGGCGGCTTTGAGACGTTTATTCTGCTCTCGACGCCCATCCTGCGCAGCCGCGCGTACAGCCGCCGCCTGCTGATCTCGGCCTTTCTGCACGAGCTGATCCACTGCTACCTGTTCATCTGCTGCGGCTGGAGCGCGCGCGACGCGGGCGGCCATACGGACGGCTTCCGGCGCATTGCCGACACAATCGACCACTGGGCGGGCCGGGAGAACCTGTTCTTGTGTCAGGTCGAGGCAGACCTCGAGCGCTTCCGCCAGCCCCCGGACCGGGCCGTGGCCGCAGACGAGCCGGTCCGGCCCGACTACAGCGGCTACTCGCTGGCCTCGCCCGTCTTCTACAACGCCCAGCTGTGTTCGAATGCCGACACCGACTGGGAGCGCACTGTGCATGACCGCTGGGAGCGCCGCCCGGAAGCCTACTCACCTCACCCGCATTCATGGACATGATGTGTGGTTGCTTTTGGCTGCCTTTTTCTTTTTACTTTTTTTCCCCTTTTCATTTTTTTATGTTTTCTCCTATTTCCTCTTATTTTTCCTTATTTTTCCTTATTTTTCCTTATTTTTCCTTTTCTTTCTCAATTTTCTACCTTGGCGTTTATTGCATCATATTCAAGGCACGGTACACAGCGCAGGCGTTTGTCGTTTCATCATGTCTTTTATCAACACCATCAATCCGTTAGACACCCCCAGCATCAATACACCCATGACAAAACACGAGCACGATATATCGAAGGAAAAGTAGATTACAATCTATGCAAAATGTGTCGTGCCGTCATTCATGCATGTTCATGGACGCTGAAATCAACAAGGAACCCCGGGACGACGGCTCGCCGCGGTCAACGTCTGCGTGGCCTTCCTGCGCCGGCAATTCATGCTGCGGTGCATTCTATGCGCCGCCAGCGCCGTCGTCGTCGGGCGAATAGATGGCCTCGCCACAGAGCTGTGCGATTTTCTTGAAGAAGCGCCGCCACTCCAGCGGATCGCCCTTGACCTTGACAAAGCGCACGTCGAGCAGCTGCGCGCCGCCCGCCTCGTCGTCGTATCCGTAGCCGCCCGGCTGCAGCCGGCACCACTCGACGAGGATCTCGCCGTGCAGCGCCTGCTTGCGCCCGTCGGAGACGCGGACCCGGATCTGAGCAACCCGCTCCTGGAGCTGTTCGTTGTTTGCCAGCATGACCGACTCCACCGGCGGCGTGGGCACGTTCAGCTGGTGCAGCGCGGCACAGAGCGTCTGCACGAGATGCGCTGGTGGCACGTGCGAGAAGAAGCGCGTGAGCGAGTACGACGGCACAATGTCCTGGAACCGGCGGGCGCGCTGGGTCAGCGAGACGGGCACGCCGGGCGCCTGCGAGAACTGGCTCATGGCGGGCTCCTCGGCCAGCGCCTCGCGCAGCCCATAGCCGAAGCCGCCGGCCGCGTGGCCGTCGATCCTGTCTGTCCGGGAAATGTCCGCCAGAGACGTGGGCTGCGTCGAAGACGCGGCATAGCGCCGCGCAGCGCGAAGGCCGGGCCTTTCCCAGTCGTATGCCGCGTCAAACAAGGGCACGTCCGGCTGCGTCGAGGACAGCGGCGGCAGCGATGGTGCAGGTGCGGGCGTGCTGTGGGCTTCCGGTGCCAGGGGCTTCTTGAGGTCGATGCGCAGGTTGCCGAGCATCTGCGTGGCAAGCTCGAGCGGGTCGGACACGCGGTCGTCTGCTGTCAGCAGCCGGTTGGGCCGCGTGAACCAGGGGTGCTGGCGGACCATCGAGAAGCTGAAGCGCTTGCCTGTGTCGATGCTCATCATGCCGCGCAGAAGGGACAGGGCGGCCGGAGGCACGCGCGCCCAGAGCGGATCCGAGCTGTGGCCGTTTGTGTTGGCGTACTCGCAAAACTCCCAGCTCGTGGCGACCGGCTCGTCCCACGGCGTGTTGCCCACGAGGAGCACAAAGAGAATGACGCCGCAGGACCAGATGTCGACAATCTCCGGGTCGTATTTCCGCGGGGGCAGGCCCGCGGGCGGCCGGCTGCACGACAGCACCTCGGGCGCAATGTACGGCGGGCTGCCGCAGGTCGTGGAGCTCAGCTTGCGGCTGCCCTTGTACTCAAACATAGTGGCCATGCCAAAGTCGGCCAGCTTGAGGTCGCCCGACGCGGACAGCAAAATGTTCTCGGGCTTCAGGTCGCGGTGGGCAACGCCCTTGGAGTGCAGGAAGCTGGTGCCGCTGACGAGCTGCCGGAAGTAGACGTGGGCAATGTCCTCGGGCACGCCCGCGTCGGCCTCGATCTTGTCAAAGAGGTCGCCGCCCTCGGCATACTCCATGGCAATCCACCGCCACACCGCGTCCTCGCCCGTGGCAAACCATTCGATGACGTTTGGGTGCTGGCCAATGTGCGAGTGCAGCGCGACCTCGGTGGTGATCTGCTTGGGCGAGATGCGGCCCTGCTTCACCGCGTAGGCCTTGTGGATGAACTTGACGGCAAAGACGGGCCGGTTCGCATCGAGCGGAACCGCCTTTTTGATGCTGCAGCCGGTCAGCCACACACGTCGTTGTTGCAGCATCCATCTGCGCCGAAAGCAAGCTCAGGGGGACGGCGAGACTCACGATGCAAAGGCGCCCCGGCCGATGGTGCTGGAAATGACCCTGAAGGGCAGGTTGGGCGGCAGCGGGTCGAGCTGAGACTGCTGCATGTCAGCCGCAAGTCCAGAGCCGTGCGTCTCGGCCGCGTTTCTGCAGATTTTCGTGATCGTTTGCCCAGGACGTGAACCAGCACCACAGCGCTGAACTCACCATTTTAAACGAACAGACCGCCCTGCAGCATCCCGGGTGTCAAGCAGGCGTCTTGCGTCTTTGGAAGCCGCGAGGTCCTGTGAATCGTACGTCAACAAGGTCGCGTTTCTGTCGCGTCTGGCCGGCGTATTACATGGCGATGCGCCCTGTCAGGATACAGCGCTGTTGGCGGGGCTCGATTGGCGGAGAGTCGCTGTTTCCTTCTGTCCAGACCGCCTTGCCGGCCTATCGCTGCTTCAAGGCGGGGCCTTATCGCCGGTTGCTGGGGAGGTGCGACCTGCGAGGCCTGGAGCGTGGCCGATGTAAACAGAGGCAAGGCCAAAACGACCCCTCTAGCGACTGCATCGTCCGCTCCTTCCTCTTGCATTCCAGAAGTTCTGCCTGCACCGTCTTTCTCTCCGACAACGTCTCTGCACACCTCCCGCTTGTCTCAGATCCGGGCGTGGAAGCTGCCGTCTCTTCTGCCCATTGGGTTGCGCCTGCCTTGTCTTCCCCCCCAACCCTGCCCGATTTGCACCACCACCGCTCGCTCGGCCGATCAACTTCATACAGAAGAAGCTTATTTCTTCTTTTCCCATTCTCGACACCTTTACTTTCCCTGCCATCTTGCTGCCGCCTCTTCCACACTGCGTCTCTCGTGCTCTTGCGACGTCTCTCCTGCTTCCGCCCCTCACGCAACTTGCCTTTTCTGTCCCTTGCTTGCCGTCTTGTGAACATCCATCTCTTCTCCCCCCCCTCCCCCATCATTCATCTGTTATCATGGCGGACGCGCAGGGCGCATCGGACATGCAGGGCGCCAAGCTCGGCAGCACGAAGAAGGGGCCGGACGCGCAGAGCGTGACGAAGAGGTGAGAAGTCCGGTGTGGTTTTCTCCGGTGGTTCGAGACTTGCTGACTCTTTCCAGATTGCAGACGGAGCTGATGCAGCTGATGACGTCTCCGGCACCCGGCGTTTCGGCATTTCCCTCGGCGGACGGCAATCTCATGTCATGGCGAGCAACCATTGATGGCCCCGACGACACGCCGTATGCAGGCCTTACATTCAAGCTCTCGTTTGCGTTCCCGGCCAACTATCCCTATGCACCGCCCACGGTGCTGTTCAAGACGCCAATCTATCACCCCAACGTGGACTTTTCCGGCCGCATCTGCCTCGACATCCTCAAGGACAAGTGGACGCCGGCATACAACACCCAGACCGTGCTGCTGAGTCTGCAGAGCTTGCTGGGCGAGCCGAACAAGTAGGCGCATCCCTGCCCCGTGTCCTGCACCGCGCATCCGTACTAACAAGCTGCAGTGCCTCCCCCCTCAACGGCGAGGCTGCCGAGCTGTGGGACACCGACCCCGAGGAATTCAAGCGCAAGGTCCTCGGACGCCACCGTGTTGTGGACGACGAGTAGACGTACGGCGACACGTTGTGCCTGTGTCTTTGGGAGGGCAGCAAGAACAAGAACAGATGACAGAGCAAAGGTGCCATTGGATATGGCAGGGAGTTGGAGACCGGCTGCGCATGATCATTTCTCGTCTCGTCCGTTTTCTATATTTTTTTAGCACAGCGGCCAGGTGCATTGGGGGTCCTCGTTCAAGGACCAAAGCAAGCATCAATTGTTTTATTTCGTCCGCATAATTTCATTGACGGGCACAAGGAGAAAGGGACAGCTGGTTGTGACGTAACAGCCCAAGCCAGACACAATCTCTTCGTTCGTCTCATCATCTCGAGGTTCACACCGCGCTGCATCAACGGAGCTTGATCAATTTTTCGCTTTTTTTATGTAGGTACGAATGGCCCTGGTTGCGGTTTTTTTGTTGTCGATTTTGTGATTCCTTTTCGGCTGGTAAAAATCGAGTCGCCCAAAAATCAAAGACTACCCATTTCCGAGTTTCCCTACCCATGCAAAAAAACCATGACATAGACAGCACCCGCGCCCATCCACGTCACGCTCCCGTCGGTATTTTTTGTTTCTGTACTCCCAATTCCACAAGCACCGCTTTTGTTTCTCTACTCCTCAACCACAACGGTGTGGAGGCCCTTGGGGTTCTTGACGTTGACGGCCTGGACAAAGCTGTACAGCTTCTCCTTGGCATCCTCCTCGTCGTTTCGTCTCCGGGAGATGCGGATGCGGAGTCTGTAGGGGACGCCCTTGACGCCCGACTCCCACACCTTCTTGTTCAGCAGGGGGTCCAGACGGACATCGGTGGTGCCCTGTTGGGTGTGCTGTCAGCATGCCTGTCAAGCGCTTCAAACTCTCGGTCTCGGCCTATGCGTCGTCGGGATCGAGTGTGGGGGAGGCGCCGTACCATAGCCTGCTGCGCAAACTTCTTGATCTCCTTCACGGCGCGGGGAGCCCGCTTCTTGAAGCTGACACCGTGCAGCTAGATTGCCACGACGTTAGCGAAAATGGTCTTCCAAATGCCGTGTCCCAATTCGAAATGCCGGTCCAGAACCAGTCCCAGTCCCTTCTCAGTCACAGTTCCATCGGGCCTCCATCCCCACGTCACCACGATGTCGTGTCTCGCGATCGCTCTGCCTCGCCCATCGCATCTTCAATCCGATCCTCCTCTTGAACTGGTCTCTGTTCGTTCCGTGGATCGCGGCTGCCGAGGGATCTGAAAACATACTCTCTTGTGCATGTGGATGGTGTACTCGCGCGAGACGACGTCGGCGATGGCGGAGCGGCCGGCCTTGCCGGATGCCTTGGTCTTCGAGGACATTTTGGATGATTGCTGTGGCGGACAAAGCAACGTTAGAACACTGGGTGCCTGGCGGAGAGGACGAGGACCGAAAGGACAATTCGACGAGGGGGGCTGTCTCAACCAGACAGGACGGCGTCGGTTTGCATACCTCGAAAAAACTGGTTTCGTTGGTCGTTGAGTGGTGATGGGCAAGTCGAAACTGGAGGGAGGGGAGCAAAGAAAAAAGACAGCCGCAAAAAAAGCGCGAGGGCTAAAAGTAGGGCCTGCAATGGAAAAAAAATTGTTGTGTGTTCAAAATTGGGGAAGGATCTGGCCAATCAAGAGGCAATGACCCGCTACGAGCCCACTAAAAATGAAGTGGATCACAACGCCAGTAATATCACGTGTGTCTATTCACGAGACACAGCACGTGATAAATTCTGCCCCTGGCATGAAGACGGAGCATTCGAAACTGGTTGGCGCCCCATTTTCTCCAGCCCTCCTATTAAAGTACCGCGACGCGCTAATCGGTATGAAAAGTGACATTGACTGGCGGGCCTGTCCTGTCACATCAACAAAGGAGCACACTTTGTCCCTTGCTCCTTCCCGCGCCGTGTTTGAGCCCTTGCACTGCATTCTCGTATTCGGCACTCACTTTCCTCACGCAACATCGCTTCGTCTCACCACCACCACCACCTCAACACCCCAAACTGTCGACTCACGTCCTGTAGGATCGTGAGGCGGCGTCGTCACGGCATCCGCTGCCGCTCGTCTCTCTCGCTCTCTCGTTTTCGATCGTCGTTCGCATCCGCGCCTCCTCTCTGCGCCTCCTCTTCGCGCCTCCTCCCCAGGAATTGCATCTTCCTGGATCTCGCCGTTCCGTGTCGACTGGTCGTTTGTCGGGCTGTACGACGCGCGCAGCACAAAACTCTGCCCGAGACACAGGCCAGATAGAGGTTTTTGTGTGACGTGACGGGTGCGACGGGTGTCGCTTTCACGCCCGTGTCCTCTCCTCTGCCCGCTCTTTGTCGTCTGCTTCCAGCCACCCTCCATCTTTCCTCTACCACGTCACGGCCGCAAATCGAAGCAAACAAAGTGCCAACGCTTGGCCTTCTTTTATGCCGTCTTATCCGTGCTTTCTGCACCGGAAATCCGCAAGAATCCTCCGCCAAACGCCCGAAAAGCCTCTGTTCGCAGCCAGGCCCAGCCTCGTTTGACTCGACGTTTGAGGAAGACGTCGCTTCTCCGATTTCCACCGCGACAGCATCATTCACTGCCATGGCCGACGCTCCAGGCGGCCACACGCCGTCGCCGCAACCCGATCTCAATCGGAACCGGCTGCCCTCGCTGTTCGAGGTGCTCAGCCGCCGCACGCTCCCTCCAGTCGATCTCTACTCGTTTTACATTTACATGCGCGACCAGCAGCGCTCGGTCGACTACCTTGACTTTTGGTATGCTCTCTGCTTTGTTCCTCCCTACTTTGTTCCCTCATTTGGTGGGCAGACAAACTGACTTGGCCGACAGGCTGGATGTTGCCCAGCACATGACCCTCTGCCGGCACTATGTGCGTGAACTGCGTCGTTCTGTTCTCGTTGTGACGCCCGATGGCGAAAAGTCTGCCTCAAAGCGTTCGTCTGCGATCCTGGAGAGCCTGGGCGACATGACACACCCCGTGGCAGGCCCCTCCAAGTACCAGACGGACAAGGAGCGGGACGTTGATGCGCAAATGTCCTCGTTCCTGCGCGAAGACGCGCGGCCCAACGACTCTCCGGCCAGCGGACCTGCCGCCTCGCGCCGCAGCCCTAACCCCGCGAGCACGCCGCGCGATATCACCGACTCCAACTCGCCGGCGCACACGGTAGCTCGCCAGGACATCCGCGCCTCAGCCGAAAAGATCCTCTACACATTTCTTCTGCCGGGCGCCGAGCGCGAGATCATCCTGCCGGGCAACATCACGACGGACATCACCACCGCGATCGAGGAGTTTGGCCGCGACGACCCCGAGGTCTTTGACGTAGCTAAGGACTACGTCTTCCAGGCCATGGAGCGTGACGCTTTCCCCGGCTTCCTGCGGATGAAGGCGCTGGGCAACCTGATCCCGCCCACGCTGATCCTGCGCCTGATCGTCGGCATGATCTCCATGTTCGGCGCCTTCTGGACGGCCTTTGTGCTCATCTTCCTCGACGAGTCGCGGCGGACGCGCCTCTACATCATTCTCCCCTTTACGTTTGGTGTCTACTTTTTGGCCTCGTTCCAATATGCACTCGACCCTCTGCTCGCCCTCGCCGGGTTCAGCGAATACACGCCCTTTCACTTCTCGCGTGTCCGGGAACCGTTTGTGCGGCGTCTTCTGGTGAAGCGCGCCTTGGTGGTCCTGGCCGTGACGGTGCTCATCGATGCAGCACTGCTCGTGCTCTTCATATTTGTTCCCGGCCGGAGGCTCTGAACACCCCACAAGCAAGCCGCGCCATTATCCTAAAGTGAAGCCCGGGCATGGTTTGTCTCGACAAACGGCGTTTATTTTGGAATTTTGTTACGAAGATCACGAGGCGTATCGCAAAGTCAATGATGTTTCCGTCGCTTTTTTCTTTCTGTGTCTTGTTTTTTTTTTCCCTCTTTTTCTTTTCTTCATCTTGCACGTTTTGTTTAGGATACCAGCTCGTTTGCGTCTTTTCTGATGGCGGCTTTTTTTCGGAAGCACGATATTACAGCTGCCCATCTCAGGAGTATTGAGAGCACACCGGGAAAGGGAAATAGTCGAAAACAATCACTGGGGAGGGTAGCATGGGAAAGCCACGCCCAACGGGGGCCAATCATGTAGTTTTATGTAGCTTGCTTTATTCCATAGTAGGCCCTGTTTGCAAGACAATCGTGTGCTCTTATTCCAGACTGTCATGATGCTAAAGATGCAACAGATTCAATGCCCTTTCTTTCCTGGTACGCCACCCGCAGAGACATGGTGTCGTGTCCCTCAAACTCAAGTACCTTGTATTCTCTTTCAGCGCGCCCTTGCCCACGGCACCTAGTTTCCTGCAGCCGGGCTGCTGTCCGGCTCCAGGTCCATATCGTAGTCAGGCGCATCCACGTTGGAGCCGGCTGGCGGCTGCGCCCCGGGCAGCTCGGCCGAGTCCGCCATGAGGTTGCTGCCGCGCTTGTTGAACCGGGGGTTGCCGATGCCCGTCCCGCCGCTGGACACGTTGAGCGTCATTGGCCGTTTGCCCAGCGTCCGCTCGGCTTGCCCGCCGGTATTGTAGTGAATGTCCCTGACAAGCATGTTGCGCTTCTCAATGTCGACCGCCCGCTTGAACTGCGCGTCCCACTTCTGGGCCTCTTCGGCCCGGCTCGCGGCTGCCCGCCGGATCCCGGCAATCTGCTCGTCCAGCTCGGCCAGCGTGGTTTCGCAGCGCCCCACCCAGCTGTGCAAGGCACCGCGCAGCTTCGGGATGGCGTCCGGTGCCGGGTCCCGCACCGGCGCCACGGCGCTGATGCGGACCACGCGGTGGGCGGGATCGAGCGTGCCGGTGATGAGGCCGGCATAGACGGCAGCCATCACGAGGGCCTCGAGCTCGCCCGCGTCGACCAGGCCGAGGGACCGCACGAGGTGGTCGTAGCTCAGGCTGGAACGGTCGGTCGCATAAGAGATGAGGGAGAGCTGCTTGAGCTTGGCGGCCTGGGCCTCGGTCAAGGGAGGAAGCGGTGTTGCCTGTGTTGTTGTTGTTGTTGTTGTGGACGGAGGTGGTTGTGCGTGTGCGGTTTGTGCCGAGGGCGCGACGCCTCGCTCGTAGTCTGCGTAGGTGCCGTAGCTAAAGATCTTGAGCACGGCCAGGTATGCGGCGTGCTCGGCATCGGCCGTGGCCAGAGCCTGGATCTGCGGTGTCCGGAGCAGCTCGGCAAAGACAAAGGTGTTGGGATGGGAGGTGGCCTTGACGACGAGATCGGCGGCGCTGCGGGGGGTGTTTGCAAACTGGGCGAGGGCGATGAATTGCTGGAGACTGCATTAGCGAGAGTACTGCAAAGCAGAGCAGCAGCAGGCACAGCAGCCCGAGCGCTGGCTTCTGCCGCCGCGCACATCAAAGAGGCCAAGCTTACCTCCAAGGCATCAAGAGCCTTGCGCTGAGCCATCGTCGCTGTTGGCGGAGGCGAGGGGCGATGGTCTCTGCACCTGTTCTCCCGCAAGCTCTATTTTGGCACGGCTGGGACAGGGCTGTTTCCAAGCTCGTGACGGGAAGAGAACGGCGTTGCGCGGCGCAAGCTCAACAGCTTTCGCGATGTGCGGTCTTGGATCCGGGCGGGGTGAGGCTGACGAGATGACTAAGCAGGACAGGATAAGTCAGCATACGAACAGGGCATCGCTTCGTACAAGGAACGCACCTCTGTCTCCTACGATCTGCTGTCACTTTTTTGTTTGGAGCTCTTCTGGCTCAATGCGCGGTACCGGTCCAGTTGTCCCAGGTCTGTTGATCTGGTGAGTTTGAAGACGTGTATCAGGACGGTTTGAGTGCCCTGGACGAGCTCCCAGAAGATCTCGCAAACAGGAAAAGTGGGACTGACGTTAGGTTGGCTTTCTTCGGGCAGAGCACTCTTATTCGTACGCTTCGCAGCCTCCTGAGAATTGGACGACAAGGGTCCTTGCTTTCGAGAGTACGGAGTGGGTTATGCTTGTCGGTTCGAATTCTACTCCGAGTTCCGCAGCCCTCTGCAGTCGTCCGACTGAATGGTCAGATCCTGCCGTCTGCCAAAGCTGGCAAGAAAGATGGAGAATGCCTGTACGACGGAAAGATGGCAATAAGGCAGAAAGGCTCTACGAGGTATGAATAGAAAGAAGCATTTCATAACGTTGAGAAAACTTGTAAGATATATAAAAGGACGGCAGACGTTTTAGTTGGATCTGTCCCGGCACATCATGCTTTTCCCGCCAGCCTTACTGCCCTCGCCTCATCTGCGTGAGTACGAGGATCGTATGGAAAACGAGATTCTCCTCGGTCATTCATGATCTGTCATCTCCACGACGTATTACGGATACTTCATGGCTTTTTTTTTCATTTCTTTCGTTCTCGTCGTTCTTTCCGATAATTTCTCAAGCCTTTCCCTTCTATGCTTAGATCCTTCCTTCCCTGTCGAAAGTCTTGTAGCGCCTTCCATTTCACTGATCGCACTATTAATTACTGCGATACTTTGCCGTATTTAGCGCCTTTGCTGATTAGCTTTGCTTCGTAGCGCCGCCGGTAAACGGCTGGCTGGCAGATTCTCAGACCACTGGAAAACGACTAAAAAATAGAGGCCGAGTCCGGCAAGTGCGGAAGTGACGACAAACATAATCCTCGCACTGGTGGCGCCTTCCGTCTGCCGAGGACGATGTCGTGCAAGGAAAGAAGGATGGGACACTCGCCGTAATCAAATGGCACGGAATCACGACGAACTCCCCCCAACCTTTCCGGACCAAAACAAGACCACATCGAGAGAACGCCTCGCCGCTCAGCATCGCCACGCCGCCTGAACAACGCACAGCCGACGCCGAGCACCCTGTGGATTAGCAAGCACCAACCGGCCTTTCGCCGCCACCAGAGGCGTCGTCTGCAATCTCCTATAACGCAGCCACATCCTCCGTGCGACGTCTCTTCTTTCTTCTTTCTGTTCTCTCGTGCGTTTTGCGACGTCTCTTCCTTTGCGACACCACGCCCCAGCAGCCCATGCGCCCGGCACGCACGGCGCGTCGTCCAGTCTCCGCCCGCCTCGTCGCATCCCGCACAGGCCTCACCGTCAGAAACACCCGAAGACTGCCCTGCCAGCTCGCTGCACAGCGTCGCACGCTCCCCCGACCGGAAATCAGGAGTCGTCATTGTCGTCGCGTTCTACTGTGAGCATTCCCGGCCGCTGTCATTGCAGCAGCTCTTTCCTCTGCGCCCCTTTTGCTCCGCCACTCGGTCACAGCAGAAATCAGCTGACAGCGGGCAGAGAAAAAAATCAGGACTGAAAGACGCAGACAGAAAGACAGACAGAAAGACGACAGCAAGGCGACAGCAAGGCGACAGAAAGACGACAGCAAGACGACAACAATACGCACAACGGAAGTCGACACTACTCGTACTCCGTACTACCTTAAGCCCCTTACCCCGAAACGAGCGGACGACACAACGCAACCCCAGGCCGCACCAACGACCCACGCCGAACGAAGCCTCGAAACGCAGAAACACTGCACGGCCTGGGCTCTGTGTCTCCGAAAGGCCACTTGTGAAACGCCCTTTTCGTCGTTTCCCGACGTCCTCAGACGACGCCTCTCCTATTAATCAATAATAATAATAGCACAGAGCACGGCAGGCGCCTCCTTTTCGCGTACAGGAGCTGGCCTTCTTGGCATAAGAACAAGCTCTGCGTCCTGTTTCGCTCCGCTCTCTTCTCCCCTCTCCTCGCTCTCCGAACGCCCTGATGTCTCTGGAAGTGCCGGTCCGCTCCAGATAGACGAAGACGACGAAGACAGCAAAGCAAAGACAGCGAAGCCAGCCTCTCTTTCCTCCGCACTCCCCCGAGAGTTCCCTACTAGCCTCGTCTCTCTCCCGGCCCTTGCAAATCACAGCAATGGCTCCCGCCTACATCAAGGTCCCCCCAAGGGATCCGGACGCCGGCCAGGCGCTGCTTGGCGTCCCCACGCCGCACATGGCGACGACGACTCTCAAAATCGACGGCATGACGTGAGTTCTGCGGCCTCGCAACGTTCCTTGGACGCAGTCCGTACCCGAGACAAGACTGACAGCCGTTTCCGTCCTACAGATGCGGTGCATGCACATCCGCCGTTGAAGCGGGCTTCAAGGGCGTCGACGGCGTGGGCAGCGTGTCCGTCAGCCTCGTCATGGAACGCGCAGTCGTCATGCACGACCCCGCACGCATCACGGCCGAGAAGGTCCGTGACATCATCCAAGACCGCGGCTTCGACGCCGAGATCCTTGCCACCGACCTCCCATCTCCCCGGATCCGCGACGCGGACGACGAGTTCCTGTTCGACGCCGAGGCCGGCCCCGTTCTCCAGCAAACCACCGTTGCCGTCGAGGGCATGACCTGCGGCGCCTGCACGTCGGCCATCGAGGGTGGCTTCAAGGACGTTGCCGGTATCCAAAACGTCAGCATCTCCCTCTTGTCCGAACGCGCCGTCATCGAGCACGATCCTGCCGTGATCAGTGCCGAGCAGATCATGGAGCTCATCGAGGACCGCGGCTTTGGCGCATCCCTCGTCGAGTCCAAGCAGATGAAGCCCGAGCGGCCACAGCACGCCGAGGGCGGTCGGCCCGGCGGCCCCCGTCGCAGCCCGGCCCTCATGACGACCACGGTGGCCATTGAGGGCATGACCTGCGGCGCCTGCACGTCGGCCGTGGACGGTCTGTTCAAGAACGCAGAGGGCGTCCTGCGCTTCAACGTCAGCTTGCTGGCGGAGCGCGCCGTCATCACACACGACCCGAGCAAGCTCCCGACGGAAAAGATTGTGGAGAAGATCGAGGACGGCGGCTTTGGCGCAAGCATTGTGTCGTCGGTTCCCGAGGGCTCCGACAACAGCCACGGCTACGTCAGCTCGCAGTTCAAGGTGTTTGGCGATCCCAGCGCCGCCCAGGCAGCGGCCCTCGAGGACGCGCTGACAGCGCTTCCGGGCGTCCAGTCCGCCAAGCTCAATGTCGGCACCTCGCGGCTCACCGTCTCCCACCGGTCGGCCGTCACCGGCCTCCGTGCTATTGTGGAGGCCGTGGAGGCGGCCGGCTACAATGCGCTTGTGGCAGACAACGACGACAACAACGCACAGCTCGAGTCTCTCGCCAAAACGCGCGAGATCAACGAATGGCGCCGCGCCTTCAAGGTGTCGCTCACGTTTGCCATCCCCGTGTTCATCATCGGCATGGTCCTGCCCATGTGCGCACCCGGCATTGACTTTGGCGCCTTCCGGATCCTGCCCGGCCTCTACCTCGGCGACGTCATCTGCCTGGCCCTCACGATCCCCGTGCAGTTTGGCATCGGCAAGCGCTTCTACATCTCGGCCTGGAAGTCGGTCAAGCACGGCTCGCCGACCATGGACGTTCTCGTCGTGCTGGGCACCTCGTGTGCCTTTTTCTTCAGCATCTTCTCCATGCTGCTGTCCCTGCTCACTGCGCAAAAGAGCCGCCCGAGCACCATCTTTGACACGAGCACCATGCTGCTCACGTTTATCACGCTCGGCCGCTTCCTCGAGAACCGCGCCAAGGGCCAGACCTCCAAGGCCCTGTCGCGCCTCATGTCCCTCGCGCCGTCCATGGCCACCATCTACGCGGACCCCATTGCGGCCGAGAAGGCGGCCGAGAGCTGGGAGGCGGTCGCTGTGCAGGGCGAGCCCAAGACGCCGCTTGTGGACGGCAACGCGGCCGAGGAAAAGACCATCCCCACCGAGCTGCTCCAGGTGGGCGACGTTGTCATCCTCCGCCCCGGCGACAAGATCCCGGCCGACGGCGTCATGGTCCGCGGCGAGACCTATGTGGACGAGAGCATGGTCACGGGCGAGGCGATGCCCGTGCAGAAGCGCAAGGGAAGCTTTTTGATCGGCGGCACCGTCAACGGCCACGGCCGCGTCGATTTCCGCGTGACCCGTGCCGGCCGCGACACGCAGCTCAGCCAGATTGTCAAGCTGGTCCAGGACGCACAGACGACGCGCGCGCCCATCCAGCGCCTGGCCGACACGCTCGCCGGCTACTTTGTGCCGACCATTTTGATTCTCGGGTTCATGACCTTTGTCATCTGGATGATTCTCAGCCACGTGCTGCCGAACCCGCCCTCGATCTTTCTAAAGGAGCAGAGCGGCGGCAAGATCTTTGTGTGCGTCAAGCTCTGCATCTCCGTCATTGTCTTTGCCTGCCCCTGCGCGCTGGGCCTCGCGACGCCGACGGCCGTCATGGTCGGCACAGGCACCGGCGCCGAGAACGGCATTCTCGTCAAGGGCGGCGCGGCGCTCGAAATGTCCACAAAGGTCACGCAGGTTGTCCTGGACAAGACGGGCACGATCACGTACGGCAAGATGAGCGTGGCCAGCGTCACGCTGGCGTCCGCGTGGCAAGACAGCGAACGGCGCCGCCGCCTCTGGTGGACCATTGTCGGCCTCTCGGAGATGGGAAGCGAGCACCCCATCGGCCGCGCCGTCCTGGGCGCCGCGCGCACAGAGCTCGGCGTGGGCGAGGAGGGCGCCATCGACGGCAGCGTGGGCGACTTCAAGGCGGCTGTGGGCCGCGGCATCAGCGCAACAATCGAGCCGGCCACGTCGGCGGCCGAGCGCCTCCGGTACAAGATTCTTGTCGGCAACGCCACGTTTCTGCGCGAGAGCGGTGTTGCCGTGCCCGCGTCGGCCATTGCCGCATCCGAGGAGACCAACAGCCGCGCCGCCAACGCGTCCAAGTCGTCCAGGTCGGCCGGCACCACCAACATCTTCATCGCCATTGACGGGCAGTTTGCCGGCCACCTGTGCCTCGCAGACACGATCAAGGAGGGCGCGGCCGCGACCATCACGGTGCTGCATCGCATGGGCATCAAGACGGCGATTGTGACGGGCGACCAACGCTCGACGGCTGTGGCGGTGGCGCGGGCCGTGGGCATCGCGCCGGACAATGTGTACGCCGGCGTGTCGCCGGACCAGAAGCAGGCGATTGTCATGCAGCTGCAGGCGGCCGGCGAGGTGGTGGCGATGGTGGGCGACGGCATCAACGACTCGCCTGCGCTGGCCACGGCCGACGTCGGCATCGCCATGTCGTCGGGCACCGACGTGGCCATGGAGGCCGCCGATGTTGTGCTGATGCGCCCCAACAACCTGATGGACATTCCCGCGTCGCTCGACCTGGCGCGCTCCATCTTTGGCCGCATCAAGCTCAACATTGGCTGGGCCTGTCTGTACAACGTGGTTGGCCTGCCGTTTGCCATGGGCCTCTTTTTGCCGCTCGGCGTGCACCTGCACCCGCTGGCCGCCGGCGCCGCCATGGCCGCGTCGAGCGTCAGCGTGGTGGTGAGCAGCCTGCTGCTCAAGTTCTGGAAGCGCCCGGGCTACATGGACGAGGCGCTCTACGACGAGCGCGGCATGCTCAGGCGCAGCGGCGGCTGGCGCGGGCGCGTCGCGGCCGTGGCAGCGCGCGTCCGCGACGGGCTCGAAGACGGCTACCAGCTGGTCACCGGCGGGCGGCGCGCGCGCAAGGAGGCGGAGGGCTATGTCCCGCTGGCGAACCTCGACGCGGTCGACGTGTAGACGCGGCGAGGGGCGCGTCATCTCTTGTATATTCTTTCTTTTGTTTGGCTTTATTTTTGATTTTTGGTTTTTGATTTTTGGATTGGCATAGCTTTGGCGTCCATGCTTTAAAGTTACGAGTCGCGCAGCGAGCGTCTGCAATAAAAGTTGGTGCTTATTACTTACTGTACACATTACTGGACGAGATATTATCCCCAGATTCTGCCGGAAGATCGTCCGCAGCCAGCGGATGACGTCGCCGAAATCTAGCACGTGGGGCCGCTCGGCGGCTGTGGGCTGTCATTGGCCAGTGCTGTCTTTTGTTCTTTCAGTGCCACGCCCGCTGTAATAAGGACCCATTTGGCGCTCCAGCCGCTGTCACCAGGCTCTGCAGCACGCGCATCGCCCATCTCGTCGACTTTGGCCTCTCACGGCTTTTCCACAAGCACAGCCAACGCCCGCAATTCGTCGGCCCACGTGGGCACGCACTGTCACGAACACGGCTATTTGCATTGCGCACGCGTGTCTGGGCCTGTCGGCGCCGTCTGTTGCCTGTTATATGCGCGGCCGCCCCCTCCGCAGCTCGCGAGCATCGCCATCGAGCTCGTCACCCCAACAAGGCATCCGGCCTCCTGTCCTGGAGACCCCATGGCGTCGAAACGTGGGCCGTCGGTCCTGGTGCGTCGACCGGCGCCGCCGCTTCCCCTTGGCCCCTGCTAACGGCTTTCTTTTCTCCTGCAGGTCACCGATTCCCGCGAACGCCCGCCCAGCCGGGGCTCTGCCAGCCAGAGGCGGCCCGGCTCCTCCTCTTCGTCGTCCTCCCCCTCGCCACAGGACGCCATGTCCGGCCCTGTGGGCGGCGCGTCGTCGTCTGCTGGCCAGCAGAACCGTCTTCTGATGCGGCACGTATCGGTCGACAACGTCCTGCAAAACAACTCGGAGATCCCCTCGGGCCAGCCGCGCGGCCCGCCCGGGCCGCTACGCACCCTTCCTTCGGCTGCACTGTCGGCAGCGGCGTCGGTGGCACGGCGGCGCGGGCTGACACGGCGCAGCAGCAGCAGCAGCAGCAGCTCGTTTGGCGGGGGCACGGGCGGCGCGGGCGCGGGCGGCGGCGGCGGCTCGGGCGCGAGCTCGGGCGTGCTGGTTCCCGGCAGCCTGCCCGGGGGGGCTGTGCTGCCGCGCGGCGGCCTGCCGGGCATCCCGTCTCGGACGACCAAGATCTCGGAGAAGCTCGTCCTGCTGCCGGAGACGGCGGACGAAAAGGCCAAGAGCGACGAGGACGACGAGGACGAGGACGGCGGCGAGGCCGGCGACGAGGCCGGCGACGCAGCGTGGGCGGCGTCGGTGGCCGGCGACGAGAACGCCGAGGCGGCGCGGCGGGCGCTGCAGCGGGCGCGGCTCGCGCTGGAGGAGGCCGCAGCCGAGAGCGGTGGTGTGGGCGGCAGCCTCTACGACGGCGCGCGGCCGCCGCGCGACGAGGAGCTCGACGTGCTGCGCAAGCGCGGCGGCATCCGCGGCAAGAGCTATGCGGAGCGGCTGCCCAAGGGCCAGCGGACGGAAAAGGTGGCGCGGCTGACGGCGTACTGCACGGCGCAGGCGTTCAAGATGCGGGCGACGGCCGAGTTCCTGCGCACGCACCACGCGGCCAAGACGAAGCTGTACGACGACTGCCTGTACACGGTGTACCACCTGCCGCTGCTGCCCGGCCACGACGGGTTCCGCGTGCGCAGCCGGCCCATGCTCAAGACGCCCGGGACGGGCAAGACGGTGCTGGACCTCGAGATTGAGCTGAGCGAGCGCCGGGACGAGCACATTGGCTACGACGACGCGTACGCGAGCCAGCGCGACGCCCGCGACGGCGAGGGTGGTGGTAGCGCCGCTAATGGCGTGCATCGGCAGACCAACGGCGGTGGCGGCGAGGACCGGCCCGGGCAGGACAGCGGCGGCCAGGCAGCAGACGAGGCGGCGCAGCCGCCGCCGCCGCAGACCCTCTATGCGGTGTCGCCGTCGGGCGACGGAGACGGGCCGGACGGGCCGGCGGCGACAATGGTTGCGGCGCCCGTGAACCGGCTGGCGCCCGAGGCCAAGCATTTCGCCGAAATGTTTGTGTTTTCGTACGGCGTGGTCGTGTTCTGGAACTTTACGGAGCACCAGGAAAAGGACATTCTCGCGGACCTGGCCTTTGGCGAGGACGCGTCGTCTGCGGCGTCTGGGTCGCCGTCGCCGGCGGCGCGCTCGCTGGTGACGCGGCCGCTCGACGAGGCAGACTTTGAGACGGAGGAGTTCCACTTTGAGTACAGCGGCAGCGTGCAGCGGCCGCGCGTGTTCAACGACATGATCACGCTGCTGCCGCGGTCGGACCACATGGTGAAGCTGACGATCAGCCACGCCATTGCGCAGAGCACCAAGCTGTGCTTCTTTGAGGAGAAGATGTCGGAGACGATGCAGAACGCGCAGCACGTGCCCAAGCAGCTGGCGCTGACGGGCGAGCTCGACATGTCGCGCACGGAGATTGTCAAGATCCTGGGGCGGCTCTTCCGCAACCGCGTGGACATTAACCTGTCGTCCAACATTCTCGACGTGCCCAACTTTTTCTGGGACGCCGAGCCGACGCTGCACCCGCTGTACGTGGCCATCCGCGAGTACCTCGAGATCGACCCGCGCATCCAGGTGCTTAACGAGCGCTGCCGCGTGTTTCTGGACCTGGCCGAGATCCTCGCCGACAGCGTCGCCGACGCCAAGATGAGCTACATTACCTGGATCATCATCATCCTCATTGTCGTCAGCATCCTGGTGACCGTGACCGAGGTGACGCTGCGGTTCGGCATTCTCGAGAAGGAAAAGAGCCGCTTCAACGGCACGGCCGTGGCCGGCACGGCGGTCCGCATGCCCGGCCCCGGCCTCGACGAGCTGCGCGCGTGGGCGGCGCAGCTGGATGCCCGCGAGCGGGCGGCCGTCTGCGGCAGCGACATTGTCGGCCGGACGTTTGCGGGTGTCTGATACCCAGGTTGGCGGGGAGGCGTGTTTCCGATATCCATGTCATTGTTTATATTATTGTCATTGTTTATTGTTTATTGGTTATCCTTGTTTATCCTTTTTGGCTGCCTTGCCGCTCCCTTTTCATGCTCAGCTTAACCTTGTCCTCTTCCCTCACGCCTCGCTCGGCGCCTCCTTGGCCGCATCGCCCTTTGGCCGCACCGGGTAGTGCGTGCCCTTGTCCTTGACCTTCTTCTCCTTCTTGGCGGGCGGTGGGTAGGCCTTGAGGGCAATCTCCTGCCACTCCGTGGACGCGGCAAAGGCGGCGCGGATGGGCGCCGTCAGGTCCACAATGGCCTGCGCCACGGCCGGCTTGAGCAGCTGCGGCGTCAGGACGTCGCTCTGGTAGTCGGCGTGCAGGGCCTTGATGTCGCGGTACACCAGGGGCTCGAGGCCGTCGCGCGAGCGGTCGACGGTAAAGGCGCGGGCGCCCGTCTTGAGCTCCGATGCCGGCAGCAGCACGAACTCGATAAAGGCCAGGATGCCGTTGCCCTCGACGACGCGCGGCGCGGCCTCGGCCTTGCGGATCTTCTTGGCGATCGTCTCGGGCGCGTCCAGCAGGTCGATCTTGCTGTCCTCCTCGCTGGAGCTCATCTTGCCGCCGTGCAGGCCCGGGATCATGGGGTTCATAATGTGGGCGCGCTGTCGGTAGCCCAGCTTGGGCAGCCACTCCTTGGCGGCGGTGAACAGCTTGCGCTGGTCGACGCCGCCAAACTGCACGTCGACGCCCAGGTGCTCCTCGTCCAGGATCTGCAGGATGGGGTAGAGCAGGCCCGACAGCGGCGCGTTGCTCGACTGCTTGACCACCTCGGCGCCGGCCTTTTTGGCGTCGTGCTCCGACGTCACCGCGCACAGCCGGTACACGTCCATGACGTACGCCGCCGACTTTTGGTACGACGAGCCCTTGACGAAGCGCAGCCGCGCCGTGTCGACGCCGACCGCCTCGAGCATCGCGCGGATCACAAACTGGTAGTAGTCGGACCGGTGCTCCACGAGCTCCAGCGGCGCCTTGAGGTTGTCGAGGAAGCCGTGGATGTCCGCCAGCAGGATCGTCACCTCGCAGCCCGCGTGCAGCAGCTGCGCAATCTTGGTCGCCGGCACAAAGTACCCCGTGTGCGGCCGGCCCGTCGTGGCCGTGCCCCAGTACACCTTGACGTTGCGGCCCTCGTCGAGCACGCCCTCGATGATCTCGGGGTTGATGGTCTCGGCCAGGTTCTCGTAGATGAGCGCGAGCTTCTGCTCCTTTGTCTCGGGGGCCTTGAGGGCAGCCATGGCGGGCGGCGGGATGCTGGGGTTGTAACGGGGCAACTCGAGCGTGAGCGAGGCTGTGATGAACCGGTATTGGTGACTCAAGCAGCAAAATCTTAGCGGGGTGCAGAGGGGCATCTGTATTATGTAAGCAGATGTGCCCAGGAACGCAACGTACATACGAGTACTCGTAGAGTTCTCCGATACTCACAACGACCACCCAGCTTTCCGCTCAAGCTGCACGGCACCCTCGTGCCCAAGTCCTTTCCTCCCGTGGCGACTCGTTCACGCAAACGAGCCGCAGGCATGTGCATCACGCACCGGGCCAACCAACTCGTACTCTCGTACTGACAGTACAGCACTTTTTGTATCCGCGCGCGCAGACCAGCCTTGCCAGTCAGCCTTGCGTCTCAACAAGCACCGCAGGGAGAGACCAGTTGCTTTTTTTTGCGCTTGCAGAACGAGGCTGTCCGCGGTCAGCCTCGAAAGCCAGGCCAACAAGAGCAGCGTGCACGCTTGTACGGCGCGTATCGCTGTCATCGTTTCGATCCGAGCACATACGACTAGGTGCTCGTACGTACTACATCACAAGCACGCTGTACATACTCGTACTCGTAATGCTCATACATCGCGTCGCGCGCCTTCACGCGGCGCGTGGATGCGTTTCGCTGCCGGGCGGTGTGGGCCGGCAAAACTGCCGCAATGTCTGATTGGCCCGGCGCGGCCGCACGGACCACCGCACGCACTCGCAGCGCCTTCCCCAGCCAACCACCCAGCGCGCAGCTGCCCGTTTTGGAGACGGCTGCTGCAGGCGCCCCTTGCGCGCTACTGGGGCCTGCGCCCGGCGGCCGCTCGTCCAAGAAACAATAAGGAAAAACTCGAATCGCTTTCGCAGCGCATCGCAGCGACGGTCGCCAGTCCCCTCCTTCCCTTTCCACACCCTGGCGCCTTCTCTGCTCCTTTCCAGCATCGCCGTGCGCACCTGCCGACGGTTGTCCGATTATATATTGCCCGCCTTGCTCCTTCCTGCCCTGCCCTTTTTTCGGTCCTCGCGCCTTCCCTGGTCTGACGTGGCTTCGACTTTTCTGTCGATTTTTCTGACGACTTTTCTGTTTGTTTCTTTTGATCATCACCGCGCGCCATCATCATCCCACCTGCCGGCGTGCAGGCCTCCATTTCCCTGACCGGTTGTTCCAGTCAAGTGTTGTGTGCTGTGCTGCTGCCGTGCTCCGTCTAGGCCCGTCCGCGCCAGCATATCGTCATTCGCACGGTTCTCGCACTCTTTTGGGCCACGCGCCGCGATCCGACGCCGTCCACCCAACGGCCACCCAACGGCCCGCCGCCACAGTTCTCCACGCGCCGCGCATCGCATCGTTGGCGTGACGTCGCGACAGCCGTGCCCTCAAGTACCCCGGTTCCCGGCGCATCTCTCATTTCAGAGAGCAACCAGCACTGCCCAGCATGGGTCTTCCGTATGCATTTGGCTTCTATCGACGGACTGCGCCGTTCCCCAGCTAACAGCAACAGCCTCTACATTGCACCCGTCGAGTCCGACCTGCGCAACAAGCCCTCGGCCTCGCGCAGCCCGACCCATGGCCCCAACCGCATCCGGCGCCGGCGACGGACCGAAAACCTGGTCGAGAGCCGCCGCCGCGCCATCATGACGGCCACTGCCACGATTCCGCGCCCCGACGGATACGAGAGCCCCCGGCCAAACTTCCAGGAGCGGCAGCAGCAGCTGGACGAGATGCAGCGGCGCATGGAGGAGCGCCATGCGATGCAGCACAGCCTCGGGGCCAGCTGGGCCCGCGCGCGTCTTGTCCGCAGCCGCGAGCAGTCCAACACGGCGTCCAACCCGCCTGCTCAGGAGCCGGCGGCGGACGGCAACGACAGCCCGGACGCGTCCCGGTCCTTCCAGGCCTTTCTCGACCGTCTCCGCGCGCACGAGCAGTCTATGGGCCCGGCAACCCAGGCGCAGCTGGACTGGCTGGATCGCACAAGGGACGCCGGCGCCAGCACCGCTGCCAACGGCCGCTCCGGCGGCGGCGGCGGCGGCGGCGGCGGCGGCTCCCGCTCTCTTCGTGTCCGCCCCGCGACGGGCGGCGGCCTGCGTGACGAAAACCGCCTCTGGTATGCGCACATCATCTCCCGGTCCCGCCAGCAAGCCGGCAGCAACAACGCCCAGGACCACCCGCCGCTTTTCGGCCTCACGCCGCTGCACAGCGACCCAACCACCATGACCGCGGCTGTCGTCGATCATCTCGAGCGCAGCGCCGGCGGAATGGACCCCGACGGCCTGTGGGCCGAATTCGGCAGTCCCTATCCCGACGCGCAGGACCCGGCCGCTGCGTCCCGGCCAAACAGAGAAGCCGCCGTCCCGCGCCAGCAGCGTCCCCGCGCCACCGTCGAGCACTATGTTGTTGACGGTGTGCTCGACGACCGCGACCTGGACGCAGACGGCAACCGGCTCTCCCGCCAGCCGTCTCGGCGCGCTTCCTCCCTCCGCCGCATCATTGTGAGTAGCACCAGCCTTGCACGACTTTGTCAAGTGCTTTGGTCCATCTCTTGTGACCCGAAATTCTTGCTGACCCGAAACAGAATGCCTCTGCGTCTTCGAGGCGGCCCACGGTGGGCTGGTCTGACAGCAACAGCCGGGCCATCAGCCGCTCCCGCGAGTCGTCGCAGTCGCGCATCTTTGGCGACAGCCGCCAGATTCCCACCGAAGGCTCCTCCTCCTCGGACGGCAGGGCGACACCGGAGGTGTCAGCCCGTCGCCGCCAGGCCTGGAACGCCAGCTTCCTCGACGCGAGCGGTGTCCGGCGGCGCGCGTCCTCCAGCCGGCTGGCCCAGGAACGGGCCTTTGGCGCGGGCGGCGGCGTCGGCCTCGGAGCCGATGACCACGGCATGCCCGTCGAAGACGGCTACGGCGTGCCCGTTGACCCCGTCGACGGGCTTGGCGACCGCCGCCGGAGCCTCAGCCCGGAAGGCGACACGGTGTGGGACACGCTGCTGACTACGCTCACGCCAGACCCGCAGCCTCCCAGCGCGGGAACATCGTTTGCTTCCACGTCGTCGGCGCTGGCCGCGGCGACAGCCCAGCAGGGCCAGTCGGGCTGGGCCTCCTCCTCGCAGCCCACGGTAACCCAGACGCCCACCGTGTCTGCGCTTCCTGCCGTTCCCTCTCCCGTCACGAGAGGCCAGGAGGACGACGGCAACGACAACGACAACGACAACGACAACGACAGCAGCGGGCCTACGCGCGCGCCCAATTTGGCCGAGTCGTCATCGCACATGGCATCCTGGTATTCGGCCGAGCCGATGGCGCTGCTGACCGACAGCGCGCCCTCGGGCACCACGTCGGCCGGCACGTCCCAGCGGGTTCGCTCGCCCTTTACGGTGGTGTCGGCAGCCGACACGACCGACGAGTCGGCTGTCCTGTTCAGCGGCCTGGAAGGCGAGGCCCGCGACGACGGGCCCTGCGAGGACTCGGAGATGGACGACGGCGTGCAGAGACACGGCGACGAGGAGGATGCGCCGTTTGACGAAGAAGAGGCGCACGAAGAGGAAGAGCGGGCCTTTTTCGTGGGCACGGCGGGGGACGCGTCGGCCCGCGCGCGCTCCGGTCGGCCCCTGCGGACACGGACACAGGGCCCGGACGCCGCGGCGCAGATGCAGCGCATGTTCCACTTTGCCAGCCACGACCGGCCGATGCACACAGGGTTCGGTGCCGAGAGCGGCTCCCAGGACCCCAGCCGCAGCAACAGCAACAGCCGCAGCAGCCGCACAAACAACACGGAAGATACGCTCGACCTTTGGGGCATCGGCGGCATGCAGCACATTGTGCGCAGCCTGGCGCGCCGCGAAGACATCCCGGACGAGTGGTGGGCCGAAGCGGGCCTGAGCCGGACCCTGCCCCGCGAGGCGTCCAGCTAAAGGGGCAGGACGAGGCAGGGAAGAGACTGGTTTTGGTGTTGGGGTTGGCTGTTGGTTTTTCGTGTTTTCTGCAGAAACGCTTATTTGGGTTGATTTTTGGCATGGCGCTGGGATCTGCTACTATATGATCGGGCACGCAAACGACTGCAAAGGACAGCCTTTGATTTGATTTTGTCTTGTGTTCTTTTTTTTTTTCTTTTTTCCTTTTCCTTGTTCTTTTTTGCCTTTACGCTTCGGGGCGAATGGACGAATGCCTACGCCCACGTCCGAGATCGCCTCTTTTGTCCTGAATACGCCTGGTGTCAACGCCGTGCAACGGTCCCGAGAAACAGCACCAAACAGACTCGCAGACATGCTGGTCACAATAAAAGTCTTGTTCTGGTTCGGGCATATGCCGTATGGACCGTGACCTGTCTCAGCCGCTCTCAGTGTCGATCTCCTCCGCTCCCAATGAGCTCACAGTAGCAAACATCCACGGGAGGTCTCGAATAAGACAACAGACCAGGCCACGGCGTTGTTTGGGCCTGTGTCTACCAGATGCCGGCCAAGATAGGGTTTCGGGTTGCACATGCCACGCCTTCCTTTTTTGTATTTTGCTTGCGCCTTCCGCGTTTGGTGCAATGTGTGGGCACGAGGAAGGAGCACGCTGCCCATACTACACACAGAGCGAGAGGGCGATGCGCACAACCCCCCGATTCAAGAAAAAGAAAGAGAAAGAAAGAAAAAAGCCCTTGCATCTGTCGATAACGGCGTGCATGGAATGCATTGCCCTGGTCGCAAGACCTTTCTCCGTACTGGCTCTGGCATGCTTCTGCTAGCGGGTTCCGCCCGCTCCTGCCTTTGTTCGCCTGTTCCCCCTCGCGCTTTCCGTATTTATATTTACAGTAAATAGTAGTCTCACCGGAATTGCCGTTGCCGTTTCTGCCTCATTTCTGCCTCATTTCTCCTCTCCTCTCCTCTCCCTCTTCTCTTCTCGGACGTGTCTTGCACACGCCGGTCTTCCTGACGTATTGCCTCTGGTTCGGCCGCTTCAGCCTGACCCGCTTTATGCACGCCCACAGGCCCTCCACCTGGCAGTCCATGCCGGAAAAGGGTCGACACCTAAAAAACAGCAAGCTGGGCCGTCGACAAAAGGACGGCAGCCATTGACGACGCCGAGACACACGCGGCGTCCTCGTCTCGGGTCCCTGTCCTGTTCTCTTCTCCTGCCCGCTCGACTTCCACCCGCGTCTGCGCGTCGAAAACAGGCGAGACGCTGCCGTCACGGCCCGCAAGCCTCGAAACAGAACGGCATCAAAGCACTGCTTCTGGCCGGCACCGAATTCCTCCAGGAGGGGACACTCTCTCGACACACCGAGCTCTGTCTCCGGCACGCCACAGGGACTGACTGCACCGGCACGCCTGCTTGCGTTCCGGCCGTCTCTCCGGCCGGCGCCTCCCTTTGCTCTGCAGACCGGCAAGCGTGCACGTCTCTCGACCCAATGCCTTCCTTGCCTCCCAACCGCCTTGCCAACACACTTCGAACCTCTGTCGCGCCCAGACCCGGCCAGACCACGCTCCTGGGCGCTCCGATCGACGGGTCTCGTGCCTCGCATGCCGCCGCAGACCCGGCACGATAGCTAAGACGACGCGGCGCAGCGACGGCCCCATGCAAGCGCAGCCATCGTGAACCACACATAGCAGGACACCTCACCCCTGGCGCCGCCTCGGCCATGGCGTCAGGCAGCAGCTCCTCGGCCGCCGCAGAGCAGCGCGAACGCGAACGCGGCAAGAGCGCGCACTCCCACCACGGCAGCCGGCCGCATCGCCAGCACGAGAGCGGCGGAGGCAGTGGCAGAAACAGAAGCCAGAGCGGCAGCCATAGCGGCAGCCAGAGCAGCAGCCAGAGCGGGGGAGCAAGCGGCTCCAGCGGCAGTGGCCGCGTGGTTGCCGCCAAGGTCGTCCCGGGCACGCCCAGACGCGAGGCACAGCCGTCGTCTGGAAGCGGAAGCCGTGGCGTGGGCAGCAGCGCGGGGGCGCCGCCGTCAACCGCGTCCTCGGTGTCCTCGGCGTCCTCGGCACAGACTCCGGCGCTGCGCAAGGCCGCAAGCAGCAGCAGTGCAAGCAGCTCCAGCGCCCGGGACCGGTCCGGCGCACTGCAAGATCCCGGGCTCAAAGACTATGTGCGTCGGCTCCTCCCGCGCCTCCTTGTGTTCAGCGGCACTAACCAACATCACAGCGCCTCGGAGACTGCATAGGCAAGGGCGCCTTTGGCTCCGTGTACAAGGCCTTCAACTGGGGCACCGGCGAGGCCGTGGCCGTCAAGCAGATCAAGCTGACCGACCTGCCCAAGAGCGAGCTGCGCATGATCGAGGTAGGCCACCGAAGCCGGAGCTCTCTTCCGCGCGGCGGACCGGTTTCTTTTACTGACAGCAAGCCTCATCCAGGCCGAAATCGACCTCCTCAAAAACCTTCACGTAAGCTGCGCCACGTCCCGGCCGTCTCGTGCTCTCCAGGAGCATGCCTGCTGACTCTCTCTACACCCAGCACGACAACATTGTCAAGTACATTGGCTTCGTCAAGTCCGCCGACTGCCTGAACATCATTCTCGAGTACGTTTGCTCCCCCGGCGCGCGTCGGCACCGTCGAGACTAATCCTCTTCCTCTCCAGGTACTGCGAGAATGGCTCCTTGCACTCCATATGCAAGGCGTACGGGAAATTCCCCGAGAACCTCGTCGGCGTCTACATGACGCAGGTCTTGCAGGGCCTGCAGTACCTGCACGACCAGGGCGTCATCCACCGTGACATCAAGGGCGCAAACATCCTGACGACCAAGGACGGCACCGTCAAGCTGGCCGATTTTGGCGTCTCGACGAGCAGCCTGGCCGGCCCGGACAAGGAGGCCCAGGTCGTCGGGACGCCCTACTGGATGGCCCCCGAGATCATCCAGCTGTCCGGCGCAACATCGGCGTCCGATATCTGGAGCGTTGGCTGCACAGTCATTGAGCTGCTGCAGGGCCGGCCGCCTTACCACAATCTGGCCGCCATGCCGGCCCTGTTTGCCATTGTCAACGACGACCACCCCCCCCTGCCCGAGGGGGTCTCGGCAGCTGCGCGGGACTTTCTCATGCAGTGCTTCCAAAAGGACCCAAACCTGCGCGTCTCTGCAAAGAAGCTGGGACGGCATCCGTGGATCGTGAGCTGCCGCCGGAGCGACGCCCCCGCGTCCAAAAACCCGTCCGAGGCCGTCGAAGAAGTCGTCCGCTGGAACCGGGCCCTCGAGTCCTCCGAGACGAACCTGCGAGCGTCCACCGGCTCCGACAGCTCAGGCCCGCCTCTGATGGGGCCGCTGCTCTCGCGGAATGTTGGCGTTGGCAGCAGCGACACGCACCGCAACGGCGGCCGGCCGCTCAATCTCGCCAAGCCTCGGCCGATGGCCGACTTGTTCAGCTCGCCGGAGCTGACGGACGAGGACAACTGGGACAACGACTTCGCAACCGCCATCTCCCCGACCGCCCTCCAAAACCTCAAGCCCCAGGACAACTTTGGCGGCCTCCTCTCCAGCGACCGGCTCAAGCAGTTCGCATCCAACGACTCCCGCAACGTGTCCGCCAGCTGGGACACCGACTTTGCAGACAGCGAGCAGCTGATGACAATCAAGCCCCCTTCCAGCGAGTTTCCCGAGCCCGACTTTCTCGACCAGACCATTCGCCCGCTGAACCGCAAATCCGACAAGGCGGCCGTCACGGCGGCGATTGCTGCCGCCACGAGCGCTCTCGCAAGAACAGACGTCTTTGCGTCGCCGCCCTTGCCGTCGTCTTCGTCCTCCAGCACCGTCACGTCGCCACAGGCCAACTCGCCCAAGCCAATCCGCCGGCGCAGAAGCAAGTTTGCCTCGCCGAACTCGCACGATTCGTCCATGACGCGGTCACCCACAAAGATGTCGTTTGGCAGCAAATTTGAGCTTCCGTCCCGCCCGGAGATCGCCTACCAGGAGCAGCCCGTCGAGGACTATTCGGACCTTTTGGCCGAGAGCGATCTGGTGCTGACGAGCAACCGTTTGAATATGGTACTAAACGGGCCGGCAGCGCCGCCCTCGCCCGCACCGCGCTCGGAGCTCGTCCGCTCCTACAGCACGCCGCAAGACTCGCCCCAGCTCTTCCACCCGTCCGATCTCACCAGCCTCCCGCGGTCGATGCAGGTCCCGTCGGGCGGCAGCATGCGCCGCCAAGCCGCCTCTCGGCCGTCTGTGCTTCCGGACCGGCCCATGCGCCGGACCCGATCCTCTGTTGAGATTGAGCGATTTGCCGAAGATGCCGAGGACGAGGACTTTTCCGACATCTTTGGCCCCAGCGACGACCTGACCGAGAAGGAAGAAAGCGACGGTGGCTCCGAGGACGGGGGCGGCTTGATGCTGCTGTCCAAATTGTCGCACAGCTCGTGGCTTGGCGACGAGGAAGACGAAGACGATCCGTTTGCCATGATGGACCCTGGCTGGGACGAGATGGATCTCGAAGCAAACATTGCCAGGGACCGCCATGCCCGTCTTGCAGAGAGGGTCGAGGAACTCGTCCGGTCGCTCAAGACCACAGAAGGAGAAGACCAACTGTCGGAACTGACCGAAGACCTTGTGAGTCTCTGCCCGGCACCTTTTGCACGGTGTCTCTTTGCATCTTTTTTGTCTTCTGAGAGTGTCTCTCCAGCTAACCGTACACCATCCAGCTCTCCCTGCTATGGGAAAACAGCGAAATCAAGGACCTCATCATCAGTGCCCACGGCTTGCTCCCGATTCTAGAAATTTTAGAGCCCTGCACGGTTAAAAGCCGTCAGCATATGATTTTGCAGCTTCTGAAGATTGTCAACGCAGTACGTCAGAAAGTGACAACCAAGTGACAACCAAAACGGCCAACGCTTGTGCTAATTGATGCTCCAGATCATTCTCGACGACGTCGAACTCCAAGAGAATCTTTGCTTCGTTGGCGGCATTCCCATCATCACAAAGTTTGCTGCTCGGCAGTACTCAAACGAGATTCGGCTGGAAGCCGCTGCCTTTGTCCGCCAAATGTATCAAACATCGACGACCACGCTTCAGATGTTTGTCAGCGCCGGCGGCCTCAATGTACTTGTCGAGTTCCTGGACGAAGACTACGACGCCTCGCGCGACTTGGTCCTGATTGGCGTCAACGGCATCTGGAACGTGTTTGAGCTGCAGGGCCCGACGCCCAAGAACGATTTTTGCCGTATCTTCTCACGCAGCAAGATCCTGGACCCTCTTGCGCTTGTCCTGCACAAGGTCCTCGACGAGGAAAAGACGGGCCTTTCCGAGCTGATCGAAGGCCGCATTGTGAACATCTTTTACCTCTTTTCCCAGGCCGAGAACTACGTCAAGGAAGTCGTGGCAGACCGGCAAGTCCTCAAGACCGTGCTGAAAGACCTGCGATACATGACGCCCGTCCACCAGATCACCATGCTCAAGTTTATCAAGAATCTGTCGATGCTCTCCACCACCCTCGAGACCCTTCACTCGGCGGACGGCATCGACTTTTTGATTGACGTGCTCAGCCAGAGCATGAAAAAGGGCCAGATGCACTTCCGCGAGATCTCGAACCAGGTCCTCAACACCATGTTCAATCTCTGCCGGCTGAGCAAAGAGCGCCAAGAGTATGCCGCCGTCAACGGCATTATTCCTCTTCTGCTCAAAATCATGCAGACCGAGCGGCCGCCCAAGGAGTTTGCCCTTCCCATCCTGTGCGACATGGCCCACTCGGGCAGCAAGGGGCGCCGGTATCTCTGGCAAAACAAGGGCCTGGACTTTTACGTCTCTCTTCTCGCAGACCAGTACTGGCAGGTCACAGCCCTCGACGCCATCTTTATCTGGTACGTTGTAAAGCTTTTTTTTTCTTTGATGCGCCCTGAAGAATTACCGTGCTAACACACTACCAGGCTGCAAGAGGAGACGGCCAAGGTGGAGGCGCATCTTCTCAGCGAGGGCCGTTTCAAGACGGCCATTGTTGCGTGCTTCAACACGGCCAAAGTCAATGCGTTTGACCCCAACCTGCTCGAGCCGCTCCTCAAGGTCCTTCGGCTGAGCCCCTCCCTGGCTGCGGACTTGGCCCAGGCCGAGATGTACTCGGGCGTGGCCCAGAAACTCACACACAAAAAGGCTGTTGTTCGGCTGAACCTTTTGCGTCTTGTTCGCAACATCATGGACAACTCGGGCGCCGACATGGGCGTCAGCTCGACGCGTGCCGGCAGAATGCACCTCTCGCTTCTGTTTGAGGCTGTGCAAAAGCTGGCCGAAAAGGATTCGGCCGTGCTGGTGCGCAACCTTGCATCCGAGCTTGTGCGGTCGCACATTGATGTCCCGCCCGACACGGCCGCCATGGCGATGGCAGCAACCACCAGCATGTCGTCCGCGGCCGCCAACTCGCCTCGAGCGAGGCCTGGCGCACAGCGCCGCACGACGCTCTACACGCCGCCCGGTCTGCCGTCGTCTGTATCCGCGCCGCTGACGCCAACGCACAACGGAAGCGCCGGCCACCCCCACAACGCCCGCCACAGCCAATACAACCGGTACAGCGCAATGCAGCACGCGCAGTCCTCCCTCTCGTCTGCCGGCCCGGCCATGATCGAGGTTGCGGCAACACACCGGCGCTCGGCAGTGGCGTTGGCCCATGAGCGGGAGGCCCTTGCCTACCGGCCGCGTAGCCGAGACGGCGCATCGGCAATTCCTCGGCGTGTGAGCGGCGACTCGAGCAGCGGCAGCAGCGTGTCCTCGCTCTCCAAGGTCAGCGGCATTGGCAGTGCGAGCAGCAGCAGCCTCACGTCCATGTCGGGAGCCAGCGGCTCAGCCGCGTCGTCGACGCCCACAAACGGCGGGGGAAGCCGCCTGCCTCGGCAGCCACTGGGGCACGGACGCCACGGCAGCCGGTCAAGCCTGGGCCCGGCCATCATCAGCCGGTCCGACAGCTCCATGTCCAATAAGGAAAACGCAATGGGGCGGTACTCGATGGCCGGCGGGATGGGTCTGGGGCTGGCGCCGCCGGTGCTGGCTGCCGGGGCTCTGGAGCGCGCTGAACGGCCCTCGGCTCTTGGCGGCGGCAGCGGAGCCGACGGAGCAAACGGGCATGGCGGCGGAAGCAGCAGCAGTGGGGGCCGTGCCCGTGACGCTGCCTCGAGCAGCACAAACGGCGGGGCCGGTGCCCACAGCCACAGCCGGCACGACAGCAGCGGAGACGTCAAAGTGAGCAACCGCCGCCGCACCCGAGCGCCCAGCACAGACGTTAAGTGGTCCTAGGGAAACGCTCGGCGGCGGCGGCGGCCTGTGTGCGATGCGTTCCGACGGAGCTCGCTGCACTCGATTCTGGACGGCCGCCTGTCCGAAGGCGAGCAGGGCGTGGACGAGGTTGGCGAGGCTGCAGGCTGCCAGGCTGCTGACGACTGACGGGATGTTTGCATTTTGGTGGTCCTTTTTTCGTTTATCTTTTCTCTTTCTTTTCTCTTTCTCTCTTCCCTTTCTCTTTTTTTTTCTGTATGTGTTTTAGTCTGTCCAAGGACCGTGCCTCCATTTAAACCCGGCATGCATATAGGGGAGAGCGTCAAGGCGTTTCTGCCTTTTTATGTCTTTTCGTTTCTTATTCGCCCTTGGAGACCAGAACCAGTGCAAGTCAAGAATGGGCTTTTACAAACCGACGAAGGACGGCATTTTATATGATTTACGGTTCCCGGTGCACTTATCCAGTCCAGGCTAACAAGCGCATAGGGTGATCCATTTTCGGCTATTGGCACTGGGTGCAATTGTGGGGCCCGGCAATCCAAAATTCTCACCAAGCTCAACGTCAACCTCCAAGCACGGCCTCTTTTCCACGCACCCTCGCCCTGCCGCATCCAACACCGGCCTGCCGCCATGATCGACCTTGGGCTCGCGCGCATCGGGCGCCTGCTCCAGCACACGCCCCCGCCTGCGTGGAAGGCCATCCACGTGGCCGGCACCAACGGCAAAGGCTCCGTCTGTGCATATCTCTCGGCGATGCTCCACGCGCACGGCACAGCCTCGGCCCGGTTCACGTCGCCGCACTTTGTGGACCGCTGGGACTGCATAGCCGTGGACGAGCGCGTCGTGCCCGAGGCCGTGTTCCGCTCTGCCGAGCAGGCCGTGCTGCAGCGCGACAGCGCCGAGCAGATTGGCGCGACCGAGTTTGAGCTGCTCACGGCGACGGCGCTCGAGGTGTTTGACGCGAGCCTGCCGCGCAGCACGGGGCCCCCCGGCTTTGGCGTCGTCGAGTGCGGGCTGGGCGGCGCGCTCGACGCCACGGCCGCCATGCGGGCCGAGCGCGCGGTCACCGTGGTCACGCGCATCGGCCTCGACCACCAGGCCCTGCTGGGCAGCACGACGGCGGCCATTGCGGCGCACAAGGCGGGCATCATGCGTCCGGGCGTGCCCTGCGTCGTGGACCCGGCCAACCGCGACGACCGGGCCGTGCGCGACGTGCTCGAGGCGCGCGCCAAGGTCGTCGGCGCGCCGCTCGTCTACCCGGACCCGCTGCTGCTGCTGCGCGGCCGGGGGGGCGCCGGCGGCGGCAGCCCCTCGCGCGTGGCGCAGCTGGGGCTCGAGCCGCACCAGCTGGCCAACCTGGCGTGCGCCTACGCGGCCTTTCGGATTGCCACCAGCAGCGGCGGCCAGGCGGGAGACGCGTACACGGAGTCGGACATGGCCTTTGTGGCCTCGGTGGCCCAGCAGCTGTGCTGGCCCGGGCGGCTGCAGACGCTGGACGTCGGCCCCTTGCTGAAGAGCAGCGGCGGAGCCGGAGCCGGCGAGGAGGCCGTCCCGTGTGTGCGCGTCCTCCTCGACGGCGCGCACAACGCACAGTCGGCCGAGGCCCTGGCAGCCTATGTGGACAAGCGCCTCCGGCCGGCCGCGGACGGCCGGGCGGCGCAGCCCGTCACGTGGGTTCTTGCGGCGTCCAAGGGCAAAGACCTCGACGAGATTCTGCGGCCTCTGCTGCGCGCGGGCGACCGCGCCGCGGCCGTCACGTTCGGGCCCGTCGACGGCATGCCGTGGGTGAAGCCGGCGGCGCCGCGGTCCATCCTCGATCGCGCCACGGCCCTGGGCGTCGATGCGGAGACCGGCCAGTACGGCGGCCGCCCCGACGCCGACGGGCTCGTGTCCGCGCTGAAGTGGGCGACCGCCGGCCGCGGCGGCCCAGTCGTGATCGCCGGCAGCCTGTACCTGGTGTCGGACACGCTGCGGCTCTTGCGCGAGGCGGGCGGCAAGACGGGCCTGCCGTGCGCGGCGGACGTCAAAGTCACATGACCGGGCCGATGTGGGCTATTTCTTTTTCTTTTTATCACACCGCCGGACGGGCCCACAGGCGTTTCCATGCAACCTGCAAATCGAGAATGGCCACCCCCCTGCCGTCGCCCAACCATCTCGTCGTGGTCTGCGGCCACGGGATCTGGCTGGGCGGCCCTGCGCTCGGCCACGACGAGAGCGAGTGGCTGATTGAGAGCTACAAGGCCGGCGAGACGCCCACGTTCATCGAGCACATCCGGGCGGGCGTGCAGGCGCTCGCAGACGACGACCGCGCGCTGGTGGCGTTCTCGGGCGGGCCCACGCGCAGAGAGACACGGCTGTCCGAGGCCCGCAGCTACGCCAACCTGGCCGCTGCCAACGGCTACTTTGGACTGCTGCCGGACGGCGGTGCGCGGCAGGACGCCCACCCTCTCTCGCCCGTGCCGCTGCACGGCCGGGTCCTCGTCGAGGAGCAGGCGCTCGACTCGTACCACAACATCCTGTTCAGCCTGATTGCCTTTTGGCGGCACACGGGCGGTGTCTGGCCCGCGCGTCTCACCATTGTCAGCCACGCCTTTAAGCGGTCGCGGCTCGTCGACGACCACTGCGGGCCGTCGGCGCTTGCGTTTCTGCCCGTCGACCAGCGCGTGTCGTTTGTCGGCATCAACCCGCCCAACCTGCCGGCCGCGTTCGGGGGCGGAGGCACGGCGGCGGCGGCCGTATCGGCAGACAAGGAACACGCCATGCAGGGCGCGCACGCCGTCCTTGACCAGTGGGCGGCCGACCCGCACGGCGTCGGGGACGTGCTGGCCGGCAAGAGGCGGGCGCGGAATCCGTGGAACAGCAGGCAGCTGCTGTTTGAAAACGCCGAGGAGGAGCAGCGCAGTGGTCTCAAAACACGGCCGGTCGGCCGCGGCATGCAGGCCATTGCCGAGGACAGCCCGCGGCCGTGGAACCAGACCGCCCCGTGCGTTTTCAGCTCGCCAGCAGTATGAAAGACAGTGCAAAGAGCTTTTTTATTTTTTTATTTTCTTTCTTTCTTTCTTTCTTTTCATACTATATCTTTGACGCCTTGGCTGGGCTTGCGGACGGCGCGTCTGCCACCGTGTCCACCACAAACTGGACAGCGTCCGCCACCATGTCCACGCTGAACTGGTGCCCAACGCCGTCGTATATCTTGTCTGTCACGGCGAGGCCGAGGTCCGGCCACGCGGCCGCCGCCTTCTTGAGCACGGCCAGGAACGGCGCCGCGTTGCGGTACGGCACCAGCTTGTCTGCGCCGCCGGAACACACCAAGAAACGCTTGCCGGCCACGCGCTTCTGCAGCGCCGCGTGCAGTGCCCGCTCGGCGTCGGCCGTGGCGGGCCACGCGGCTGCGTCCGTGCCGAACAGGATCGCCCGGGGGTCGTGCTTGCGGCACGCCGCCACGAGCGCCGCAGGGAAGTCCCGGCTGCCCAGGAAGGGCGGTCCGCCTCCGGCCGCTGCCTTGTACGTTGCCAGCTTGGACAGCCGGGCACGGTCGACCATGAGATCTGTCTGTTGGTCATATGAACAACACACAGAGAGAGAGAGAGAGAGACTTACCAATATAGTCGGGACACCCGATGATGAGCACGCCTGCTGTCACCCGGTCGTCGTCAAAGAGCAGCTGCCATCCGCTGTGGCCGCCGAGAGACACGCCCAGCACAAGATGCTGCGTCACGGCCACGTGGCCCGGCAAAAGGCCGCTCGCAAACGCGGCCCCCTCGGCGTTCTCGTCCCGCGTCTGCCCGCTGGCGTCGTGCGCGTCGTGGTGGTGGTAGCCGTCCACCAGGTCGATCAGCAGGTGCATGTCCGCCACCGTGCCGGCAATGGTGCCAAACATGTCCTGTGCGTGCGTCGTGTTGCCCTCGCGCCACGCCGTGTTGGCCCGCGGCGACACCAGCCGCGAGCCGTGGTTGCGCTGGTCAAACGCCGCCGCCACCAGCCGGTGCCGCGCCCTGCGCCTCTGGCTGTCCGCGGCCACGGCGTGCACGCACCGCGCGCCCATGTCGGCCATGTCCTCGCGCGATCGCAGCCGCGGGTGGTGCAGCCACAGCACGGACACGGACTCGGTGTCTGCCGGCAGCTCGGCCAGGCCGTAGACGTCCACCAGCAGCCCGGCAATGGGGATTGTGCGGCGGGACACGGCCGGCGGCGGGGGCAGGTCCGGCATCGGGTTTGTGGTGTGCGCCATGGGAGGCGATGGAGGCGATGGAGGCGATGGAGTCGATACAAGAGTCGATACAAGAGTCGACACAAGAATAAAACAGCAGTGAAAAGGGTGACGACGAGAAGAGCACGCAGTATCTGTGATCGAGCATGGCCCGTGTGCCTCGGTTGAAGACGGCGCGGGGCAAGTCTACGCAGGCGGAACCTCACAAAGGACAGACAAAAGACCCGTAAACCGCCCGCCGCTCAAAGACGGCTGTCGTTGCGCTGAGCAAAAAGATGCCACTCCAAAAGGAAAGCGCGGCTCGGCAAGGCCACGGGATCCTCCGCATCGAGCACCCGCGACGGAAGGAGCCACCGGCAAAAAAGTTCTGGACAATCAGGGACTCGAACCCTGGACCTCCCGCAGGTTGACATAGCGAGTTTGCTCATGCTAAGCGGGCGCTATACCACCTAAGCCAATTGCCCGGTGCGCTGGACCGGCTTGCCTCTTGCTGAGGACGGCGCGCCGCAGATGGACTTATATAGACGGCTGTACGGCAGAATGGACCCGTCTCCGTGTTTGGGCAAGAGGGAAGCAAGAACGTGGGGAGGGAAGGAGCGACTGTCCATGTCGTGATGCGCCGCTTTTGAACCCAATCCGCCAGATAGCAATTGTAAGATATCTTGAGATGCAGGCTCTGTCAGTGCGGCCTTACTCAGTCTCATTCCTACGAGTATACACATACTCGTATTACCTAGTGCGTCGCTACGGGGGCTCAGGCACCTGGTCGCGCTGCCAACACAACCGAGCAACTGAGACAGGCTTGCTCGTAAAATCATTCGAATCAGAGCCAAACGCCGTTTTCAGGCCACCCAGGCCGCCTTAGGGTTTACCGCGCCTTGCAGCAAGCCAGGTCGCAAATGGCGCTCGACGCCCCAACAACCGTCCGGTCGTTCCGGCCAGGCGTTGTCCAGGGCACTTTCAATGCAGGCCACTGAAACAACAGGTAATACGAGACGGTAAGAACAATACGGATGGAAATGGACGGTAAATACGGATGTAAACGGATAGTAAACGGATGGTAACAGATGGTAAATACATCCGGGATGTGTTTACTTCTCAGCTTGGCTGTTGACTTACCTTTCAACAGTCTTCTGTCCTCTTTGCGCGCTTTTGTTGCACGGAAAGAGCATCTGTCTTCAGACGCCGTAAGATACGAGTACACATAGCTGCTTACCACCGGCTTAAAACACTGATCTCGCCTCCGTAATGCTACGATGCAGTATGCAGGCAAATTGCGTGCGCGGCAGTGTCTGTTCGGCGGCCCCGCTCCTGCCCAGTTTCTGGAGCAGGCACAGAAACGAATGCACAGAAGGCCAGAGAAAGAAGGAGAGAAAGAGCGACCAACGGAAACAGCTCGACCAGCCGAAGCCGAGTGGGTCGCACGTGACGCTCCCCAGAAACAACCACTCAGCACCACACTCGCTGCGACAGCCGCGCCGATTGGTCCGCTGCTAAGCATGACGGCCGCCCTGGGGCTTATTACCCGGAAGGAGCCATCCTGGGCCTCTGGCCCTTGCCTCTCTGGGCCTTTTTTGGCCATCTGCTGCAAGTCCTTTTTCACTTCCCGCATCTCTCCTCGACAACACCACTGTTCTCATCACACACCCATTTTCGCCAATTCATCACATCGAGCCTGCCGAGCACTGCGTGGGACGTATCCCGTACGACCAGCATCCCGTCCTGCCGTCCTGCGGTCCAGGCCACAGCGCGCGCATTCCATCCGCCAAACAAAAAGCTACTTCGACCACGACCGTTGCCGTGCAGCGTTTCTGCCCATCGCCGGCCCGACTCGTTCCATCGCCTGCTGCGCCATCATGAGCGTCTCCCTCCACGCTGCCCGCCGGTCCACGGCCGTCAACAGCCCGTTCCTGGGCCGAGGTACGTCGCATCGCCGCACTCCTCCCTTGTACCTCCTGCAGGCCCTAACAAACCCCCCCCCTTTCCAGGCAACAATATGCCCCGGACCGCCATGCGCGCCGCCTCGCTGCATCTCCTGCACAGCTCGCGCGCGCTCGGCGCGCGCAGTCCAGCGCGCAGCGGCGCCTTTGCGCTCTGCGTGCCGATGCGCGCGTTTTCCACCGAGACCCACGCATCCGCGGGCGGCCCCCCCGCCGGCCCTCCGCCTGGCTTCAATGCGGAAAAGGCTAAGATCCCTCTGCCCAAGGAGAGCCAGAAGACGGCGGCCAAGGCCTCGGGCAGCAGCGCGCCGCCGAGCGCGGCCCAGGCCCCGTCCAAGGACGCCCCCGCTGCCGCCGCCGCCTCGTCGGCCGCGAGCGCATCGGTCTCGGCCTCGGCCTCGACCTCGGTCCCAGCGGCTGCATCGGGCACCGCTGCCGCCGCCGCGGCCGGCGCAGAGTCCACGGGCCTGGAGATGGAGGCCAAGGACGCCAAGAAGGACGAGAAGAAGCTCACGCTCGGCCAGAAGATCAAGAAGGAGGCCCAGCACTACTGGGACGGCACGAAGCTGCTGGCCACCGAAGTCAAGATCAGCACGCGCCTGGCGCTCAAGATGGCGGCCGGCTACGAGCTCACGCGGCGCGAGAACCGCCAGCTGCAGCGCACGGTGCAGGACCTGGGCCGGCTCGTGCCCTTCTCCGTCTTTGTGATTGTGCCGTTTGCCGAGCTGCTGCTCCCGGTGGCGCTGCGGCTGTTCCCCAACCTGCTCCCCAGCACGTACGAGGGCAAGACGTCGCGCGAGAAGAAGGCGTCGTTTCTGCGGGCGACGCGCAAGGAGGTCAGCGACTTTCTGCGGCTGACGCTCAAGGAGACGGGCCTGCCCATCTCGACGTCCACGACGCAGCGCGCCGAGTTTGCCAACTTCTTCCGCAAGGTGCGCGCCACGGGCGAGAAGCCCACGGCCGAGGACGTCATCAAGGTCTGCAAGATCTTCAAGGACGACGTGACCCTGGACAACCTGTCGCGGCCGCAGCTGGTGTCCATGTGCCGCTACCTCAACCTCAACACCTTTGGCACCGACATGATGCTGCGCTACCAGATCCGCCACCGCATGCGCCAGATCAAGCGCGACGACCGCGCCATCAGCTACGAGGGCGTCGACAGCCTGACCGTCGACGAGCTCAAGACGGCCTGCGCCAGCCGCGGCATCAAGTCCTACGGCGTGTCGCCCGCGCGCCTGCGCGAGGACCTGCAGACCTGGCTGGACCTGCGCCTCAAGGAGGGCGTGCCGTCGACGCTGCTCGTCCTGAGCAACGCCTACATGTACGGCCAGACGTCGGCGGCCACCACGCTGTCCGCCGCCGGCAGCAGCAGCAGCATCAGCGCCGCCGACACGCAGATCGAGGCCCTGACGGGCGTGCTGTCGTCCATCCCCGAGGAGCTCTTCCACGAGATCGAGCTCGAGGTCCACAACGCCGAGGGCGCCGCCACAAACAAGCAGCGCCTCGAGGTGCTCAAGGAGCAGGAGGACCTCATTGAGGAAGAGGCCGAGCAGAACCAGGAGAACACCGAGACCGGCTTCGCCACGCCCCGCGACGTCGACGACATTGACGAGAAGGAGGAGCGCCAGCTGCAGGCTGCCGCCGCCGACAACGTCAGCGCCGCCCAGGCCGGCGAGGCCGTCGACGCCGAGCAGGACCAGGCCGCCGCCGTCCGCCCGGCGCAGGCACCGCCCGCGGCCGGCGCTGCCAAGGATGCGAAGAGCGAGTAAGGCGGTCTTTCTCTCGGCTGATCATGCCTTTCTCTCGTCTCTCCGGCCGGGCCCCAAACACCAACACGCACACACTGCAACACTGCATCCATTTCATTGTTTTCCTTTCGTCATCCCATTTTGCTTGCTTTTGCTGCATCGACCGGGCATCTCCTGCTTTTCTTGTCATACATTTGCTCCTACTCTTTTAACTCCCTATATCGAATGACGCCCAGCACAAAGTGAGGGCACCCCGACTGTTTACACACTGGATACATTTTCTCTGTACAATACAAGCCAAAAAAAGGACAAAATACTACAAAACCGCACAATACAATGGGTAGGGGGCTATACAGGGCAACGGCTGGCACACGAAGAGACAGGTCTCGAACTTGAGTCGAAAATAGACTTGGAATTACTTTGCTTTGGCCGTGCATCCTTTGCGTGCTGTGCCCTATTACGAGTAATATACTCGTATGGACAGTTCCGGGCAACTCGACTGTGGCAGTCGGCTTAGTAACACCTACCGAAAACGTGCACGCAAGCCCCGTTTCCACCAGCCACAGCGTTCCAGGCCCCGCCACTACGTCAGCAATCGGCAGCCCGTGCGGCACCTGCCCAGCCAAGAGCGCCTGCTGCGGCTGCCTCGTGGTTGCTGCTTTGCCTGGGCGCTCTTTCCCGGTGAACCCGCCGCCTGCCCTTTTTGCATTGTGCGTGACTACTCGTATGCAAATCGCTCCTGCCGTTGCTCTTTCTCCTCGTCCACTGCAGCGCAGATATCAGCAGACTTTTGGCACAATCGTACCTTCCTGGGTTTCCGTCGTTGCTCCTTCCGCTCGACGACCCGTGGCGGTTACCCCTCTAACGCGGCAACAGCTAATTAGCTCCGCCGCCAGCCTCCCCTCTGTTCCCAACAGTCTTCTGCATCGCGCACACCCGTCTTGTCGCATCCGCTCGGCCGCGCATCTCTCCTGCGTCTTGGCCGTTGTCCCCGCCAGCCTGTCCTCCTCGGCGCTATGGCCGTGATCGACCAGGACAACTTCTCCAACATCTCCTGGAACAGCGACCAGCGCACAGACGACGGTGACGCCAGCAGACCGCAGATTGCTCCGGCCGGCAGCAACGGCAACAGCAGCAGCAGCCGGGGCCGGGCAAGGATGGCTGACGATAGCGGCTTCGACCAGCCGCTGTCGCCGGGCGGCGAGTCACGGCAGAAACTGAAGCAGAAGCAGAAGCAGAAGCAGCCGGCCGGTCCGGGGGCCGGCATCGGAGCCGGCAGCGGAGCCGGGGGCGGCAGCGGCTTCGACTACATTGGCCACGACGTCAATGTCCTCGGGCCCGAGATTCTGCAGTGCCGCGTGTCCTCGCCGCTGACCGAGAACGAGGGCGGCAGCAACCCGTTCACCTCGTACCTCGTCACGACAGTTGTATGTCCCTGCAGCCTGGACGGCGTCTGCCTGGACGGCGTCTGCCTCCTCTTCCTCGTCTTGCCGCTGCTGCTAACGCATCCCAGTCTACCTTTCCGACGTTCCAAAAGCAGACCGTCTCCGTCCGTCGCCGGTTCACCGACTTCCTCTATCTCTACAACTCCCTCTCCAAGGACTTCCCTGCGTGCGCCGTGCCGCCCATCCCCGACAAGCAGCGCATGGTGCGCGTGACCGGCGACCGCTTCGGCCCCGACTTTACCAACCGCCGCGCCTACTCCCTGCAGCGGTTCTTGTTCCGCCTGTCCCTGCACCCCGTCTTGCGCCGCGCCCCGCTCCTGCACAGCTTCCTCGAGTCGGGCGAATGGAACGCCACCATGCGCAGCCACTCGGGGCGCGCGGCGTCGTCGGACGGCAGCGGCTATTACGGCGGGGGCGCGTACGGACAGGCCGGCAGCGGCGGCAGCGCGGCGTCGGGCAGCGAGCAGGGCGTGACCGGCAGCATGTTTGACGCCTTTGCCGACAGCTTCATCAACGTCTTCACAAAGGTCCACCGCCTCGACCGCCGCTTTGTCGAGGTGCGCGAGAAGAGCGACCGCCTCGACGAAGACCTCGGCCACGTCGAAAAGGTGGTGGCGCGCGTGGTGCGCCGGGAGGCCGACCTCGAGACCGACCTCAAGGACCTGGCCGAGCAGTTCCAAAAGCTCATCACGCTGGAGCCGGGCATCGAGGGCGCCGTGCGCGCCTTTGCGGCGTCGGTCGAGGACACGGCGGCGGGCCTGCGCGGCCTGCGCGAGGTCACCGACCAGGACTACCTCGGCAGCCTGCGCGACATGGTCGCGTACAGCGGGTCGCTCAAGAACCTGCTCAAGGCGCGCGAGCAGAAGCAGCTCGACTACGAGCAGCTGACCGAGTACCTCAACAAGAGCACCGCCGACCGCGACCACCTCGCCATGGCGTCCGGCGGCTACTACCACAGCAGCCTGCGGGCCGACGGCTCGGGCAGCATCGCCGGCGCGCGAGGCGCGGGTGCGTCAAGGGACGGCAGCGGCGGGGGCGCCGGCGGGGGCCTCGGCGAGGGCGGCGGCGGCAGCGGCAGCGCAGCCGGTGCCGGCTCGTCCCCGTCGGGCGGCGGCGGCGGCTCCTCGTCCTCGGGCGGCGTCGGCGCGGTCACGTCGTACGTCACGGGCGGCGGCGGCGGCGCGCTCGCCGGCGCCAGCGGGTTCCTGCGCAGCAAGCTGGAGGACGTGCGCGGCGTGGACCACGAGCAGAGCCGGCGCGAGCGCCAGCGCAAGCTGGAGCTGCGGGTCGAGGAGCTGACGGCCGAGGTGGAGCGGGCCAAGAAGACGAGCGAGCTGTTTGACGAGGAGGTCGTCAAGGAAGTAGCCGACTTTGAGCGCATCAAGCGCGTCGAGTTCAAGCGCCAGCTGGGCGGTCTGGCCGACGCGCACATGGCGTACTACGACGCCGTGGCCGGTGTGTGGGAGGCCTATGTCAAGGAGATGGAAAAGGACGGCGTCCTCGCCGTGTAGGCGGGTTGAGGTCCCGGCGTGAGACTGCGTGTTTTTTTTTTTTTTTTTTTTTTTTTTTTTTTTTTTTTTTTTTTTTTTTTTTTTTTTTTTTGGGTGGGGGGTTTTTTGTTTTTTTTGCCCCCAACCATAAAACAGTGGAATAACCACGGACGTTTATGGCGCTTTCTTTTATTTTTTTATTTTTAGAAATAGGAACTGCTTTTCCGTAATCGTTTCCTCATGTTGTAATATCTTTTTTTTTTGGAGAAATAGTAAACTATACGCCAATATTCAAACAAATAAACGAGTACAAATAAACGAGTAATAAACAGCACTACCGAGCATCACGCAGTCACCAGGCTCAACTACGAGACTCATAGACCACTGTGCAAGTGACTTGTTTGTATGATACAGTCTAAGAAAGCAATGCAAAAAATACTCCCGCGCATAACGCTCGTCGACACTCGAATGCTATATACCGCCTTCACAGCAGCCTTGTGTTGTCCCGTGCAGCCGCGACGTCTTCGTCGGAGCCGTCCGAATCGTCGGAATCGTCGCCAATCACGTGGTGCTGCGTCTCGTCCTCGTCGACGACCTGTCGCCGTGCCTGTGGCGTCGTTGCTGCGGCTGCGGCAGGCGTGTGCTCGGCCGACTTCTCGTGGTAGACTCGCCGGCGGTCCGCATCGACGTCGTCGTAGCTGTCGTCGTCGTCGTCGTCGTCGTCGTCCAAGCCCAGGCTGAAGCGACGAATGCCGTGGCTATCCGAGCCGCCGCCCTCGCCCTGCAGGTTGTTGTTGCCGTCGTCGTCGTCGTCGTCGTCGTCGTCTTCCGAGCCGTCGGCGAATGCGTCGTACAGCTCCCGGCCACGCGTGGCCTTGCGGCGGCCCTTGCGGCCGGACAGTCCCTTCTCGCCGCTGACGCCCAGGCCGCCGCCGCCACCGCCGTTGAGGGCCTCGCCTTCCTCCTCGTCGAGCAACTCGAATTCGTAGTTGTCGCGCGAGTCGTTGCGGAGCCGCTTGCGGCGCGCCAGGTACAGGTAGACGCCGAGGCCCAGGCAAAAGGCCACGATTGCGCCGAGCGCGCCGTAGACCCAGATCTGCTTCTTGGTCGACATGTTGGCCATGAACGCCGGCAGCCACGACGTGTGGCTGCTCGTGGCGCTCGGCGAGGTCTCGTGTTCCGTCTCGGAGCCGCCGCTGCTGCTAGCCGTCGGCTTGGCCGGCGACGACGCCGGCGACGTGCCCTGGCCGGCCGTGCCCGTGGGCTTCACCGGGCGGTCGGGGTGGTCGGTGGGCTTGGGGGCAACCGACGTGTCCGTGGCGGCGCTGCCGGGCGGCAGAGTGGTGGTCGACGCTTGCAGAGTCGTGGTGCTGGTAACATCGTGGTCGTCGTCGTCGGTGTCCTTGGGCATGGGAAGCAGGGAGGCCTTGGACGCATCGATGCACTCGCCCCAGAGCTTGAGATGGAAATCGGTCAGGTTGCCCGTGTGCTCGTTGACCACCGTGTCCTTGACGATGAGCGTCCACTTGCCAACGCCGAATTCGCCCCTGCAGAGTCAGTAAAAGGAAGAAGGAAAAAAAAAAGAGAGAGAGAGAGGCAGCCAACATACCAGTGGACCACACTCATGAAGGTCCAGTCCTCGTATCCCGCGGCAGTATTGTCGAGCTTGCGGGTGACGGACAGGTGGCTGACAATGCCCTCGGGGCTGACAAGGTCGACGCTGAGGTCGCCGCGGCGGGTGTGCTCGACGTTCATGGTCACGGTGACGTGCTCGATGCGCTCGAAATTGGCCGCGTCCAGCATGTCCTCGCTAATGTAGACGCCCACGGCCAGCCCGACGTCGCCCTGGGGAATGGCCTCGTGCACGTGGATCCACGGGCTGTAGTAGTGGGCCTGGGGCTTCACCTTCTTCCACGTCTTGGCCATCTCGACGAGCCCGTACGAGTCCACCTTGCCGTAGGCATACGTGTGGCTGTAGTACTTGCCGATAAACGTCTTCTGCCAGCCCTCGTCGTCGGTGTTGACGGGCACGGCCGTCTGCATGACGAGGTACTGCATGTCGCGCCAGGTCAGGTCCGGGCGGACCTGCAGCGCCAGGGCAAAGATGCCGGCGGCCAGCGGCGCGGCGGCCGACGTGCCGCCGTGCTTGTCGTAGCAGGCGTTGGCGCCGACGTCCGTCGTGTGGATGGCCTCGCCGCCGCCGCTGGAGTAGGTAACAACCAGGCTGGCGGAGCACTTTTCCGAGTAGGAGGCGTGGTTGCCCTTGTGGTCGATGGCGCCCACGGTGATGCTGTAGATGCTGTTGGTGTAGCCGTCAAAGTTGCAGTTGTCTTCCGAGAGGGCGCCGTTGCCGCTGGCAAAGACGTAGATGGAGCCGAGGCCGTTGCGGCCCTTTTGGACGGCGTTGAGCATGGCGCGGCGGATGACGATGCCGGGCGCGTCCATGCTGCGGCCGTCGTCGGGCGGGCCCCACGAGCACGAGTAGATGAGGTTGTTGTCAAAGTCGTAGTTGAGGGCGGCGGCCTCGTCGGCGTCCGATATGGCCTTGGACAGGATGCGCAGCCCTGCAATCTGCGAGTCGTAGGCGACGCCCACGCCGCACACGTCGTTCTTGGCCGCCGAGATCTCGCCGGCGCAGCGCGTGCCGTGCCGGTCGTCGACGAGCCGCGGCCGCGGCTCGGCCGTCTTGTCGTTGAAGTCGTACGAGCCCTTGGCGTAGTAGTTGGGCTTGAGGTCGTCGCTGTACATGTCCAGCCCGTCGTCGACAATGGCCACCGTCGTGTTCTGGCCCGTGATGCCCTGCAGCCAGACGCCCGTGACGTTGACGTCGTGGCCGGGGTACACTGTGTTGATCAGATGCCACTGCTCCTGGAAGATGGGGTCCTTGATGCCCAGCTCGCCGGCCACCCGTGCCAGCTTGTCCGCCAGTTCGGGCTGGACGGCGTCCGCTCTCTCCGGGAGGGCCGGCGCCGCCGGGAGCCGCGGGGGCACGGCGCGCTTCGGCCACGGCTTGCGCAGGGCCTGCTTCTGGGCAAAGAGGACGCCGTCCAGGGCGCTGGGGCTTGCCCGGCCCGGGAGGCTGCGCTTCCGCCGCTTGTGCTCGGCGAGCTCGCGCTTGACAATGTCGTGCTCGGTCTTGTCGCTGGAGAAGACGTGGTGGTCGACGAGCTCGCCGAGCTGGCCCTCGTGCACGAGGCCCAGGTGCAGGGCCACCTGCTCAGGGGCCGTGTCGGGGTCGAGGTGCAGGACGTAGTAGTCGTTTGTGTCGTGGTCGCGATGGAGCGAGCGGCGGACGGACGGCGCGGCCGAGGCCGCCGAGGCCACCGAGGCAAGGCCTGCAAGGCCGAGGAGCGCCGCAGACAGCTTCATGGCGGGCGAAGAGGAGATACGGAGGAGGAGGAGGCGGGAGAGGCGGCGGCGGCGGAGGAGCGTTGCTCAATGCTGCGTGTCGAGGATGGAACGATCGAGGCATCAAATCGCAGCGGTAAAAAGGGGCGCCGTATTACTGCCCGAGACCCAGCCTCATTGGGACCGGCGCGAGCTGACGAGTCGAGAGACGACAGACAGACGGGAGAAGAGGCGCGTTTCTGGCGATTCCTGGGTAGGGATGAGGACGTCGAAAGAGCTAGGGAGGACGAGCGGAGGGCGAGAGCGAACAGGGAAATACGAGAACAAGAACAATGTAAAGAAAAGACGAGAGAATGGGAAATGGAAAAAGTAAAAAGAAAAAAAAGAAAAGAAGAAAAAAAAGGGAAAAAAGAAAAAAGACAGATATCGCGATGATGCAGATGATGCAGCAGTCAGACCAGCAAGACGAGACGGCGACGGCCCAATCAAAGCCAAAAAGCCAAAAAAGGATGCGAGAAAGAATGCGGAAGAGAAAAGAGACGACAGCAGGCAGGTCGACAAGCGCACAGAACAAAGAAACAGAAACGGCCGCGAGGCGCTCGGGGCCACTGCAGGAGGGAGGAGGCTGTCGCGCCGCTTCGTGCCTGTTTCGAAGACGCCTTGGCTGGCGGCGGAGCACCTCGCTGTGCGCGACGTCGTCTGGGCCGGGGGTCGTGGGCGTGCTGTGCGGCGGCGCCTGTGTTGTCGTCTGCTTCGTCTGTGCCTTTCGGCGTCTGTTTGTGATCGTGGAGAGGTTTGGGATCGGACTGGGTGGCTGCTGCTGCATGCGGTCTGGAGCTGCCTGTTGGGTGGTCGCTCCTGCTGTTTGGGGTTTGGCGTGCGGCGCGGCAGTCGTCAGGGAGGCAGGCGTGCATACTCGTAAACGGAAGCGGCGACCAGGGGCTTTGCGGCGTGTCAGAGTTGCCTCCAGCGTCGCAAGCCAGCGCCGAATGGCACGTGCAGAATGGCACGTGCTCGCGGTGACGTGGCTGCTTAGTCATCACACGTGTGCAGAATCTGCGTGCAAATATCGTAGAAGCTGCGTTTCTGCGCTGTCTGGTACAATTGGACGATGCCTTGCCTTGTCTTGTGCGACAGCGTGCTCTACGGTGCGACCGAGCTCCCTAAAGGTACTCGAAAGTACGTGCTTGGACGCGTTCATGCGTCCTGCCATGCACTGCCTCTTGGGCTCGGCGACGGACAAAGGCAAGAGAGTGATATTCGGAAAGGAAGCAGCAGAGGTCGTTCCATCGGCACAAACCAGATCTGAGAAACGGCGGTTGAAAGTGGAACGCAAGCAGCTGGAATGCAGGCAGAGCTTTCCCTCTCCCCTGGCCCCTACTACGGACTACGGAGTCCATCGAGACAGAAAACCCACAGTGTCTCAGTGCTGGCGATGTGCCATGTGCGTCTGTGAGGACTGGACGTCTCGGGCGGTCCGCATCGGTCCAAAAGACGGTGAGGCAGAGCAGAGCATTATATATGTACGAGTACACGATATATGTACACTATTTGAGTGGACGTGGTGCATAGAGACTCGTGTACTTTGTATTGGGGCGGTACCTGGCTGCACTACTGTAGAACGGCAGACGTTTCCTGACAAAAACAGATGCGTGAACTGGCGGTCAGTATCTTTACATACGAGTAGTACATTACGGCTGCTAAACGCTCAATGCTTTACACTAAAAATACTCACCGAGTAGTACTTGCCGTTCGAGGCAGCGCCCGTAACTCAGGCAGGTAGGCACGGCTGGTCCCGGCTAGTTTACGAGCAGACACTCGGAGTTACTTACAGCATCCAGCCCCTACCTTGTTGCATCGCCATTCTCGTATCGGAACGTACGCACACTTTTCCGTCGCACACTACTCGGCGCCCACTCTGTGCTTCTGTCTTGCTCCGTTTGCCCCGAGACACGACCAATAGCGGCAAGTGCTCGTACTCGTAGACATGGCAAGAGCAATTCGTCTTGAGCCGGTCGTTCTTTCCAGCCTCTCCAGCTCCACCGAAAGTAGCTCCCGCCTCGCCGACATGGGCCAGGAAGGCGCTACTGGGGAAACAGCTCGCCCAGCGAAAGAAAACAACCCCCGGCATCTTCAACCTCCCGATTTTCCAAGCTGTGCTGCACTCTATTTTTTCGTACAGGGTTTTTCGTGGCCAGGTTTTTTGCTTTTTGCTGCTTCTTGCTGCTTCTTGCTGCTTGCTTCCTGCCTTTTCGTCCCGCTTCTCGCCCATCCCATCTTCATCCCAACACGACATCCAATTTCCGCTCTTCCTCGCGCCTTCCGTGTCTGCGCAGCATTGGCTCGCATGGCAGGTGCCTGAGCTCACGTCGTCGTCCCATCGCGACTTCCCTTAACAGCCGCCCTATATAGCCAGCAGCTGCCGCACATCGACCACAACAATCCGTCACCACACAAACAACAGCCTCTTCTTCCAGGCCCTGGCACAGCCGACGGTCGCCGTGTGCACCCTCCGCCAGCGTTGCAGCGTTGCAGCCGCCCCTGCATTCCTGCCTGCCCTCGGCCTGACCAACGCAAGACATGGCCTCCTCGACGCCTTATTGGGGCGACCTGCCAGACCCGAGAGACAGAAAGGGCCCCGAGGGCCTGCGTGGCAGTGGCCAGGCAGGGCGTGGCCTCGCTGCCGCTGGTTCAGGCCCGAATCCGGCGCCAGTGGACGCAGCTGCTGCCCAGCTGCAGCCCAAGCCCAACCGCGCGTCCGTCCAGACCACAAACACTACATATACCGACGCGCCGACGGAGTCGACCGTGAGCCCCTTTCTGTCGCCCACCAGCCCCCTTTTCCCCGACACAGGCCTTGCGCCGCGCCCGCCCTCGTTTCCATACAACGGCGCTGCCGCTGCCGCCGCCGCCGCAAGCCTGAGCCGCCCGGCGCAGAGACACCAGCACCAGGCGTCCCAAGACAGCGTGGACCGGGCTGCCGAGCGTCGACGGCGCCACGCCCGCAACCAGAGCATCCTGAGCGACGACGCCGCCGCGGCTGCTGCCAGCTACAGCGGCCTGCAGGACAGCGACGAGCCGCTCGAGCCGCTCGAGCCGCCCGAGGACCTCGAGGACCTCGACGGCAGCGCCGGCCCGCCTCCAGCCGCGCCCGACGTGCCTCGCGGCCCGCCGCTGAGCTACCGGCCTCCGTACGGCGGCGCAAGCCACGCCTACCCGCCCAGCGCGTCCAACTCGCCGCGTACGCCCCGCAGCGTGCACCGGCCCGACCTGGCCTTTGCCGCAGAGCCCGCAGACATGGACGGCGCCGACCCGTACTATGCGGCCGCAGCAGGCGCATTGGCGCCGCCCTCGGGCGCTGCCGCGGCGCGCGCTGCGGGCGACGGCCGCTCCCGCATTCCAGCCAACCCCAACAGCCCCAGCACGCGCCGGCGCGCGTCTGTTAGCGCCGGCGCCAGGCCACAGCTCGCTGCCCTGCAGCAACAGCATCAGCAACAGCAGCAGCAGCAGCAGCGTACTGCGGACGGAGCCATGCCGCCGCCGCGCCGTGTATCGACGGGCGGCAGCACGGCCGACCGCCCGAAAAAGTACGACGAGGTCCGCTCGCCCCTGCAAAAGCTTGAGCTGACGCTCGACAGCATCACCAAGGAAGAAAAGCGCGCGCGCGTCGCGGCAGCCGAGCAGGCCGCCCGGGAGAGAGAACGACGCCGCGCCGAGGCGGGACGCACCCCAGAGCAGCAGCAGCAGCAGCCGCAGCCGCCGCAGCAGCCGCCGCAGCCTCGCCAGCAGCAGCAGCCAAGACAGTACACTCCGCAATACGCGCAGCTGGTCGACATCCAGCCTCGGTCGCAGCCCGCACGCCAGCAGCAGGCACAGCCGCGGGCGCCGCCGCAGCCGCAACCGCAACCACCACAACCACAGCAACAGCCACAGCCACAGCCTCAGCAGGTCCGCTTCCGCGACCATGCGCCGCCGCCGATCGACGGAGAGCCCCGGCCGCTTCTGCAGCCGGAAATGAGCCCCGTGGAAGAGAGCTACCGGCCGGCCGCTGCGCAAAGAATGCCCCTGTCCGAGTACCCCGACGAGCCGCCGCCGCCGCCGCCCGATTCAGAAAAGCCCCGCAACCTTCCACCGCAGGTGCGCATTCCCGCGTCCGGGTCTGGCGTGCCGCAGCGCAATCTGAGCTTCCGCGAACGTGCCGCGCAGCACGACGCTCGGCTGCCGGTGGCCGACGGCCCATCGCCGGTACTGCCGTCCCAGGCACCGAACAGCGCACGCTCTGAAAAGCTGCAGAGGGACCCCCCAGGCAGCCTGTGGTACAGCCAGCAGCAGCAGGCCAACGAGGAGCGAAAGAGCTCGCTCTCGCAGCCGCACAGCAACGGCGTCTCCGCCGACGCGATCCCGAGAACCATGCCGACCGACATTGGCGCCGACTACGTCCGCGGCCGCGTCCAGCAAGACCAGCCCCTGCCGCACCAGTTCCCTCCCCAGCAGCCTGCAAAGCTGGTCAAATCGCCCAGCCAGAGGAGGCCGCCGCCGGGCGGCTATCCGCACAGGTCTGTCCCGCAATCCGCAAACGGGAGCCTCGAAGCGGCGGCGTACGACACCGGGAGTGGGAGTGCAGCCGCAGCCGCAGCCGCAGCAGGCGCGGCAGCAGGAGCAGCAGCAGCTGCTGCTGCGGCTGCAGGGCAAGCGCCCCCCCGAAGGACCGCGCGATTTGACGACAGCGTGGTCGACAACGAGCCGCAGCCAGCACCGAGCCATCTACACGAAGACCGCCACTTTGACGAGGCGCACCACCACCGGTTCTCCAACATGGTCTACCGGGCCCGCGCCAATCTCACGCCGGGCCAGGGCACCTACCAGCCGCCCGTCTACCTGGAGGAGTGGAAGCAGGGCACGGTCGGCACGCTTTCCGGCGGGCTCTTGGACCTGTCCGGCGGCGCCTCGCCATCCGCGGACAACGACAAGGCCTGGTGGGAGCGGAGCAGGCCGAGGCGGGGCAGCTCCGCGTCGGCGGCGCCGCGCCCGCGGAAGGGCGAGGCGTTTGACGGAGAATACGACGAGGCCAACGGCCCGTCGCGCTTCAAGCCGCCGCTGCACCTCGTGTGCGGCCCGCTGCTGCGCTACTGCGGCATGCGCAAGGAGCGGTCGCCGTCGCGCGGCCTGCGCGCCGAAAACGGCGGCCCTCCCGCGGCAGAGCGCCAGTTCTGGCGCGGCAGCGTCATGATCGTCACGCGGGACTCGGACTCGCTGTACGAGATCGCGCCGACGCTCCGCCTCTTCTCGCAACCCCTGGACCTGCTTCCGCCGCCGCCCAGCGAGGTCCAGGGCACGCTGCCGCCCGAGTACGTGGACCCCCTGGTCGGCCACCCCAAGCTCGGGCGCAACGGCGAGACGCTCTACGTGCGTCCGGTCGAGCACCTGGAGCAGGCCAAGGACCTCTCGCGCGACGAGACGGACGAGGGCCTGTTTGAAAAGACAAAGAGCCCGGTGGACGGCGGGCCGGCGGCGGCCGACGCGGCCCAGGCGGCCGACCCGCCCGGCTCCTTTGCCGCACGCCTCAAAAAATCAGCAAGGGACGGCGAGAAGGCGGGCAAGTTCAAGGACGTGCGCGGCTTCCGGCTGCACGCCGAGCGCGGCGTCACGTTCTGGCGCTTCAACATTGAGGTCGAGCTGCAAGACAGGCAGCAGCGCATCGCCTACCGCATCAACCGCGGCCCGGCGACGGGCTTCTGGGTGCCGGCCCGCGACCAGTCGATGCACATCATGTTCTACTCGTGCAACGGCTTCAGCCTCAGCGTCGACGCGGACCAGCTCAGCGGGCCGGACCCGCTGTGGCGCGACGTGCTGAACAACCACCAGACGCAGCCGTTCCACGTCATGATTGGCGGCGGCGACCAGCTGTACAACGACGCCATCACGACGCAGACGCGCATCTTCCGCGACTGGCTGGCCATCCGCAACCCGGTCACCAAGGGCAACATGCCGCTCACGCCCGAGATGCAGGACGAGATGGAGGCGTTCTACCTGGACCGCTACGCCATGTGGTTCTCGCAGGGCCTGTTCTCGCTCGCCAACGCGCAGATCCCCATGGTCAACATGTACGACGACCACGACATTATCGACGGGTTCGGCTCCTATCCGCACCACTTTATGACGTCGCCCGTGTTTGCCGGCCTCGGCAACGTGGCCTTCAAGTACTACATGCTGTTCCAGCACCAGAGCGTCGTGGGCGAGACGGAGGAGACGGAGCCGAGCTGGATCCTGGGCAGCGCGCCCGGCCCGTACATTGGCGCGGTCAGCCGCAGCGTGTTTGTGCACCTGGGCGCCAAGGTGGCCCTGCTGGCCGTCGACTGCCGCACCGAGCGGACGCGCGACGAGGTCGTGCGCGAGGAGACGTGGCGGCACATTGTGGACCGGTGCTACGCCGAGATCGAAAAGGGCAAGACGGAGCACCTGCTCGTGCAGCTGGGCATCCCCATTGCCTATCCGCGTCTCGTGTGGCTGGAAAACATTTTGACGTCGCGCCTCATGGAGCCCGTCAAGCTCCTCGGCAAGGCCGGCCTCCTGGGCAACTTTCTGAACCGCTTCGACGGCGGCGTCGAGATCCTGGACGACCTGGACGACCACTGGACGGCTAAAAGCCACAAGGACGAGCGCAAGGTCATTGTCGAGGATCTGCAAGACCTTGCTGCCGACAAGTCCCTGCGCATCACCATTCTGAGGTGCGCCCCCCTCCCCGCCCCCTAGTCTATTCCCATTCGATGTTGATGTAGCGAGCTAACATGTACAGCGGCGATGTCCATTTGGCTGCGATTGGACAGTTCTACTCAAACGCCAAGCAGGGCCTCGCCAAGCACAAGGACTTTCGCTACATGCCCAACGTCATCTCGTCGGCCATTGCCAACACGCCGCCGCCGGACATTATGGCGGACATTCTCAACAAGCGCAACAAGGTGCACCACTTTGACAAGGAGACGGACGAGAGCATGATCCCGCTCTTTGCGCACGGCGTGGACGGCAAGCCCCGAAACAACAAGACGCTGCTCCCGCACCGCAACTGGTGCTCGATCCAGCCCTATGTGCCCGGCGACACGCCGGGCCTGACGCCGCAGCCGTCGGAGCAGGACGTCGCGTCCGTGAGCACGGCGGCCAACGGGAGCCGCGGCAATTTCTTTGCGCGCAAGGCGTCGTTCCGCCGCGGCCCGTACAGCGGCGGTGCCGGCGGCGATCCCTCTCGGCCGCCCTTGTCGGGCGGCGGCAGCCTTCTGCGCAGGCTCAGCCGCGGCCGCCGGTCTGTGGACAGCGGACAGCGGCCGGCCGTGGCGCCTGGCAGCGGCGCCCAGCGGTCCTTTTCTGTCTCGCGCGACCTCAACCCCTCGAGCCTGTTCCGTCGTCTGAGCAGCCGCCGCCAGAAGAGGCCCGACGACGGCGGCATCAACGGCAGCTGGGGTCCAGACAGCGACGACGATGTGGCGCAGCCACAAAACGGACGCCAGCAGTCGTTTGAGCAGCAGCAGCAGCCAGGCGCGCCGCCCATTCCGCCCAAGGTGCCTCTCGGCTACGAAAACGGCAGTCGAGCCTCTCGCGGCCTGCGTGGAAACGGCCGCTACTTTGACGACGACGACCAGAGCACGCTGAGCAGCGAGGAGGACGCGCCGGCCGGTGCTATGCAACAACGGCCGGCGCGCATCCGGGGCGGCGCGGGCTCGGCATCGGAGCTGCGCGGACCGGACGACGGCGAGTACGCAAACGGCGACGAGAGCTACTTTTCGGTCAAGCGCCGGCCAGCGCGCGGACAGGGCGTCCCGGATGCAGCGCCGCCGCTGATCCTGCCGCAACGCGCGCCACAGGCATCGGGCGGCACGCTGGCGTCGACGGCGGACGCGGCCGGCAGCGGCGGCGTGGGCGGTCCGGCGCGGGCGTTTTACCGCACGCCGACGGGCCTGACGGCGCGGCAGCTGAAAAAGAGCGGCAGCCTCGAGGTCAACCTGGAGGGCGGCCTGGACATTCGCCTCAACGTCGAGGTCAACCCCAAGGACCCGTCGGGCATCACGGTGCCGTACCGGCTGGTGGTGCCGCGGCTGTGGTACACGTACGAGGCGGAGCCGGCGGCTGCGGCCGGCGCGGCGGCCGCGGGCGCGGCCTCGGGGATCAAGCGGCTGCTCAGCATCGGCCGTCGGAAGCCGCAGCCGGTACAGCCGCTCGAGCCCACGCCGCAGACGCCGGAGATGCAGGGCCAGCCGGAGACGTACGGCGTCGAGAGCCAGCCTCTCCACTGAGGGTTTTGTTTTATTTTATTTTGGATTTTTGTCTTCTGCGTTTTTTTTTTTTTTTCGTTTTCTTTCTTTTCTTCTTTTTTTCCCCTTTGCCTTTCTTGTTGGTTTTCAGCATTGCAGACTCCCTGCTCTGCGCTCGCTTGCTTTTGGATATCGTTTGCACTGGAAGATGCATGGGCAAACCGGGTTGGTTCACCCGGAGGACGAGCCGAAAGAGTCACTCGACAGCGTTTTGTGTTGGTTCAACAATTTTTTTATAAAGCGCAAGACTTTTCATTGTGCCAGATGGAACAGCAGCAAAAGCAAAGAAACAATAAACGCCTGTCCGTCCCCGTTTATGCATCGAGAGCCCGCGTCCCCGTCGTTGCCGCGCTACTCCCCGCCACCCCCGGCTGCCCCTGGACTCCTACTCCGGCTGCGGTGTGTCCGGCCGCCCGGCGGTCCGCGTCTGTGCTCGTCGCTCCGGTCGCGCTCTTCACGGTCACCGTCCCGGTCGCGGTCGCGTCCGCGGTCACGGTCACGGTCACGGTCACGGTCACGGTCGCCTCGGTCGTTTCGGTCGCCCCGGCCGCCCCGGTCGCGCTCGTTGCGGACCTTGGCCGGCGGCGGGCGCACAAAGGCAAAGTCCACCTCGACGGTCTGGTCGAGCAGCTTTGTCTGGTGGGCGCCGTCAATGGCCGCGCGGGCCTCCTTGAGCGTGGGGTACTCGATCAGGCAGTAGCCCTAGACGGTCAGCGGCAGGCCGGAAAGTGCAGAATAAATGCATACAGAATGCAGACACAGCAGGCACCCACCTTGACGTAGCCGCTGCGCCGGTCGAGATTGAGGTGCATGTTCTTGATCTCGCCAAACTCGGAAAACATGTCGTGCAGGGCCTCCTCGTCGGCCTCTTCGTGGACGTTTGTGACAATGATGATCCAGCCCTCGATGGAGCGCACGGCCGTGGCCTTGGCATGCGTCTGCATGTCGGCCGTGCGCGGGCCGCCCGCGCTAGGGCTCTCGTTGCTGTCGCCGTTGTCGTCGAGGCCCGCCGTCTGCGGCGCAGCGTCGTCCACGTCCATTTCGACGTCCGCCATGGCTGGAGAGGGGAGGGGGGTGGAGGCGTGGCAGGGCGGGCAGCAGGGGGCCTGGGTCGGGGCGTGGCTGCTGCAGCAAAAAGTGAGGCCGAAAAACGTCCAGCCCGCGCCCAAGAATCGCGATGCGGATCGATGCAGCGCGGCAGGCGCAGAGCTCCAGAGCGGGTCGCAACAACGATTTTCCGCCGCCGCGTTCTTTCCCTCAGGCTGTCGTGGCGCTAAAATACAGGAAGCGACGCCTGTAGAGAGCCCCACCCGGCCACTATTTACTTTTGCGAAACCGCGAAGCTCTCTCCACGTCACCACCACATCGAGACAGCAGTGGCCGCCCCGTTCCGCCGCCGTTCCGCCGCCGTACAGGACACCAGCAGACCTACAGGCGCCGGCGGAGATGCTGCGCCGGCCGCCAACGGTCCTCGGCGTCACGGCCGAGGACGTCGCCGCCTACGAGGACCGCATCAAGCGGCAGCAAGAGCTGCAGATGCAGGACCGGCAACGGCGGCAGCAGCAGCAGATCCAGATGATGCAGCGGCAGCAGCAGCAGCAGCAGCAGCAGCAGAGGCAAAACGGGCGGCTCGAGGAGGGGACGCCCGGCGGCGCGTCGGCCGCCCGCCGCAGCGCCGTGCCCGCGCTGCCTCCCTTTTCGTCGTCCTCGTCGCCGCCGCCGTCGTCCGAGGCCTACCGCTACCAGCGACAGCGCCACCACATGTCCGCGGCCGCCATGTCCTCGGCGGCCGCCAGCCGCGCCGCCTGGCGGCGGACGCAGCAAGAAGGGCAGCGGTACCACGAGCAGGGCCCGTTCCCGGGCGGGTTCAACGAGGAAGACGAGGACGAGGACGAAGGCGAGGACGACGAGGTGGAGGCAGAAGCCGACCTTGAGCAAGAGGGCCGCGGCGCCGACCGAGAGCAGGGCCTCGACGCCGTGGCCCACGCGCTGCTGGCGGACGACTCCGACGACGGCGGCCTGATGGACGTCGAGTACCACGGCGGCGAGGCAGAGGGCGCCAGCGCCGCGCTGCGGCGGCGGCCGCCGGCGCCGTCGCGGACGCGGACGCGCACAGGCGCCGAGCCGGGTGCCGCAGCCGCCGGCACGGCAGCGCGGCGAGGAGGAGCACACGGGGCGACGGCGGCGGCACCGGCAGCGCGGCGGACAGCAGCGCCCGCGCGGACACCGCAGCCGCAGCAGGGGCCTGCGTCGTCGGGCCTGGCCGCCGCAGCGGCAGCCGCCCAGATGACGACGCCGCCGGCAGGCGGTGTCGGCCGCGACGACGACGAGCCGCTCGCGCCGCCGCCGCTGCACCACCGCAGCAGCGCCGCCTCGGCCACGCAGCAGCTCCTGCACCAGCACCATCCCACCTACCACCCGGGGTCGTCGGCGCCCATGGGCCCGCCGCCCGTCATGCGGCATCCGCATGCGGGCGGCGGCGCGACGCGGCGGACGCAGCAGCAGCAGGCGGCAGCCAACACGACGCCCTCGGACGGCCGGACAACACGCAGCCGGGACGAGCGAATCGGCGTGAGGGGAGGCGGTGGCGCACCAGGCCGCGTCCGGCGGTGAGGCTGTCCGGTGGTGTGGCTTTTTTACTGACTTTGACGTCCTGACGTTTGACATTGACGTTTTCTGGGATTTTGGTTTTTTTTTGGATTTTCTGGATTTTTTGGGATATTGGCTTCTGGTCTTCGGCTTTGGTTGTCTCTTTCGACTCTTTTGAATTTGTTTTGGTGTTTTGGACATCGGCAGTGGCCTGTTGCAGTTTCAGCGCAGCTTCACAGACAAATAAGAGAACACAGTACGGGACTTTGCACGACTGCTGCCATGGGCCGTGAGTCTTGACCGTCAACACGCAAGACGAAGACGCACGCAGCAAGAAAGACATCGCTACAACAGTCCCAGAAACGGCCCAGAAATTTCATTGACAAAAAGCAGAGCTGTCCTCCTATTTGCTCCAAAACACGAAACGGTCTAGACCAGAAAGCCATCAAAATGCCTGTGGATAAGAAGTACAAGACAACACCATCCTGAGCCAGGCAGCTCGTTGGAACAAGAACACAGAGAAACGAGGCCCGGCCGTTAGTGTACAAAAAGAAAGGAGACGAGAGAAAGCGAGGGAGGGAGAAGATAAGGAGACAAAGAGAGTGAGGGTAAAGGAGACGAGAAGAGAGGAGAGAAGAGAGGCGCTGGCACTAGGGATTCGGGTTGGACGACTTGGACTTGAACTTGATGATGATGGGCTTGGAGACGGGCGCAGCCGGCGCCGGGGCTGCTGGCGCGGGCGTTGGCGCTGCCACGGGCCCGCCCGAGCCGGGCAGCGGCTTGCGCGGCGGCTTGCCGAGGGGCCGCGCGGCGTCGGGCGTGGCAGAGTCGCGCGCGGAGGGCGGCCCGGCCTTGGACGCGGGCGCCGGCGCTGGCGCCGGCGTGGCAGTGCTCCGGGCCGGGTTCTTCAAGGCCGGGAGCGGCGTGGCCCGGATCGAGTCGCCGCCGGCGGGCGTCGGCGTCCGGTACGTCGACAGCCACTGGCTCGCGCGCGGACTGAGCCGGCTCCGATAGCTGTTCGGCACGGAGATCCGGAGCATCTTCCGCGCCCTGTGCGGCCCCATGTCCGCGTCTGCCTGGCTGTCCTGTCGCTTGCGCTTGTTGCCGTTGCCGCCGCTGCCGGACGAGGCCGCCGAACCCGCTGAACCCGCCGAAATCGCCGAAATCGCCGGCGAGGCGGCCGGCTGCGGTGTCTTGCCAACGCGCGCCGCCACGTTGCCAAAGTAGTCGTTGGCGGGCGTGGGCGACTTGACTTTGGCGGCCGCCGGCGTCGGGGCCGCCGTCACCAGCGGCTTTCGCGGCTGCACCGCAATCGAGTCGGCCGTGCTCTCCATCCGCGTCAGCGAGGGCAGCACGCTGGATGTCCTGGCTGTCGCCGGCGTCACCGTCACCGCCGGCGACGGCGCAGCGACTGACGGCTTTCGGATCAAGACAGGCGTGCTGCTGCCTCCCGCGCTGGCGCTGGCGCCGCCGCCGGGCGTCGAAACAGCCGAGCCCGTGCCTCCCAGAGAGACGCGGCTCGTCTGCAGCTTGATCTTGGGCATCGTCGGCTTCTTGGCGGGCGCACCCGGGAGCGCCGTGCGCTGGCCGGTCACGCCCGGTGCGGCGGCGGCTGCTGCTGCAGGGCCGGCGGACGCCGGGATGTGGAGTGGCGGCAGAGTCACCGTTGCCGAGGCCGGGGCCGGGCCCGCGCCGGCGGCCGCCGGCACAGCGCCCGGCTGCGCCGGCTGCGGCTTTGCCTTGAGCGGCCGCAGCACCTTTTTAAAGTCGATGATGCCGCTGACGCCGCCGGGCACGGCGCGGCGCGCTGCCGTCCACATTGTCGGGTGCTTCACCGTCAAGAGCAGCGCGTGGTCGCCGTCAAACATGACCTCGAGCAGGTCCAGCAGGTTGCGCTTCTCGCTGCAGCCAATGACCGGCGACAGCACCGCCTCCCACAGCGCCGCCAGCAGCTCCTTGTTGCCCCTGACGGCCTCGCGCAGCGCCGCCACGGCCGCGTCCATGTTCTCGCGCCGCGCGTGCGCCTGCTGGTGCTTCTTGGTGATGCTGTCGCCCTGCTCGATGATCAGCCCGCCCGTGTCGTCGTCGTCGTCGTCGCTGCCGCTCTTTGTCTTTGTGTCGCCGCCGCCGCCGCCGCCCCCGCCGTTTGCAAGAGCCTGCCTCTCCCCCTTCACCTCCGCGCTCGGCGCGCCGCTGTGCTCGCCAAAGGCCACCGACGCAAGCCCCCGGCAGAACAGCTTGAACAGCTCGCCGCGCATGTACGGCGACGGGTGCGTCGTCATCGTGGCCAGCAGCAGCTTGAGCACGGCCGGCCGCAGCATCAGGCCGAGGTCGATGAGCGCCTCGTACGCCTTGAGCTGCACCGCGTCCATCGTGCCGTCCTGCAGGTAGCGCACAAACTCGAGCGCGTCCACCGGGATCACGCCCGTCTGCATGAGCTTGCGCTTGGCCTCGAGCGCCGCCGTCGTCCACGCGTTCTGGTACGAGCCCGTCCACTCGTCCATCCGCCGGTACCGCTCAATCTCCGCCAGCGCCGCCTCCAGCAGCTGCTGGTCTTCCGTGTCAATCTCCATGCGGTCAATGTCCGCGCCCAGGTCAAAGTCGTCCGACGACCCGTCGTCGCTCATGCCGTCGTCAAACGTCAGCACCATGTCCATCTTGTCCCGCTTCTCGCCGGCGTGCTTGGCGCTGCCGCCGCCTCCACCTGCCGGTGGCCCCGCCGGCGACGGTGACGTCGCGCAAAAGCTCGTGGCCAGCGCCACAATCAGCTTGGCCACGTACAGGTGGTCGGAGAACGGGTTCTGCCCGTTGTTGTTGAACCGCAGCACGTCCAGCAGGAACCGCTGCGCCTCGCGCGGCCGCTTGTCTTCAAAGTGCACCTTGGCGATGGCGTCGAGGATGGCGCACTGCACCCAGTACCGCCGCATGTCGGTAAAGTCGTTGGGCTTGGCCGTGGCGTCGTCGTAGCAGTGCAGCTTGCGGAACACGTGCATCAGCTGGTCCAGGCCGCGGTACACAATCGTGTCGCCGCCGGCGGCAGGCGTTTCGGCGCTGCCGCCGTCCGCGCCGCCGCCCGACGTCGTCTCGGACGCCTTCCACACCTGGCGCGCCAGGTTCTCGGCCGCCATGGTGCGCAGCCCGTAAAAGTACCGCTCGTCGTACAGCGTGCGCGTGAGGATCGTGGCCGACATGGCGTGCTCGCGGATCCGCGACAGGTACAGCAGCGTGTCCTGCTGCGCCACCACGTCGCGGTCCTGCTGCAGCTGCGACAGGTACATCCACGCCGGCATGTTGGTGTGCATGTTGGAGAGCCACTCAAAGTCCGAGTCGATGCGGATCCACTCGTACGACTCCTGGTCCATGCTCTTCTCGTCCTGCTCCGTCCAGTCGATCAGGCCCCAGTCGGCCATCTCGTCGGGCGTGTCCAGCTTGTCGCCGAGTGAGAACACAATCATCTCGTCGCCGCCGCCGCCGCCGTCCGCGTTGGCGCCGCTGCTGTTCTCGTTGCTCGCCGCAATCGCCGCCGCCCGCTCGCGGTTGCGCCTGTTACGCTTCAGCCGCTTGTACTTTGTATTGTACGGAATGTCAAACTTGGCGCCGCCCGCCAGCGCCGCGTCGTCGCGGATCTCCACAATGTGCTCGTACGGCGTGCCGTTGGCCTCGTGGATGCGGATCGTCATCGGGCCCGTAAACAGGCGCTGCACCTTGCGCGCGTACGTGCCGTGCCGCTTCTCGACCAGCTGCCGCCAAAAGTCGCCGTGCTGGATCGCCCGCGGCTTGGCCGCGCTCGTCTCCTGCGTCTGGTGGATGCTGATCTCGACGCAGAGCCGCTTGCGGTTGAACCGCTGCTTGACCGTCAGCCACGGACACCCCGACCCCAGCACCCACTGGTTCCAAAAGGCCTCGAGCTGGTACTGGCTCGTCTTCTCGCACACGCGCCGAAAGGACTCGGACGAGATGATTTCGTTGTTGTTATCACCCCAACCAGACGTGTTCGCCTTGCTGATGATCTTGGAGATCACCCGCGCAAGGCTCGCGCTCGCCGAGCCCGCCGCCTTGGTCAGCCGCTTGTCCAGGATAAAGAGCACCAGCGGCGCCTTGAGCGCCATAAACTCCATCTCAAAGTCGCCCAGGTACGCGTACGCGCCCAGCTCGTGCAGCGACGGCCGGTCGCGGTCCTGCTCCGCCAGCCGGTCCGACATGGTCTTGATGCGGAACCGGTAGTCGTTGTTGCCGCACAGCTTGCACAGAAACAGGTCCGTCATGTAGTACGCGATGCCCACCGTCAGCCACATCTCCGCCTGCCGGTTGGGCACAATGTACGACCCAAAGTACTGGTACGCCAGCGCGTGCACCAGCTTGCGCGTCACGTCCTGGTCGCGCTCGGCAATGCTGTCGGGAAAGAGCAGCCGCGTGCTGCACAGCGAGAACGAGAGCAGCGGCGTCGTGTCCGCCGCCATGTCGTCGACAAAGCAGAGCTTGAAGCTGTCGTAGGGGTACCGGCCGTACGCCATGGCGAACTCGTCGGCCGCCGTCGTCAGCGACACGCACGAGTTCTGCACCTCCAGCTGCCGCCCGGGCAGACAGTAGCCGTGGATCTTGAGCGCGCTGGCGCCCAGCTTCTCGTCGTCCTCGTCGGTCCGGAACCCGGTAAAGAGATCCACGTGCTCAAACGGTCCGACCGCAAAGCCGATATGGTTGGCCGCCGCGCCGTGGTCCGTAATCTCAAACGTCATAATCTTTTTGCTCTCGTCCGCCTCGTCCACCCGTTCGCCCACGAGGTTGCCCGAGCACACCACCGTCATGTCCAGCAGCTTGTCCTCCTCGGTGAGCTGCAGCTGGCGGCCGGCCGCTGTGCTCTGTGTGCTTTGTGTTCTTTGTGTGCTTTGCTGTTTTGCCGCGCTCTCGCCCTGCACCAGCGACTTGCCGTGGCCCGCTGCGGCGTCGGCGGCCGTCGCTGCCGCGCCGTTCAGGGACTGGTGCGACGCGAGCGGCTGCATCAGCGCGTCGCCCAGCGTCCGCGGCGTCTTGATGTGGATCTTCCAGAAGCAGCGCGAGCCCGGGTCGTCCAGGCACGGGAAGATGCAGGCCGCGATGCCCGGCTCGGGCGAGTGGCGCGTGTACACGTGCGGGAAGCGCGAGTCGCTGTCCTCGACGCCCACAAAGTGCAGCCCGTCGCGAATGTGCGTCGTGCGGAAGGGGACGACAATCTCAAAGAGGCCGTTGGTCGGCTGGTCCGCGTCGGCCTTGTCGCCGCTGCGCGTGCCGGCGCTCCCCCCCGTCCCCGCGGCCGTCCCCGCGGTCGACAGCCGGACCTTGAGCTTTCCCGGGTGCTGTGCTGTGATGGAGTCGGCCACACCCGGTGCCGCGGCGCCGGAAACGGCCGGCTTGGGGGGGTCGGGGCGCAGAGCAACGCGCAGCGACCGGTCGGCCGGGTCGCAGCCGACCTGCTCCCGCTTCTCGACGGGGAGGTCGCGCCGCCGTCGTGGAAGCAGGTTCCGCATCCGGTTCTTCAGGACGGGGAAATTGCTCGGCGTCAGGTCCCATGCGGGCGGAAGGTCGAGGGACTCGTAGGGGTCCCGGTAGGTTGCGGGGACGGCCTTGCCGTTGACGCGGATCTGCGCCGTGTCGATCTGGCACTGGCGCGCGTCGAGGGCCACTTCGTCTGGCGGATCGTCGGGGTTTGTGAGGTAGATGGTGATGCGGCTCTCGCCCTGCACGCTCTGTTCGCGAAAGTTGATGTCGATAGACACCTCCTGGTTCACAACGACAAACTCCTCGACCGGCGGCAGGGCGTCTTCCAGCGCCGCCGGATCGTCCAGCTGCGCGTCGGCCGGCGGGACGCCATGCGCGTCAGACTGAAGGACGCCCGGCATCGCAGGAGGCGTGCCGATTCACGGCGTGGAGAAGGGAGGATTTGTCGAGACGGGCAAGGCGCCACGGAAGCAAGGATGGGCGAAGGCGCCCGGAATAAAAAAGAAAAAAAAAAGAAAAGAAAAAGAACGCTGTCAGCACCCCTGGCGAGGTCCTAACCGACGGCCGGTGTAATGTCACCGCATGGATGGCATCAGGAGAACAGCGCGCGGTCAGGACGGGGGGCAGTTTCGCGCGTGGCGCGGCGAGGGCCGGAAGCCGAGCGCAATGTGAGATGGCAGTCGGCAGCGCAGTGAGGCCCGAGACGGACGGCAGCGAGCGCCCCAGCCAGGCGGGCGCGGGGGGGTCGTCGTCGCGAGGCAAAACCCGAGATGCGTCGAGGGCCGCGAGAACGGGCGCCGAGAGCGTGCGGCGCAGACCGAGTCGCGCGGGCCTCGGGCGGAACTGGCCGTCGGCGATGCGTAGACGGAGATGCAGGCTGCCGCGGAGCCCCGTTGGGAAGCGGGTGGACGGGTACTCGGTGTGCGGGCAGAGGGTGATGGCGGGAGAGGGAGAGGAGGTGGAAGAAGGCGACGTGCGAAGTCTACTCGTAGTCTGGCGGCGAAATGTCGAGCGCGCGGAAGGTGCTACTGGAGCAAGCAGTGCGCACGGACCAACCAGCGCCTGCCGTGTGTGTGGATCGTTGGTGCGGCAGGTGCTGTATTATTTTATTTGCTAGTGCGGAGAGACGCAGCGCGTTTCCAGCGGGGCGTTTCGTGCTCCAACAAGCACCGTGTCACGACGTACGCTGACATCATACTCGCAAATGGCAAAATGCAGATCCAACAGGCACGACTGTGCTCCCAATCCATTCCAAGACGCCTGCTATATAGTTCCACATCCGTGGCGGACAACTGACAAAACAACACTGCCCCGGATGATATAAAGCCCATTTTTGTCCCAAGAAACAACCGTATTCGTTATACACAGCACAAGGCCGACTCGACGGACCCTGGCGGCCCAAGGCGGTTACTTTCGCGCACCGCCTCGACCACCGCGTCCACGGCCACCGCGGCCACGGCCACCGCGGCCACCGCGGCCACCGCGCCTCCCATGCTCTGGATTGCTTCCTGGAGACACCCCCTTGGCGGCGGTGCCGCTGATGTCGCCAGGCAAGTGAAAGTCGGTCTCGGGGGGCTCGGGCACGGGGTGGCCCCAGGCCATGACGGTACGGCCCTTGCGACGACTGCGGCTGAGGGCCGCATCGCGCTGGTACCGCTTCTGGAAGAAGGACGTGACCTCGCGCTGTGGCTGCGCGGGCGAGGCCGGCGGCGGCGGCGACGGTAGCGGCTTTTTTGGCTGCGCAGACTCTTGCTTCGACGGCCTGCCTGTCTTGGGGTTGCCTGTCTTGTTGCTCGGCTTCCGGCACTTGCTTGAAGAGGCGGCTGCTGCCTTGGACGCCATCCGCGACCGGGCCAAGGCCTCCTCGCGGAGCTGTCGTGCGATGACGGCGTCAAAGTCGCTCGAGTCTGGCTGGCTGACGTCGTCTGCGACGTCCTCCTCGTCGTCGTCCTCCTCGCCCTCCTTGTCCTCGTCATCGTCGTCGTCGTCGTCCTCCCCCTCCTCGCGGCGCTTGCGGGACGCCCCCCGGCCGGTCGTTTTGCCCGCCACGTCTCGACGCCGCTTCGGTTTTGGTGCTGCGTCCGCCTTGGCCTTTCCTTTGCCGCGGCCCTCCGCAGCCGCCTCGCGCGCCTTGACCTGCTCGGCGTGGGCGCGGTCCTTCTCCAGCTTGCGGCGCTTCTCCTCCACGCTCCAGAGGCGGAACTTTTCGAGGATGGCGCGGCAGCCGCGGATGAAATGGTCGCGCGCAGGCTCAAACGTCTTCTTCCTGCTCTCTGTGATGCCGCTGACGCCCATCGTCCGCAGCCAGTCGGGCCCCTGCAGGCCCTCGAGCAGCCGGATGATCTGGTCCTTCTCGTGCTGTGCGCGCCCCTTTTCCGTGTTGCGGATGGAGCGCTCCAGACGCTCGGCGCGCTTGTGGTGCACTTCAAACAGCGCGTCGGGCAGCGGATCCACGGCGCCCTTGCTCTTGTGCTGGCTGCCGAGAAACGCAAAGTCCACAACATGCGCGTCAAAGACGTCGTAAAACAGCTTGTCGCCGTAGCCCTTGACCCGCACAGGGCCAACACGGTCGCTGCTGCGAAGAGACGCGGCCGGGGGCAGAGGGGCCGCCGCGGGCGACGGGCTCCCTGCGGGGTGGGCGGCGCTGGACTCGACCAGGACAATCGGCGTATCGACGTGGAGGAGATCTGAAGAGGCAGGTGTCAGGTGTCAGCGCTTGTGAAAGATGTGAAAAGAGTGAAAAGAAAACAGGCAAACGGCGCCTGGCGACGGGCAACATACGCTCCTCCTTTGGCTCGTTGCCAATGACCTCGTCATAGTCGGGAAAGTACGCCGACAGCTCGCTCTTGAAGCGCGTGGCCTCTTGCGAGCGCAGCTTGCGGCCGCCCTGCAGAGGCCCGCTGGCTGCGGCCACGGCCTCGGCCGCCGAGACCTGCAGGCTCTTGAGCTCCTGCTTGAAGCCGTTGGCAGCCTTTTCCTTGGGCGGCTTTGCTGCCAGCGGCGGGGCCGCGGCGGCTGCCGGGGCTGCTCTGTCGCGCGCCGGGGGCCGTTGTGTTGCGGGGAGGATGTGCTGTCGGGCAGAGGAGGACGAGGTGGCCGGTGGGGGAGCAACTGGCACGGCGGCGGCGCTGGTGCTTGTCTTTGTTTTGGTGGCCGTGCCGGGCTTTGGCGGGGGCAGCGCCGCCTGTGGCACAGGGGGGCGCTGGCCTGTGCGCCCCCGGGGCCTCGCATCGTCCGCAACGTCGGCCGCCAGCCGGGGCCGCTTCCGCAGCGTCGTGTCGCCCGCGCCGTCGTCCGCGTCGGCCCCGGGCCCGCCGCCGGCCGTCCTGCCGTTGGCCCTGCTGCCGCTGCCGCCGGCCTGGGCATCCGTCTCGGTCGTTTCGGCGCCCGCAGCAATCTTGCGTTTCGGGCGCGCCGCGCTCATCGGCCCCATCGAGCTCGCATGGTTGAGAATGTTCTGGATGCTTCGTGCCGGTGCCGCAATGGCCAGCGAGAGCTGCTGCTGCGGCGGCGGCTGTTGTCGCGGCTGCTGCGCGTTTGACGGCTCTGGTTGTCCGGACGCCCTTTGTTGTGATGCCTGTGGCAGCGCCTGGGGCGCGGGCGCGGGCGCTGGGGGACGCGTTGTAGCGCTGTTGGGGCGGCCGGCTACGCTGCGCAGGTGCTGGTCCAGCGTGGTCTGCCGCTGTTTTGGCTTGGGCAGCAGCACTGGCGTTGCGCGGTGCAGCACGTCGGCTCGCCGCGACCGCGTGCCCGGAGCCATTGGCAAAATCGACAATGTTTCGAGCATGGCGACTCGGGCATTGCGGCCCCAGGAAGGCGACGGGGAGCGATGCGATGAGAGGGCGATTGAGGGAGGCGTCTGTGGATGGCTTTCGCGTTGTGGTTTCTGGATCGATGTTTTTTTTTCTTCGTCGCTCTTTCTTTGTGTTTCTTTTTCAGCGCGGTCCTTCCATTATTTTGGTGTGGTGCATTTTCCCTGTCTGGGGCGTGCTTTGTCCAGCGCTCTTTCCCCGTTCTCCCCAGGCGTCCCCCACTGTCGCTTTCCGTTTGCTGCATTTCAGGTGCACGCAGCAGCTCTTCCCCTCTTTGCCCCTATTTCTTGGAAGGCACGACGGACAAAGCACCTGCGTTTCCAAAACAGCCACCAAAACGCGCTGCTGTAAATATACGAGTAGATAATATTACGTGGATATGAGGCGAGTCTGCAGATATTCACTTGCTGCAACATCATATCTGTCAACAAGAAGGATCGATCATGTAAAAGTATGTTTTAACTACCTCAAGCATTCTGACGTTTTTTTTCTTCCAGTATCTTTTTTACCATATGTTCTGTATACAAAATCACGTGATCTCTTTGAAAAGGAATAGTTATGTACTCGTATTCTATCCCAGCACTTGAGAAAAGTCTGTCTAGCATGGATGGAATGACATCTCAAGACACGACCTGATCGTTCATGCTTTGCCTGTATGTACCGCGAAGAATGCAAATTGCTGCTTCGTTGCATGTAGTCAGCACTGTGCATCGCTGGAGCCTGCCGGTGTTAGACAGTGCCTGTTTATATGGCAAGTATTATTTCACTGTGATATTCGGACGTTTAGCGGCAGTATGGCCCGCTGTGCGAATAGTGCACATTCACCCCACAGACACCTAGTCCGCTAAACATAGTACATAAAGTTATCATCCGCATTCGTACGCCCGACACCGATTTCTCTTTTGCACGTCCAGTGCCAGCCAGATCAGCTGTTGAATGGACGCAAGCTTGCATACGGGCAGCCACAGACCACAGCAAGAGAGAGCCACGCATCTACAGCCGCCGATGACTGGAAAGACTGGGAGATCTCGAGACGGCTTGGCCTGGTACAATACTGGTTTTCCATTTCGTGTTCATCCTCTAAATGCTCAACAAAACCGCGGGCTTGCAGACCAGTATGCAAGGCTGTTGGCAGATAGACGGCGTGGCTCCGGGGTCGGATGCTCGTCTACGCAAGAACGCAACCCCAAGTCGAGAGGCAACCAGGAGCTACACAACGAACCTCGACGACGTCCCCAGCAGAGACAATACGAGTAGACAGAATTTTGTGCGTCGTGAGAGCGCCATTTCCCAAGGCCAGTGGGCAAAACGGCCAAACCACGCTCGGCGCCTCGTGATTGCCCGTTCCCGCGGAGCCCAAAGCAGTTGCGTTTGCAGACGCAGCTCTCGTCACCTCGAATTTGGTCCTGGCCTTTCTGTTTCTATTTACCTTTCCGTTGGTCATTTTCTCATGCCCTCCGTCGTGCTCCCGCCTCAACTGGCTACATCACCAGAAGCACCATCCGCAACACCCGCTGTGTCAGCCGCGGGCAGACTCCTGCAGAAGCTACACCAGAAGCTACACGTCGCCACATGCAAGCGACAAGGACGATATGCTGCGCCTGAGGCCGGAGCATAGGCGAGACGTGCTCGGACTCCTTGCTGCACTCTCTGTAGGCATCTCTAAACCACCTGCTTCCTCTTCGGTGCTCCTCTGCTGGTGTCCGCTGCTCGCCGAGAACACGCGCGCGCCAGACGGGCCGGACAAAGAAGCTTTTGATCTGTACTCTGCGGCTCAGCCGGCCAGACAACAAGGCCAGGCCGGCCAACAAAAGAAAGAATGCAATGGCTCCAGCGAGCCTCCATCCGGATCGAGGCAAACGCCAGGAACCTGTAACGCGCCAAATCTCGCCCGTTTGCAGACCACACACAAAAGCCGCCCCGAGCATGCAGAGGAGCGGGGGTCTCCGCTTGGTGGCAGCGGCCCCTGCCAAGAACAGCCCCTGCAATGCTTTAAATGTTTAAATCCTTTGCTAAGAATAGCAGCGCCGTCCAGCCGCTGCCCCATACCAAATGCTTCTGAAAGCTCGGCGCGTATCAAAGAACAGAGCCTCGGAAGCCCAGCGTCTGGACGAGAGCCCTCTTGGGGCGCTTCCTAGACGCGCGGGAGCTCCAGAGGGGCGGCTGTTGAGGAGCCAGCCGCATTGCTGCCCGGCAGCAGAATGATTGGACGACAGGCCGCGACAAGACGACGTGCGGCCCGGACGAACATGCGACTGTCGCCAGGCGATAGGTCGATAGACGACCGTCAGGACAGCCCGGTCCGGGACGCCAGGGCCAGACGACGTCATAATGGCAGCAGACAAGCGGCCAGAGACGACGGCAAATTTGCAAGGGACCATGACGGAGACCACGTTGAAGAGAGGGTACGGGGATACGAGAGACCGGCCCACTTGTTTCTTTGCTTCACGGTGGGCTTTTTGCGTTTTGTTTCGTTTCCCTCTTTTTGTTTGTTTGTCTCCAAGGGGTATTTTTGGGTTGTCACGCCGAGCCGGGCCCCTTTGTATCGCCGGACGTCTTTGTCTCGCTTTGGCTGGTTGTGTATTTATATCGGATGCCATCCCCCCTCCAGGCGATGGAAGAAGAGACCATCGGCAGCTGCTGCAGGCTTGGAACCACTCTCGTTCTCTTCTCCTTTGCTCTTTCCGTTCTTTCTCTCGCGTTTCGAGTCTCTACATTCTTTACCTTTTATATTCTTCCCATTGCATTCTGCGGCGTCCACTCGCTCTGCCACCAGCTCCATTCATTCTTTGATCGAAAAAAACTGCATTTGGTTGACCTGCAACACCGTCGTCTCGACACAGCACCCGTTTTCTTCCATACCGTCGTTTGCCGCTTTTTTACCCGCTCAAGTCGCCATGAAGGCCTCCTTCCTCGCTCTCTCTGCTCTTGTCTGGGCTGGCCCCGCTTTTGCCGGCCCGTGCCGCCCCAGCAAGCCGTCGTCTGCATCGTCCACGGTGGCCGCTGTCTCGTCGGCGCCTTCATTGACGTCGTCGCTTGCGCTGAACACGCAGATTGTCAGCACGCCGCCTTCGTCCGTCCCTGTCTCTTCGTCTCCCGCCGCCGTCTCCTCGGCCCCCGCTGCTCCGTCGTCCTCGCCGGCTCCCTCGACCCTGTCGTCCGCTTTTGTCTCTGCTTCTTCCTCGTCGTCTGCGTCGGCTGCTCTGCCGTCGTCCAGCGGCGGCGTTGCCACGTGCAGCACCGGCAACCTGTTCAAGGACGCCGACCTGTCGCTCGGCCTCTCGTACTGGCCCTCGGACATTCTGACGGGCAGCCCGACCTGCCAGCTCAGCACCAGCTGCGGCGCCAGCACCGCGGGCACCGCCTACGCTGCCTGCCTCGAGCTCGACCTCGTGACGCTGGGCGCGGCCGAGGGCATCGACTTCCACCAGTCGGTGGCCGTGACCAAGGGCACCAGCTACACGGGCTCCTTCTACTACCGCCTGCCCGCGCTGGGCGCCAGCGGCAAAAGCATGGCCACGCTGACGTGCACGGTGAACGGCGCGACCAAGTACAGCGTCGTGCTGTGCGCCGACGACGTCACTCGGACCTGGAAAAAGGTCAGCTTCGACTACACGGCCGACTGCACCGACGCTGAGTTCATGTGCAAGGTCACGACCTCGGCGGTGACGGCCCAGCTGCAGTTTGCCGACTTCTACCTCGGCGCTCAGTGCTGAGTGACGCGTGAAGGCATGTCCGGTGCTATTCTGTTTTATAGAAACAGCTTCTTTCTTTTATCATTTTCTTTCTTTTCGTCTTGGCCATCAGGGACCACACGATTGTAATTGCATATGGATATGGGCATTTTTGGAAAGGGTAATTGTCATGTTTTCTTCATCACCTCGGCTGTCCGCTGAAAGTACAAACCCAAATACATTTATATCTTTTCGTGTACATTTATCAAGGCCACTTGACGGAGAGACTGGAAATGTCAAAGACTCGTCTTTATTTATTTTATTTTGTTTTAATTTTATTTATTCTTTCACCACCTGTTTTCAATTTATTTTCTAGTCCATACCTAACGTCCGGCTGTAGTCTGTCAATTTCCCATCGTGAGCTGACAAGCCAATGATTGCGAGAATATACTCCCAAAGAACACGGCACCACATCTTTTATATTAAACAGCCTTGCAAAGTAAATACAATGAAGTTCTGGAACGGTCGTGACTGCCGCATTCAGCCCTGCTAGCGTGCCTGCTGCCCCAACAAACACGCAGCCTTTGTCCACTGACAGGCGCTACAGGGCTCCACCCAATACTCGTAGCCCTCCATTGCTATCTCGTACTGTCTCGAAAAAGGCCGAATGGCTAACCTCGCCCGGCTTCCATTCTTTGTCGTCTCCCCTCAACACAACAGCCTTCTTTGCCCTGCTGCATTCGGCCTTGCGGCGCCCTGCTCTTCGTTCCGGCATCGCGACGACAGCGCTATCGACACGCAGCCCCAGCCTGGCCTATGGCCTGAGCGCAAATGGCCTCGTTGACTTTGTCGGCCCCGACGGCGCAAGCGGCATCCGATGAGGCGCCGGCCGGCGCCGCGGTGCATCTACGAAGCGACGCCGCTCCAGAGCCGGCCGGCCGGGCTCCGGGGACGACACTCACGCTGGCCAATGGCCGTGCAGCAACACAGCAGGCGGCCCACGACCCCTTGCTCAACCCGCATCATGACAATGACGACAGCGACGATGACGATGCCGACGACGACGATGACCGGCCGGCTCCATTCCCCGAATACAGAGAACGGGACGAGGACGGCGAGGCCTTTGAAGATGGCCACGGCCCGTCAGACTTTGCTGCCGTGACAGAGTCGACGCTGCCCACCACTGTCCTTTTATCTCGTGACGTCTCCGACGACGTCGAACAAACGGTGCCCTGCCCGCCCCCCCACGATAGCGCCGAGGCAGCACCGGAGGCGGCGCAACCCTCAGCACCAGAGCCGCCCCCGACCCTTGCATCGCTTCCCGCTCCGCCACCACCACCATACTGGACACACAGCCGCCACGGCCCCCAGGACCACGGCAGCCGCAACGACAATGCCGGCGCAGACGCTGGGCGGCCCGCTTCTTCTGCGGCAGCCATGGCCAAGCCGGGCGCCGCGGCGTCCTTCTTCAGCACCCCCTTTCTGCGACGGCTCGACTCCGCCCAGAGGCAGACAGGGGCGTCTTCCGCGGCGGCAGCCCGCCGGCCGGCCACGGGCACCGCAAACGCCTCTTCGGCCAACGGCCACCGGCGCGACAATTCCTCCTCGACCCTCGACCTCAGTGCCAACCTCATTACCCTCCAGGACAACGAGGCCGCCTCGGACGACGACGACGGCTACCACAACTTTGACGCCACCTTTTCGCCCACCGGAGGCCCCCCCTTCTCCCCCTTCTCGCCGCCGGCGTCGTCGCCAACGGCCTTGCTGAGCCCCGGACCGCCGCCGAGCAGTGCGGGCAGTGGCCGCAGCGGGGGCTCGGCCGCCTCGGCTCCCACACGCACAGCGGCGCGGACGACGAGCAACACCGCGAAGCAGAACCGCTGCTGGGCGCGGCGTGTCGACATTACCGACTACGTCGTCATCGGGGCCGGCAACGGCAGCAGCGGCCTCTTCCCGGGCCTGGCATCGTCCAACAGCGCGGCCCATCCGCGCCTGGGCGCCTTTGTTGTCTGGACGATTCGCGTGCAGACGCTGGAGGGCACGGGCGGCCGGTCCTCCCCCTCGGCGCTGGCGCCCACCGCTTCCACCGCTTCCACCGCCTCCTCCACGGGCGCCGGCCACTCGTTTACCATCTACAAGCGGTACTCGGAGTTTGACACGCTGCGCCGGCGCCTCGTCGCGAGTTTCCCGCAAGCCCGCGGCGGCGGGGCGCTTCCTCCGCTGCCCCCCAAGAGCGTCCTCGGCAAGTTCCGCCCGGCATTTCTGGAACAGCGACGGCTCGGACTGCAGTATTTTTTGAACTGCATTCTGCTGAACCCCGAGTTTGCAGGCTCCCCGGTTCTGCAAGAGTTTCTCTTTTCCTGACTGGCATTGTTGTCTTTTCTCACTTACTTCTCACTTACATTACTCATATTTTGATTCCCACATATTTTCTATATTTTTTACGAGTGTTTCTTCCTCTCAAGAGTGTTATTATAAAGCCTAATTTCTATTCGACGAGAGCACTTCATAGCTCAAGCGTCCTTATTTACACGTCTATTTTGTTTAATCTTTACAATCATACCAAGCCATCTCATATAGCAGTACGCACATATCTGACAACCTGCACATGGCAAAGCGAACGGAAGCGGCAGGCAGGAAAAAGGGAGAAAGGCACGGCTGTACGTTGAGTACGGCTGCCTTCTGTTTGCATAAACTTTTATTACAACTCGCAGGGACGTCGGTGGCGTGTGCACACAGAACAGGAGAAACATGAGGAAGAAGGAGTCTTGTAGCAGTGCAAAGAACGAGTGCCGTTGTTGAACGCCGAAAAACCTTGTAGGGAAAAAAAGGAAAAAAAAAATTAAAAAATGACAAGACATGTTGGAAAACCGCCTTTCTGGTGTATCATCATACCGAGCCGACAGGGGAACGCGCGCCGCCCCTTTTTGGGAAGAAAATAGGAAAAGCATAAAGATAATGGAAACGATGAAAATGCTCGCCTGTGTTGCCCATGACAAAAGCCGCCAGCCAATGCAAATACACGCCCCTGGATCGACCAAGAGGGCGGAGAAGACGTAGGAAAAAGAGGCAGGAAATCAACAAACCGAGGTTGCCGAGAGGGAGGAGCCGGCACGATCATGAGAGCTTTTGGAGCTTCTTGCCGTTGGCGAGGCCGTTGGCGAGGCTGGCGGCCTCGGCCTCGAGCCGCTGCTTGTTCTCGAGCTGCTTGGAGAGGGGGATGGTGAGGGCGTTGATGCCCAAGAAGCTGCAGATGCTGTTGATGACGAGGTACGCCCAGCGGAAGTAGACGGCGGCGGCAAAGACGAGGTAGGCCCACAGGTAGTACAGCTCCAAGCGGCCGCCGAGGGGGGCCCAGGGCGCGAGGCCGACCAGCGGACCAAACACGGGCAGGTTGACGAGGACGGCGCCGCAGACGAGCGGCGTCAGCATGACGGTCCAGTAGGGAAACGGCTGGCGCGTCAGGTGGGCGAGGATCATCTTGGTGGTCATGCGGCCAAAGACAAAGGCCATGGTGACGCAAAAGAGCACGAGGTGGTTGTCGGTGCAGATGGACGAGTGCGGCGAGTACACCCAGGCGCCAATGGACAGCGTGTAGACGACCATGGGCGTCCACTCCAAGAAGACGGGCGCGACGGGCAGGCCGCGGGCGCGGCGCGCCTGGACGACGTGCAGCACGCAAAAGGGAATGTGGCCGATGAGCAGCGAGAGGCTAATGGTGGCGACCCAGCCGTCGCGGAAGGAGTGATGGCCGACGGACGAGACGATGCGGCTGCCGAGCAGGTGGGTGGCGCGCTCCTCGCCGCCAAAGAGGTTGACGATGCTCTCGGTCCAGACGCCGGGGCCGTAGATGCCCGAGATGATCATGATGGCTGCGGCAATGAGCAGGCCCTCGGTCGGGCCGTTGATGTAGCCCAGGTAGAGCGTGTGCGAGTGGTAGGTCTCCCAGGTCGAGAAGAACATGGGCAGGCAGGGGCAGAGGCAGGTGAAGACGCCCGACTTGGAGGTGCCCAGGCCCATGGCGGCGGTCTCGAGCAGGCTGGCCAGCGTGCAGTTGAGCGAGTCGATGCCGTGGTCAAAGAGCTCGCCGAGGCCGCTCGAGGTGCCGGTGCGGCGCGCCTGCTTGCCGTCGAGGTTGTCCATGGTCTGGTACATGAAGAGGCCGAAGCCGAAGCTGTAGTACAGCCACGCGGGGCCGGGCCCGACGAGGTCCGGCATCACGACGACGAGCAGCGCCACGTTGACGAGGATGAAGCCGAAGCCGATCAGCGTGACCATGTTGGGGGCCAGCCACATGGGCAGCAGCTTGACAGAGGCATTCCACTGTTGTGCGAGTCAGTACCGCGTTCCCGGCGCCGCGCCGTTCTCTTGCAAGGGCTCTGCGCGGGCCGACGTACGTATGGGTTGAGGACATAGTGGGACAGCGGCGACTTGTCGACGCTCGAGTATTTGTAGGTCCGGAGGTGGATGAGGGCGTCGTCGGAGATGCTGTCGATCACAGACGGTTTTTCTGGGGGGAGAGGCTGCCGTTAGCTGTATGCTCTGCGGCTCTCCAAGACGGGCAGGGGCAGGGCAACGGACGTACGGCGTCTGGGGACCATTGTGGGCAACATTTCCGGATGCGGCAGCGCGTTGGCGATGACGAGGAGGAAGAAGAGCGCGGAAGAGGACGGAAGGAGAGAGGCACGAGGCGAGACGGAAGGCACGGCGCGCAAGGCTGGCAAGGAGGCCGGGAAGGAGCCACCTCTGAGAGGACGATGCCGGGTCTTCCAGCGTCTTCGACTGTTGTCTTGCGGTTCAGAGAGCGAATAGACGGCAGGCCGTTGGGGAGCGGGTGGGGCACGGCCGGAGGCCAAGGAGATGAGAAGCTGAAAGGGGCAGGAACGACGGGCGGACTGCAAAAAGGACGGACGTCGGGCGAGGCAGGCGCTGTCAACAGCGGTGCATCGCTGTTGCTGCAAGAGCGAAGGAGATCCAGGGACTGGAAAAGGGGGCTTTGTCTTTTTTCTGGCCTATTTCGTCCTTTCCTCGTCAACAGCCCGGTGTCTCCGCTTTTGGCAGCCAAAACCCGCTAAGCTGTGCGCCAAGAGCTGTACGCCGTATTTCACGTGCTTGCACGCTCTCGTTTTCGCTTCCGACAAGGACAGAGCTCTACTCTGAGCCTGACACTTGGAAGCCGGTTTGCTGCCCGTCATCAACCGTCCTCAGTCGGACGTTTGATTTCCTCGTTTCTTCCTTTGTCTGCTTCGAGCATCCATGATGCCAAAGACCTGTCTTTTTGCACCCCTGACCCTTGGATGCCCGCCATTGGCCTCCATCGACGGACAAGACTTGTCACCGTTGGGCGCACACGAAACGCCTGGACCGAAGCTGTGCAACGCAGCCATGGACAGGACACGGGTTTGGGACGCAGTCGGTGGCCGAAGCCTGACCAACGCCTGGACTGACGTTGTTTTGTTCTGGAAGGCTAAAGAGCCGAACGATCTGTTTACTGAGCTGATCTACCCTCAAAACTGACAAAAGGCCTCTTTGGACCTGCAGAGCGGACGACCAATGCAATGCCTGAAACCCCCCAAGAAAATGCTCATTAGATTATGGCGAGCCTGTGCCAGCAACACAGCGCTCTGAAAAGGCAACCTGAAAGAATCAAGAATCACACGAACATGCATAGGAACAACGTCTCCCCGCTCTCGCTCCCCCTACAAGGCCAGCGCAAGGCCGGCTGCGAGGCCGCCCAGCGTGAGACCGACGCTCATCACCGCTTGTGTCAGCTCGATGCGGCCAGCAGCCGAGGACTTGGTCGAGCCGGACGAGGAAGAGCCGCCGCTGGTGCCGAGGCCTGTGTAGATGGTGTCGGCGCCCGTGGACGTGCTCGAGGCGGTGGCCGCAGCACCCGAGGCGCTGGACGAGGAGTTGACGCGCGTGGGGTTGAGGGCGCCGCACGGGTGGTTCTCACGGCAGTCGCTGGAGCACTCATTGTCCGAGCCGCAGGCGGTGACGCACTGGTTTCCCCATTCCTCGCAGACAAAGTACGGGAGGGTCAGGGAGTACTCGGAGACGTTGGGCTGGAGGTTGTTGCCGCAGACACAGCCGTACGTGAGCGTTTCCTAAGAGGTCAGACGAGCAGGAGCAGAGGCTGCGGGGAGAGAGAGAGAGAGAGAGACGCACAGGATCGCAGGTGTTGGTCAGCGTGGTATAGGGAGCCGTCTGGTCGCAGATGAGGGGGCAGGTGCTGATCTCGTTTGAGCACCAGTACTTGCGGAGAGTCAGCGAGACCGAGTCGGGGCTGATGTAGTAGTCGGCGCGGACGGCGGAGACAAGGGCGGCGGCGACGGCCAGGACGGTGAGCTTGAGAGACGGCATTGTGGTTGAAGGCTTGAGCGGTGTCAGCAATGTCAACAGGCAGAGCATCAACAAGACAGTGCTGAGGGAGAGGAGAACAAGACAAAAGAGAAGACAAAAACAAAATAGCAAGAAAAAGAAAAAGGTAAGAAAGCGAGAAAACAGCACAACTCTGGTTTGCGTGGCTCAAGTCAATCCCGCTCCTTCCTTTATCTCTCATGCCAGCGTCTCAACCCTGTCCACATGTCGTGCAACAAGTCCTGTGACGACTGCCACCGCTGTTTGAGCTCTTTGGCTGTTTTTCGTATTCTCTTTTTATCTGCCCGTTGCTGCTGCTCACGTCATGCCTGTGCCGGACTGTTGATTTGTTTTTCTTAGCTGCTCCTGTGCAACACCGGCACGCGGCGCCTCTTCTCGCTGCAGCCGCTGTCCTCCCGCAATGCACCGTCGTGGGCCGGGCAATGCGGGTTGGCGTAGCCAGGATGCCAATCATACGGACAAGCATGGAAAACAACCAGTGCGACGGCTGCAGCTGGACAGTGAGACTGTGCATTCCAGGGATGAGACAAACGGGCGACAGCGCTGACAATGGACAGAGGACGGGAGAGGGAGAGAGAGAGAGAGAGATAGAGAGAGAAAACTTGGCGATGCACTTGTGGTCAGACTTACCGTGACGTTTGGAGATCGTGAGATGGGCGAGGCAAACAATAGGCGGGCAGAATTGAAAATATTATGATATTAAGTCGTCGTAAACGAGTAAAGCGAGAGTTGCAAGACGGGGCGAGCGAGAGAAGAACGGGTAGCGAGTGTGGTAAAGACAAATCACAATCAAAACAAAGAAATCAGAACAGACAGACAATTTGACAAACGAACGACGATGCGAACGGCAGCGATGCAAAAGGAAAGGAGAGGAAAAGGAAGAGAAAAAGGGAAAGAGGAGAAATAAAGTGAGCAAGGAGAAAGTGGAAATGAGTTGAAAAAGAGTCCCATCCGCCAAGAGGAGAAGCTCTCGGGCGACAATCCCCGGCAAAAGGCCCGAGCTTGTCGTGTTGTCCTTGCAGCCCGTGTCTTCCCCTCGCCCGCTGTGGACCAGGCGAGAGCATGTGGCTGCCCGTTATCCTGATAGCATCTTGGACATTGTCCTTGTTTCCGTGCTCGTAAGATACAAATGTTGCCTGCAGCGTTCCTGTTCCTTGTTTTCTTTCCGCGCCGTCCCTCTGCGAGATGTGGCAGGTCTCGTAATGGATCGAGAGGGGGAGCAACACGGAGGAAAACCAACGAGGATGGAGAGCTATCCCCAGGCCACGGACGCCAAAGGGGAGCTATGTGAGGCTACGGGAGGCGACTCGCCTTGCTTCTCGTATCGTGGAGCATCCGCAGCAACTCGTAAAAAGGGCGCCAAGCAGAGGCCGCGCCTCGTCTGCCGACAAGTGCAGTGTCGTACAGCAGACGGGGTTGCAACGCCTCCTTTACTGTGTTGACGATGGGTCTGTACGGCAACCACGGCAGTCTGTGCTGTCCTTGTGGAATAGGGGGTCACAATGATCCATCCCCAGTTGTGGCAGACTGCTACTGAGACTGCATCGGTCTGTTTGTTGCCGGTCTCTCATTTGTTCTCTTGATTTTGGTGTGCTTCGTGTTCGGTCATGTCTTGCCTGCAGCCGTGGGTGCATATGCAGGCGAAGAGAAAGACGAAGATCGCAGCGCCGAGCCAAGACGTTGCCACGCACGCGAAAGCTTTGAAAAGCAGAATGATAACAGGAAGAAGAAGAGGATAGTGATGCAAAGTATCATCAGATGGGCAACTCAACAGCCAGAATTGTCCCTTGCTCTTGCGGCAGGTCCGGATCCTTGCTACGTCCTCGAGAGCTCTTCCTCGAGAGCTCTTCCCCGGACAGCTTCTGCGTAGAATTCAGCACAAGAGAAAATAAAGAAACGGCACGTCGCATGCCGTAAAGGGCTAAAAATAAAGCACTCAATATTTGACGCTCCAGCGCCTTTTCCCCTTTTCAGGCTTGCCGTTCACAAAATAAGTTTAAACATGCTTGTGAGTTTATCCCTGACTTAGTTGAGAACCCACTGAGCCCACCCTACTGCACGATTGGCATCTCTTAATCTTAATTTCTTTTGCCCAATGTTCGGCTGGTGGCCTGTTGCTTTTCCACTCACACCTATCGGATATTTGTGCCTCGATTGAGCGGAGTATTTAGGCATGGGTATCAGCGACAGCCGAGATTGAAACATTCCTTACTGCAGCTGGCCAGTGCTGCAGCGCTTGTTGTTTACTACGACGTATTTCAACTCACAAAACGGCATAGCTTTTCTCCTCTTCTTGCTTCCTTTCTTTGCCTGTCCATGCATTCTCACATTGTCCGAGACGAAGCAGAGAAACAAGCACGGGACCATGTGACTTACTGGTGTGTTATGCAGGGCAATACAGAGCAGAGCTTAACTCGGGTCGCCCTCGATTGCCTCCACCAGTCGTCGTTGCCCATCCAGACGATCTCGTGTTCCGTCCGGAGACAGCGTCGGGCGAAGACGGGGCCGTGTCCAAGATAGCCGCAACGGCATGACGAGACGGCGCCGCTGTTCGTGGATGGACGGGGATATCTGGTGCTTCTCTTGCCGAGTTCTTCCACGACTACCGGTTGCTTGACCGGATTGATATCGAGGGTTGGCTGCTGCGGTGCGAAGCCTTGCGCTTTCGCGTGCGCTTTCCCGTGCGCTTTCCCTTGCCACCTATTGCCGTTACTCTGGCCAGCTTACTTTGGCCAGCTCGCCATACCTGGAAGCCCAATCTACTGGCAGCAGGGACACTGCCTCGGCGTCTGCCATGATGATCTTGAAACAGAAGATTGATGACTTGCCCTGTTTCGCAGAAAACGCTGTGATGGAGGTCAAGCCGGGACTTTGCGTGCCAGACCCTCTTGTGTCTGGGCGGGATCGCAATTCCAGCCGCATCTCACATGGCGTGACCGTGTGTCCGCATTTGGTACAGAGCACAGTTGATGCCGCAAAACTCCCGGATAACAAGGCGCCATGTTCACAAGAGGTCCTTTCACAAGAAAGAAGTATCGTAAACAGGAAGGAGCGCATGACACGCGGGACTGCCCCGAAGGGGCTAGTTGCGCTAGTACTATTGCGGAAAGGGAGGACCCTGCGGGACACATGGGGCAGGAACAACCCACGCTATGCCGCATCTGGTGCTATTCTCTCTCGGATCTGCTCTTCTGCCGCATCTCTGTCTTGGGTGCAGACAGCCACTCTGGCCGCTTCGCCTCTTGTCGACAGCGTCTGAGAGGAGCAGACGCGCGCCTGCGACTTGTGCATTGCTCTCTTTCGCCAATCCCTCAAGTGACACAAGGCCTCCAGGGCCACCATCGATGCAGACGGCACAGAACTTGCGAAACCGCAAGCAAAGCGACATTCACGCCGACAGCCACGACAGAAGACTGCAGAAGCCGGCTGCAGCGCCGATCTCACGCAGGAGGCGTCTTTCCAAAGTGCCGAGAGCGCTTGTGCGCAAGGGGCCGCGCTCTGACCGTGGCGCGGAGACCGCTCGTCCTCTCTCACCTCCCGTCTTTTCCGTCTTTTTTTTCAGCTGCGTCGCCCCGCGACCACCATGTTGCTCCGACGGTCTTCTTGGGCGGCGGGTTCCTCTTCGTTTCGTTTGTGCTCCGAGCCTGCAGGCCTCCTGCCCCGGCTGCTGCAGCTCCTCGTGCTCGCCGCGTCAATGACCGTGGCCACGGCATACAGCACGTTGTCCGACGAGAGCCTCCAGCGCATTCCGACGGCCGGCGCCGACTTTGACATCCACGACGGCAAGCTGCTGGCGCCCATCCTCGTGCCGCGCGTGCCGGGCACGGCGGGCTCGCGGGCCGTGCAGCAGCACTTTGTGCGCTTCTTCCAGGAGCATCTGTCCGGGTGGGAGGTGGAGTGGCACAACTCGTCGGCCACGACGCCGGCCACCGGCGGCGAGCTGGTCCCGTTTGCCAACCTCATCTTCCGGCGCGATCCGCCGTGGGCCGCGCCCGGCGACGTGGCGCGCCTGACGCTCGCAGCGCACTACGACACGCTCCACACGCCGGCGGGCTTTATCGGGGCCATTGACAGCGCGGCTCCGTGCGCCATGCTCATGCACGTCGCGCGCAGCATCGACGCGGCGCTGACGCAAAAGTGGGCGGCCATGGTGGCGTCGGGCGAGGCCGGCAGCGGCCTCGAAGAGGAGCGCGGCGTGCAGATCATGCTGCTGGACGGCGAGGAGGCCTGGGTCAAGTGGAGCGCCACGGACTCGCTGTACGGGTCGAGGTAGGTTTGCCGTGAAGATGCCTTGTCGTTCTTCTCGTTCTGGCCAGAACCACCGTCCGTCTGCTAACCGCCGCAGGGCGCTCGCAGAGGCGTGGGAGGCCACGCCGTACGCGCCGCTCTCCACGTTTGCGAACCCGCTCGGCGCCATCAGCCTCTTTGTGCTGCTCGACCTGCTCGGCGCGGGCGGCCCCAACGTGCCGTCGTACTTCCAGACCACCCACTGGGCGTACAAGCGCATGGCGGCGCTCGAGCAGCGCATGCGCGCGCTCAAGCTTCTCGCGTCGCAGCCGGCCGGCCAGTTTCTGCCCGAGTCCGGCAAGGCCATGACGCAGTTTGCCAAGGGCTTTGTGGAGGACGACCACGTGCCCTTTATGGCCCGCGGCGTCGAGGTCCTGCACATCATCCCGCACCCGTTCCCGTCCGTGTGGCACACCATGGCCGACACGGGCGGCAACCTCGACATTCCCACCGTCGACGACTGGGCCAAGATCGTGACGGCGTTCACGGCCGAGTGGATGGAGCTGGACGGCCTCCTGCCTAAGATCCAGGCGCGCGGCGACTCGCGCACGACGAAAACGGAGTTATGACAATGACAGCGCGGCGGACGGCTGCACGGCGTTCTGTGTAGATCCTTTTGGGATACCGCACTGGTTGTAGGTTTCTCTTTGCACCTCTTTGATTTTTTTCCGTTTTACTGTACATAGATAGAGCCTGGACATGCCAGCGTTGTGTGATCAAACGAGCAAGTCGTTTGGAGCAAGCAGCATTGTGATCCAGCATTGTGAGAAATTTACATCGTGAGAAGCCATCATCGCGAGAAGCCAGCATCACGAGAAAACGACCAGTAGTACATGTACAAAATAAGTACACCTGACTCCCACGTGATTCGGCACGTGTTATGGCCCCACAAGAGAGCCACGTAACTGCTAAGCTGTCGCACGCCAAGAGCGCAGCTCCAAACTGTCCCAAACTACGAGTACAGTGTTCTCTTCTGCTTCACCAGGTGTCTTTCTGCCATCGCCATTGACGACATCTGCCTTTCTGTCCGCCCAATTCGAATTCCTGCCTTCCCTTGCGGCTCGATCTCCTGTTCGGCCGAGCCCTCGACGTCCTCGCCTCGTTCCGGAGCTTGTTCGACAGCCACCAGACCCCCCCCCCCCCCTCGCCTTGAACAACGTCGCCATGCGTTTCTCGGCGTCGACGCTGCTGCTCGTTGCGGCCGGCGTGGCGCGGGCGGCCTCGTCGTGGAGCTTTGACGATGGCAGCATCACCATCTCCTCCAAGGGCGGCATCGACAACAAGGTGACAGAGAAGTAGGCCTCTCCTCCCGTGGACTCCGTGCGCCGCGCATCTGCTAACGCCTCGCACCCAGGCTCAGCGCCAAGTCTTCGCTGGGTAAGGCCCTCGTGCTCGGCAGCAACGACGTCGCCAAGATCAGCCTGACGGCCAAGGACAACGGCAAGGCGAAGCGGCCGCACCAGGCGTTTCTGCTGCTGCAGGACGCAAGCTCGGGCCTCGAGGCGCCGTTCCCGCTGGCCGTCAAGGAGAGCGGCAAGGGCTCGGTCCAGATCTCGCACAAGGACCTCCCGGCGCAGCTGCTGGCGGCGGGTAACGTCCGCGCCCGGCTCGTCATTGGCTCGTTTGGCTCCGCGCAGGGCTACGTGACGCCCGCGTCGGCGGCCGAGGGCCTCTTTGAGCTCGAGCTGCAGCACGACCCCAGCATGCCGGCGCCCTCTGCCGCGGCGCCCGAGCGCTACGCCAAAAAGGCCGAGATCCACCACGCGTTCCGCGCCGACCCGCGCTCGCCGCCCAAGATTGTCAGCCTCGTGTTTGTGCTGGCCGTGGCGGCAGCCGTGCCCGCGCTGTTTGGCGCGTGGCTGCTGCTGGGCGCCAACGTGGGCCACCTGGGCAAGGCGCTGGCCGCGGCGCCCGTCTCCCATGCGGCCTTTTTTGGCTCCATCCTGGCCATGGAGGGCGTCTTCTTCCTCTACTACACGACGTGGAATCTGTTCCAGATGCTGCCGGTGGCAGGCGTGGTCGGTGCCGTGGCTGTCCTGAGCGGGTCCAAGGCCCTCGGCGAGGTGCAGGCACGTCGCCTTGCCGGCGAGCGGTAGGGTCAGGTGGGAGTGATCAGGAGTGATCAGGAGTGGTGCAGTATAAAAAATAACCAGGCCGACGCGGAGGACGAGGCCGCCGGGTGGTGGTTGTAAATGTACATCAAAACACTGAACTGGGCGTGAGAGTAAAAGTGTCCAGTCTCGGGCAACCAGCTTAATGTCTCGAATTTGATCGAGACAATGCACGCAGTCTTTTTTAAAAAAATGTTTTTATTTTTTTTTGTCTGTAACTGTTCAGCATTGTTAGAACGTCGCTGTCCAGGTCTATTTACATGAATGGGACGAACGAATAACCAGATGGATAAACTAAATATACACTTCTACAAACAATACACACCATAAACTGACTGCGTTCCAGGACAGACGACACGGCCGCAGATACCGAATGTTTTCTTTTCTTTTACATCTTTACTCATCTGATTACATAATACGCGCTAGGCCTGTTGCTGCTGCATTCTGATTGGACGCCCGTCAAAACACAACAACACGCACGCTGTGCATGTCGACGGCCGCATCGATTCACAAGGCAATTAATTCGGTCTGTTTGTGAGCGACACAGAATCAATCCAGCTTCAACGTTGACCAGATTGCACACCTGTCTTTGCTGCATGGGACGTTGTCCGGCGTGTTTTGTTCTTTCCCTTTTCGGCCAGGACGCACCTGCCCCGGCTCCACAGTAAACACGGGCCTCTCTCCTGCTCTTTTGTTTTGCTTCGACTTCTCCACGACACGTCTCTCGCAACACCGCCTCAACCACGACGGGCACGACGGCACACTCTCTGAGCCTCTCTACCGCGGACGCGCATCAGCGGTGCATCCGGGCGAGCGTTGATTTCTGTTTATGACTGTATTGTTTTACGGCCCGCACCCGCAGCCTCTTTGTTTACTTTATTCTTCCACCCCCAAAAGGCGCGTCGACTCGCTTTTCCTCGTTTTCCTCGTGTTTCTGCATCCGCACCGTCTCGACGGCGACACGCGGTGACGCACACACGTCCGCGGCAATGGACTACCGCAGTGCCCCGGCGGCCAGCCGCGCCGGCGCCAAGCACCCGCGCCCGGCCGGCGACGCGCCCGGCGCCCTGCACTACGACTCGGACCGGTCGACGACCCTCGACAGCCTCAAGGACCTCATGGCGCTGAGCCAGCGCACCGGCCGGGCACGGCACGAGGACATCCTGCTTGCCGCCAAGAACGCGCGCGCGCAGATGCCCGCGCAGTTCCGCGAGCCCCCCTCGTCGACGGGCTCCCACGGCACCATCACGCAGAGCTCCATCCACCTCGACAGCGACCACGAGGGCCTCACGTCCGACTCGACGCCCTCGTCCTCCTTCTCCGTCGGCCCGGACGCCGAGTCGACGCGTGCGTCCGTGCACTACCAGCGCGGGAGCCACCGCGTGCGCAAGTCCACCGGCCGCTTTGGCAGGGACGGCGCGGACAGCAAGCGCACGGCCACCGACATTCTCGGCGGCGTCGTCAACACGTCTGCCCTCTTCCGCACGTTCAAGGAGTGGCGGCCCGACGACGCGACGGACACGGGCATCTACGAGGACGCAGACGCCCGCAGCCAGACACACGACCGCGACGCCGACTCCACGACCAACTTTGGCGTGATCGACGGCCTGGCGCGTTTTGACAAGGAAAACCGCGGCCCTGCGCCGTCCTCGTCCAAGCAGGCGGCGACCGGTGCTCTGCGCGATGCGCCTGCTCGGCGAAGCCGCCAGGTGCTGCAGCCCACCGTCCAAGACGGGTCGGATTTGTCCATTGCCCTGTTCGCGGCCGTTTCGAAGCCCAAGACTGCGGCTGCTGCTGCTTCGCAATCCTCGCCGCTGCGCAAGAGCTCGGCCCTCCGCGCTGCCAAGACCACGGCGAGCCAGAAGAAGCAGCAGGCGGTTCCCGAGACGGAACACGCGCCGCTCCTGGACGAGCTCTCTTCGCCCGAGACGTCTGCCGGCTCGCGCGAGGACATTGACCTCGGTATTCGGACCGTTGCTGCTCCCGTCCAGACCGCCGTCCAGACCGCCGTCCAGACCGCCGTCCAGACCGTGGGGCCGGCGCGAGCCAGCTCGGCACCGCCTGTTGCTGCAAAGACGGACGTCAACCCCGAGGCTACCAACCAGTCGTTTATTGTTCCGTCCAAGTCGTTCCCCCTGCTCCACAACCTCGTCACCGGCACGCTGCGGTTCACGCCCGGCAACTACTTTTACAGCAGGTCGATGGATGCGCAGCACAAGCACCGGCTTCCTGCGGGATCGCTGCCGCAGGACGAAAAGGAGATTTTTGTCGACATTGAGGCCATCCGGGAGGAGGTCAAGCGTCTGCAGGAGCACGACGAAATGCTCCAGAACGAGATCATCCAGGGCGAGATCAAGTACAAGGCCCTGCTTGAGCGGTTCTACAGCATGGCCCACAAGTCCTACGACAGCGGCTTTGCAGAGGACCATCCGCTGAAGGAGAGCCAGGAGCAGAATGATTGTGCGTGCAGTCCCCCCCCTTTTTTATTTTATTTTTTATTTTTTTTTTACACCCAACTAACCCACTAACCCACCAGTGCTGCAAAGCAAGATCCTCGAGCTGGAGGCAGACCTCGACATCCTCCACACGCAAAACGAGGAGCAGGCACAGGCCTCGGCCACCCTGGCCGCTGAGCGCGATGCGGCTGTGTCTCGCGCCGGCGCAGCAATCGAAAAGGCAAAGAAGCTCAGTGCTGACCTTGACGCTCTCCGGCAGCGCCTGGCCGCGTCCGCGCAGCGCCCCAGCCAGGAAGCACAGCGGCGTATCCAGCAGCTGGAGCAGATGGTGGCTGAGCGCGAGCAGGTGATTAGGGCCCTCAAGGACGAGCGCGAGGCCGCCAACAGCAGCCGGCGCGAAGAGCAGCGGCTGCACAAGGAGCACATTGCACGCATGGAAGCCGAGAAGCGGATGCTGAGCGGCGACCACGCCAAGTGCCACGACGAAAAGTACGCGCTGACGACGGCCAAAGACGCGCTGGCGCAGAAAAACACGGCTCTGAAAGAGAAGCTGCACGCGGCGCGGCAGCAGGGCAAAGACCGCGAGGCTGCCGTGTACACCATTGTCGAGCGGCAGCGGACGCAGATCACAAAGCTGCAGGTGCTTTTGCGCGACAAGGAGAAGAGCGTGCACCAGCTGGACGAAAACTTTCGCAAGCTGCGCGAGTCGTGGTCGTGCAAGGACGAGACCCTTTTGCGCATGACAGACGTCCTCGGCCAGGGCGACAAGGGCCAATCCAACAACAAGGCCGACGACGGCGACGACGACGACGACGACGACGAGTTGGACGTGGATGCAAACGACTTGTACTTTGAGGGCGTCGAGCACAACGACAACGCCAGCCACGGCCAGCACGAGGCCGATGCCGATGTCACGCAGAGCGACGACGGCGCGTCCGAATCGGGCCAGTCCGCTGTCGACCATTCCATGGACGAGAACATGACTTCGGCGTTTATCATCCCCGATCTCGACTTTCAGGCGGACAAGGCCGAGCAGGTCGGAGAAGAGGGCACAGAAGCCGGCCACGAGCTCGAGCGCGAGCTTGCACAGGTGCATGCCGCTGCCCGGCACGCCGCGGCAGAGGCGCAAGGGGCGTCCAAGGCGGGCAAGAAGACGGCGCTGCAAAAATCGGTCTCGTTCCAGACGACGGGCACCAACACGGTTCACCGCACGTCCAAGACGGCGTCGGCCTCGCACCTGGCCTCGGCTGCGGCGGTCTGCAAGCACAACCGTGTGAACTGCGTTGTCTGCTGCCAGAAAGCGGGCCCTGCTGGCGACAACGAAAAGGTGACTGTGGCTGTGCCGCGTCCGATCCAGGCAGGGCACGCCGGCGCCCAGTCGTCGCAAACAAACGGCGTCCTGCCGGACCCGGCCATGGACCCTGGCAGTGCGCTGGCGTACGTGATGAAGCTGCTCGACGACGAGCGCCGGCACTTGTGGATGCGGATCGTGGAGATGCGCAGACAGGGCGAGTCGGAGGAGGCGCTCAACGACAAGCAGCGGCCGCGGCGCGTGCTGCGCGAGGCCGAGGAGCTGTGGAACGCCTATGTGCTCAAGGTGGAGCAGCTCAACCGGCTGGACGACGTCCTCGAGGGCCAGCGGGCCGCCGGCCAAGACATGACGCGCGAGGAGATTGACGTGACCATTACGCGGATCCTGGAGGTGTAGAGGGAGTGGGCTCCCAAAGGCTGTGTCCTTGCAGTGCGTGCTTTGGGTGTTTCACAGCACATGGCCATGAAGCCTGGTAAAGGCGCTTTTGGGGTTTGTCTTTTTGTTTTTCTTTCTTTTTTTTTTTTGGCTGTACGGCTTTGAGATTACTGGTGTTTTGGTTTGATTGTTTTGGTTTGATTGTCAGTTCTTTATCGTTTTCTGTTTGCAGTATTATTTGGACGACTCATTGACCATTGGCGTTTCGTCTGCCGTTGTTTGATTCACGCTTGCTCGACCTCAACTGGACCCCCTGCCACGAAAGACGACAGCCACGCGCCGGGCCAGGCGTCGACACGGACGGCCCAGGGACCACAGCGAGCCCCAGGCGCCGAAGATGGCGGTCGTGCCGGTGCAGAGAATCAGGGGCGCATACTCGCCGACCACGGCGCTCGTCTTTGACGGGCCGTGCGCGCCGGCGGCCAGCAGCGCGCCGCTGACGGGGCCGCTCAGCACAAAGCCCAAGCCGCGGCCGCCCATCAGCATGCCAAAGACGAGGCCCGTGTTGGCCGTCTCGTCGCGGCGCTTCATGTCGTGCAGCACGGCGGACCAGGTGGACGAGAAGCCGCCGGCAAAGAAGCCGTAGGCCAGCACAAAGGCAACGAGCGTGGCCAGCGGGCTGCCGTGGAAGCTGGCCAGGGCGCTGACGTACCACAGGGCGAACACGGCCGCGGCCGAGCCGGCGGACGAGACGAGCACGACCGAGGTGGCGGGCATGCGGTCGCCGAGCATGCCCATGACCACGGCGCCCGGGACGGACGCCACGGAGAAGAGCGCCAGCAGCAGGGGGCCTGCGTAGGTGGCGAGGGCGGTGGACTGGGCGAGGCCGAGCGCGGCGGCGTAGGCCGACAGGTAGGTGGTGGGCATCTGGTAGCCGAGCGACTGGATCATGTTGCCGACCATGAGCATCCAGAAGAGGGGGCGGCGGAGGAAGACGAGCGACGAGGCGGCGGCAGCAGGCGGCGGCGACGACGACGACGACGACGACGACGGCGCGCCGGCCCCGGGCACGCGCGGACGCAGAAACAGCAGCACGGGCAGGGCCAGGACGGCGGACGCGACGGCCCAGGCGCGCAGCGTGGCCTCGACGCCGTAGCGCTCGAGCAGCACGGCCACCAGCAGCGGCATGCCGCCGCCGACGGCGCTCTTGGCCGCCCACATGACGCCGTACGCGAAGCCCTTGCGCTCGACGAACCAGCCGTCGAGGCACAGCGACGCGGCGCCAAACAGCAGCGCGCAGCCGACGGCATACAGCACGCCCTGCGTGGCGATGAGCGCGGCGGCCGAGGCGCTGGCGCTGGCGCCCGGCGCAGACGAGCCGGCGATGCTGGCCACGGCGACGACGAGCCCCAGCGGGCCGCACCACGGCTGCAGGCGCGGGAAGCGCGTCAGGGCCGCCATGACGACGGGGACGGCGAGATACAGGACGCCGGTCTGGGACGTGCCGATGGACGCGACGCTGCCGGGCGCGGCGTCGACGAGGCTGTGCGTTGCATAGTACTGGCGGAACACGCCGAAGGAGAGGGAATAGCCTGGTGGTGGTGAGTGGGAAAAGAAAAAAAAAGAAGGAGGGAGAGAGAGAGAGAGAGAGAGAGAGAGAGACAGCCTACCCCAGATGGGCGCCTGCGCAAGGGAACAGGCCGCCAGGACGAGATAGGCGTCCCGGCCACGGTCAGGCGGGGGAGCGGCGCGGGCAGGGTCCGTGGACGGCGGGGTGTCCTCCGTGTCGGCCCGGCTTGCTGCGGCCGGCTGCGGCGACCGAATGTCGAGTTCAATCGTTGCCATGGTGGATGTTGAAGAGAGGAGGCGTCGAAAAAGAAGAAGAAGATAAAAGAAGAAAAGACCCGTTTGTATGCTCTCATTGGCAGACGCCGCGGGGTTTTAGCGGGTGCGGCCGCTGCCAATACGAGGATGGCCTCCGACATCGCCAGTCTCGATGCGGAGAGCGAAAAGATCCGGCAAAGGAGATATCCAAGACTTGTCTGCAACGGGAAGACGGACACAGCGCGGCGGTGAAAACAAGATGGCGCGCATTGGTATCTGGGGAGTAACGGTAGTTTCCAAAATAGAAATTCCAAAAAATAAACAATTCAAAGAAAGAATCCCATAAATAAAAATCCCATGAATAAAACAGAGAAACCAAAAAAAGATAAAGGCCGTCTTCGTAAAGGACCTGACTTGCCAAACGGAATACCATCTATAAACGAAACATAAGATAAAGGCCATGGCCGGCCACAGCTGGCAACGTGGTGAAAGAGACAAAAAACAGGCCGCCTGCTCACTCTTCCAGCGGCATGGCATAGACATTCTCCTGCTCCCACTGCAGGTAGTCTCCAAGGTCGTGGCTCAGGTTGTATCCCATGGGCGCGACGTACTCTTTGCCGTCGGCGCCGCGCGTCATGATGAGGTCCGTCATGGGACTCTGCGGCATGCTCTCGTAGCTGGCGGCGCTGGCAAAGCTGGCGCGGGCGACGTCGACGGTGCGGGGCGCCGTGGCCGCCGGCGGAGGCCGGGACGCGGGCGGCACGCCCGGGGCAGACGCGGACGCGCTGCTGTCCCGGCTGCTGGCGCGTTCGCCGACACAGCTGCTGCTGCACCCCGAGCCGAGCGTGCCGATGCTGGTGCTGGTCGTCGTCCGGCTGTGGGAAGCGCCGCGTGCTCCAGCATCGGCGGCCGTCGTGTGGACGCTGCTGCCGGCCGCGTGCAGTGTGCGGTGCATGGACGGCGCGGCTCCCTTCTCTGCTGCCATGGCCGCCGCCGCCGCCGCCGCCGCGTTGGGGTGCACCCACTCCTTGTCCTCCTTTTCGCTCGTCAGCATCTGCTCCGAGCGAATGTCCAGCGAGCGGAACCACGCGGCGAGGCGGTCGGCTTCCTCGGCCTCGACAGCCGACAGCGGGCCGTGGTCGGCACTGTCGGGAAAAAACTCGCCGGCGCCGCCGAGAATGGCCATCTGGAACGCCGTCCAGTCGAGCGTCTCGTCGACCGTGGCAATGTTGGGGTGGCGGTGGCGGTGGCCGCGCTCGTACGAGCCGCGGCTGCTGGCGCGCGGCTCCTGCAGGTCGGCGCGGCTCAGCCGCACGGGGCCGTGGCGGTACGTCGGCATCACCAGCGAGAACGGCGTGGCCGCGAGGTACACGTAGGCCGCCTCGTCGCGGTGCTGGGGCATGGTCGACGCCGCAGCCATGGCTGCCTTGGACGGCGCCGCCGACGCGACGGACGCGGCCGCCGCCCCCCTCCCGGCCGGGACGACCGACGCCGGGGGAAAGAAAAAGGTCGACTTGGGCGTCATCCGGACCGGCGGGGGCGCGCGCGGCCGGCTGTGGCGGTCGACGTCGGTCACCGTGACCTGCGGGATGGGCCGCGGGCGCGGTGGCGCTGCTCGTCCCAGGGGCGACACGGGGGGCGACACGGGCGCGTTCGGCGCCTCCTCGCGTCCCTCTTGCGCCCGCCTCCGGCGTTCTCTGTGCTGCGCCACGGACGACGCAAACAGGGCCTCTTCCTCCTCGACGGGCAGCAGAACAGACACGCGGACGCCGGACGCGCCGATGCGGCTGGGCAGGTCTTGCATGTGGAAGGGCTCGATGGGCGTGGTGCTGTCGTCGTGCTCGTCGGGCTCGTCGTGCTCGTTGGGTGCGTCGGCGTCGGGCTCGTCCGGGGCACCGCGCAGACAAAGATCGCCTGTCGCGGCAGCGTCGCCGTCCGCCGGGTCCTCGTCGAACCACACCATCTGCGAGGCAATGTGCGGAGGCATGGGAAGAACAGGAAGAACAGGAAGAACAGGAGGAACAGGCGGGGGCAAGCACGGCACCGGCGCAGGCGTGACGGGGGTTGGCTCCTCTGCGGCGATCCGGTTGCCGTGCGCGTCGACGGGCGAGACGTCGTCGGGCCCGAGCGGGCTGACCTGGGCCTCTTCTTCCTCGCACTCGACGAGCGTCTCCAGCGGCGCGGCGCCGGCCGCGCCCGTGCCGGCCTTTTCCAGCGTGTCCGGGGGATGCTCGGGAGCGTGCTGCTGGAGCTCGTCGATGAGCGCCTGCTCGGCGTCCAGCAGGGCCTGCTGCTGCTTGCGGTCCTGCAGCGCGCGCTTCTCCTGCGCGTCCTCGTCGTCCTGGCGCTGCTGTGCCCGTTGCCGTTCTTCGGCTTCCTGCTGCTGCTTCTGGGCCAGCGCGCGGCTCTCGCGGATGGCCTGCAGCTTCTCAAACGGCAGCGTCTCGGTCACCTCCATGCGGCTGAACAGCCGGCCGCTGAAGAGGTCCGTGACGTTGTCCGGCAGCGTCCAGCGCGAGCCGCTGCCGCTGCCGCTCATTCCTTGCGGCGGCTGGTTCTTGGACGAGGGCGGGCCCCTGTCTCGCGTGCGCGACGTCTTTTTCGAGCGCTTCCGGCGGATGCGCAGGGCGGCGTCGGGCAGGCCCTTGTTCAGCTTGAGCGGCAGGAAGCGCGTCTGCTTCTTGGGCGAGGGCGGCGGCGCCGCACCGGCTGCCGCGAGCCGCGGCGATGGCGACGCACTCGGCGCCGGGGCGACGCGCGGCTGCGTAAACGTCGGCGTCGTGCACGCGGCCCGCAGACCAGCGCCGTCCGCGGTGCCGTCCGCGGCGTCCGGGCCCGGGCTCATGCTGCCGGCCGGGGCCAGTTCGGGCGTCCGGCGCCGCAGCAGCTCCGCTTCTTCGGGCGCAAGAGCCAGCGCCTGCAGCAGGTCAATGCACGATTCTGTGTCTGTGTCGGTGTCTGTGTCGGTGTCTGTGCCGGCGTCTGTGCCGGCGTCTGTGTCTTTGTCTGTGTCTTCGTCTGCGTGTGACTGCACAGACGCTGCAGCGCTGCCCCGGCCGGCGGGTCCGGCCGGCTTTGCGTCGAGGGCAACGCCGCTGTCCTGCTTGCCGTCGGGCGCCCGCGTCTGCCCGCGGTAGAGGGGACGCAGCGCGGCGCCGGCCTTGCTCTTGCTTCCGGACGCGGCCCGCTGCTTCCACGAGCCGCGCGTTGCAAAGTACGACGACACGCGCGGCGGCGGCGGCGGCGGCAGGGCCTTGGCGAGGAGATGCGGCGAGAGCGGCGGCCGGGCGGGCGGCGGCTTGCGCGAGGGCACAATCGAGGACAGGGGGATGGTGGAATAGAGAGAAAGGGCGGGTGGTGAGCCCAGCGACGCGGTGCCCGAGGACGAGGGCGACGACGATGCTGCTGCCTCGCCAGCCCGCCCGGCACCGCGCAGATCCGCAGCGCCATCTCTGCGCGGCAGCCGCCTGCCCGCCCCTGTCGTCTGCGTCTGCGTGGCCTGCTGCCTGGGGGCGTGACGCCTGTCGCCGTCGAGACAAAGGCCGTTGTTGTCGGTTTGGCTGTTTGCGGCAAGCGGCGCGCAGGTGGCGGCAGGCGCTGCTTTTGGCGGGGCTGCGCCTTCCTCGTGCCCGCTGCCGCGTCTGCTGGCCGCCTCGCTCCTGCCTCTTCTTTGTTCGTCGCGCCGGGTCGCTGCTTCTCGCAGACGGTGGTGGCGGTGGTGCTGTTGGCTCTTGCCGCTTTTGGCGCCATGCCTCCCTTGACTGCGTTGGCTCCCTTGGCTGCCCACACGGCGGTGCCGGGCCTTTTTCTCTCTGTCGCCGCCGTTTTCGTCGTCGTCGTCGCTGTCGTCGTCGTTTTGGCTCGCCGCCGCGCTCTTCTCCCCTCGCTGCTCGCCGGAGCGCCGTGCCGGCCGCGCGCTGGACCTCGGCGCCGGCCGCGGCGGAACGACAATCGGCTGCGGAATCCGCCGGTTTCTCTTGCGCGGCTGCGGCTGGGCGAGGCTTTCTTTTGCCGTGTCCCCTGCGGCTTCGCCGTCGCCGGGCGCGGGCGTGGCTGCCGACGTTGCCCCCGCGTGTGCGCTGGCGGTCCTGGGCGGCTCGCTGCCCTCGTCCATGCGCAGCCGCAGGCTGGTGGCCGCCGCCGCCGCCGCCGCCGCCACGACGCTCTTGATGCGGTCAATCTCCTCCTGGCTGAGCTCGTGGTCGACGCTGTCCGTCAGGCCGCGCTCCGCCTGCGGCGTGGTGATGCTGAAGCTGCTGTCGGGCGGATAGACGGTGCTGGCGGTGCTGCCCTGGCTGCCGCGGCTGCCGCGGCTGCCCTGGCTGGTGGTGCTTCCGCGGCTGGCACCCCAGCCGCCTCCGCTGTCGTTGCTTCCGGTGCTGCCGCTGCTCTGGCGCTTGGAGCTGAGACCGTCGTCGGCCGTCTCGTCGCCAGCCAGAGACAGGCCGCGGGGCGACGAGAACAGCTTGCGGATGCTGAAGCTGTTCCGCGACGGCATCGTGGGGAGCCGGCCGCAGGCGCAGTCGTTGCAGAGAGAGACAGAGACACCGCAGGAAATGGTGCGTGCTGGGGTATGCAATACACTCGCGTAGCCGGATGGAGACAGGATGATGAACAAGAGAAGGACGGCTGTCAATCACACTTTACATGTTTGTTTCTGGCAAGACAGTTCTGGGGGAATAGATTGGGGCCGGGGGAGGGGGCAGCTCTGTTTGTCTTATGTTGCTCGACGGCAAACGTGCACAGGGGAGAGGCTGGGCGGACAGAAAGAGAGATGAACGAGCGTGCGGTTTTGGGGTAAGTAAACAAAATATGACAGATTCACCAGAGCCGGGCTTTCTGTTGGTGCTGACCAGGAGAAACTGCAAAACGACGGCCTAGAGATTCAGAAAAGGCACAAGAAAACACAAAAGACAAAAGACAGAAAAAACGCACAACAACAGAAAGCAGCGTGAAAGAAAGAGGCCTCGCTGGAGAAAGGACGCTCGCCCGGGCTACAGAAGAGACGGTGCCACAAGGCCAGGGAGCAACCGAGTGGCTGCGAGACACGCGGGCTATGTGGACGCCGTGAAAAGCGTCGCTGGTCCGGACGGCTCGCTGTCGAAATAAACTTGACGGCCTACACTGGCTTACTTGAAAGAGGCAAGAGCGCATGGGAGGGAAAGAACCACGGGCAAGACGCTGGGGGCGTGGTACAGACTCAGCCCTCGACCACCCAAGCAGAGACACTCGAGCAATGCTGGAGCGCGGAGCACAGGCATTGGGGCGTCTCTCCCGGTCGCCCTCGTCTTTTCCGTATGATGCCCGGAAGCAAGGATGCCATTCTGGCACGCCGACGTGCAAGTCCAAAACGGAGCGAGTGCCCACTTTTTAGGCCTCGCCTAAGCCTAGCAGCCGCTGAAATAGCGCGCTTACCCGCTAGCTCCCGCTCAATAGCACGAGCTGAAGACGACGCATGTGTCACATTCGCGCTCTGTTGACACCTTTGGTTGACAAAAACCAAGTCGCTGTCTCTTCCTGCTCAGCATCCTACCTGCAGGCCGCAACGGCCAAGAAGCCGACGCTTCCAGCGAGCCAGCTGTCTCTCGTATGTCGTCACCAGCCGCTACAGCCTGGATGCACTGCAACGGTGCGCAGATGCGGTGCAGCCCTCCTGTCTGGGGTGTCTCCATCTGCTTGTGGTTGACCGTGCTTCTTGACTACTTGCATGGGATAGGAAGAATGGAAGCAGAGGGAAGGCAATCTGAAGGTAAAAAGCAAAGAGAAAAGAAAAGAAAACAAAGTATTGTTCGTCTTTCGTCTCGCAGGTAACTATTGAATACGTGGACATGACGGACATGACGGACATGCATGCAGACAGCCGTCGAGCTCCCCGTCAAAGTCTGCCCTCCACGCGACAGCACGTCTCTGTTCCCTTCTAGAACAGCGGTGTGCCTCTTGTCCCCTGGAATGCACATTTTCTCGAATCGATCTGCACCGGCGTATAGAAGAAAAAGAAGGCCCGGCTTGACGGAGATGTGCACCAGCGACCATCGTCTTTTCATGCGCACATGTGTCCCGTATACGAGTCCTGTGCTGCCTGTCCACCACCCCAAGCACGGCCACGGCATCCATCACGGCCACAGTCTGGCCAGGCTTGGCAGAGGGGCGAGATGAACTGTGCGTCGTAGAGCCAGCCGTCCTGGCGCTGCGTCAACGCTCCGCGGCACCAACAGCCAACAGCACCGTCTCCCGCCTCGCCCTGCTCACGGCCGTAAATAGAACGCCACAGCTGTACGACCTGGCCCCAAGAACGCCTGCACGACTGAGACCGGGGCATGTCGAGCCAAAGCAACGGCGTCCGTGAAAAGTGGCCGCTGCGCCCTCGAGACTTACGGCCCTGGACACGTGAGGCCATGTCGTCTGCCTGCTTCTCATTTACGCGGGCAGCCTACAACTGTCACGGTCAACAGACAGCTGTGCCGCGTCGCCTCGCTGATGCCCTGGGGCATCACGGTCTTGGCCTGCCCGCCAGGCAACGGACAGCGGACATGCCATCTCTCAAGGTGCCTGAACGTGCCACGAAATCACCGAAAGGACAGGCGCTAGGACGAGGGCCGTTCTCGAGATGCGTAGGACAAACACGGCGGCGACAAGGCGAGCCCAATACGGGAAGATGCGGCGCAGGAATGTCTGAGAGCAGGGGTGTTGCCAAGACCCAAGACGGCAGAGGGGCCGGAGAATTGCGAGCAAGAACACTCATGGGCTGAAAACAGATACGAGGCCTGTTGTGAGGTCGAGGAGACACGTATATTATGTAAGCCCAGCCAGCGCCGACACCGTTGAAGACTGAAAAGAAAAAGGCACAAAATCCAAAACTCCCCCGAGGACCTAGACGCCAGATCAAAGGCACCGGGACCATGCAACACGTCAAGTGCAGGGAAGGCGAGAACAGGGAAAGGGACGGGTGAATGTGAAGGGGTAGACCGGGGCAGAAGCCTTGACGCCGTATTCAAAAAAGAAAAAAAAAAAGGAAAAGACAGGGAAAAGAAGGGAAAAGAAAAGAAAAGAAAAGAAAAAGTACCAGACGCCAACCATACGCTCGCCAAAACCCATGTCCGACCGGAACGAAAGCAAAATTGCCAGCCCCTGCCCTGCATGCAGCCGAGCTGTGTTGTCCGTGGAAGGGGGGAAGAAGAACCAAAGAAGACAGAGCCCCTGCTCATTGTCTGTTTCTTGTTTCTTCTTGGCTTCCGGAAGGATCGTAAAGGATCAACAACAGCGCATTCGCGGGGGGGGGATAGAAATAGAAAAGAAAAGAAATACGACAACAAGGTGAGAAGACGGCAGGCTGCAGCGGCTGAGGCAAGCCACCTCCTTTCTCCCCTTGACCGCCCTTCAGTCTCTCCACCACTCGTCGTCGTCGCCCTCTTCCTCGTCGACCCCGAAATGCACGTACTGCGCGTGCTGCGCCGTGGACGCGGCCAGGCAGCTGGACGCCGCGCGCTGCGGCGCGAACACAAACCGCGCCACCTGGCCCTGCTCAAAGTCGTAGAGCGTATCGTGGAGCGCCCCGTGCCGGGCCTCTGGGGCGTCTGCGTGGTGCACGGCCTCGGCGCTCTCGGCAAACGGACGGCCCGAGAACATGCCGCGGTCGTCGTCATCGGCAGCGGCGTGTGTCTCGCCAAGAGAGCGGTAACGAGGCGAGCGGGACGGCCCTCCGAGGCGGAGCAGGCGGCGGACGCGGCCACTGGCGCTGCGCTCGAGGCTGAGGCTGCCCTCGCCGGCGCCCTGGGCCTGCCCGCGGCTGTTTCTGCGGCTGCGGCCGGTGGCCTGGGCCAGACGGCGGGCCGAGGACCCCAGCCTGGCCGTGCCGTGCTTGCAGGCCGACCAGGCGGCGCTCGTGGCGTGCTTTGCGTGGGCCATGGACGCCGAGACGACGGACGCCGACGACGCCGACGAGGCGGACGACGCGATGGACCGGGAGCGGCTTCCATGGCTCTTGCTGGTCGAGCCGGTGCCGGCCGGCATGAGCTTGAACGATGCCATGGAGGAGATGTGAAGGGAAATGGCGAGACGATCCAATATCATGAAAAATTTGACGAGCAAGATAACTGTCTCTCTTCAAAACGAGCGGTGATGCTTTCAACCCCTTCTCATGAAACGACTCGGCTTGGATATATATACCCGATCGCGAAACACTCGCCTTCAGCTCTCAAAATAATGCATTCCTCAACCGCCCGCCCCTCTGCTTTCCCGCCTTTCTCCAGCGCGGCGTGGCACGTCCTGGCACGTCCTGGCACGTCCTGGCACGTCCTGGCACGTCCTGGCACGTCCTGGCACGTCCTGGCACGTCCTGGCACGTCCTGGCACGTCCTGGCCCGTCCTTTTTTCCTTTCGTTTCTTTTATCGCCCTGCGTTTCCTTGCCCCAAAACGCGCCGGCACAGGGGAGAATGCTGATGGCGGCAGCATTCCAGACACAGCCGGCCTGCCCATTCCACGCACAGCCATTCTCCATTCTCCATTCTGCCCAGTAAACGTGCTGGCCTCGCGGGAGAATTGGCCAAGCATAGGCTGGGAGGCAAGAAAAAAAAAAAAAAGAAAAAGAAAAAAGGCGGGGCGCCAGAAGCTGAAACGCACCAGATGCTCACGTATGGGTTTCATTCGTCTAGCCTCGCTCACACGGTCAATGCGGATGCACGAGCCGGGCGGCAATGCGCGATGTGAGCTCTTGTCAGGCCTCGCTGTCCATCCGCAGGGCTCCTTTCTCTTGCCTCCGTCATGCCACCGCCGGGCATGTCCAGCCGCATCCACAGCTGAGAGCACGTGGCTCTACAGCTTGTCGTCTTCGCCGTTGCCCTCCCCCTCCCCCTCGCTCTCCTCGTCCGACATAAAGGGCACAAACGTAAAGTGAAGCCACTGCATGCCGCCGCCGCTCCCGACGCCCGGCCCGCCCGCGCCGCCCGCGCTGCCGTCCATCTCGACCATAAACTGCAGGCTCAGCACGCCCTGCCGGTCGCCGCGGATGCTGACCTTGCTGGCGATCCGCATCGCCTCCGTCGCCGACTTGATCAGGTCGAACTTGAAGCTCTGCGACCACGCCTCGCCCACCGTGATGGACTCAAAGAGGCTGCGCCCGCGCGAAAAGTCCACGCTGGCGCTGCCCAGCGGCCCGTGGCTCGACAGCCGCAGGTAGGGCTCGCGCGGCGTCACGGCCAGCGTCAGCAGGTTCGGCGAGGCCGGCGCCAGCTCCACGAGCGCGTCCAGCAGCCAGCGCGGCTGCATGATCATCTTGAACAGGAGATTGTCGCGGTCAAACGGAATCGCCTCGAGCGCTTCCGGCACGTACGTCGCGAGGTTGCACGTGGTCTTGACGGACGCCTCCTCGAGGATGATGCCAAACGGCGCGCCCTCCTCCACGTACGAGATGCTGCACGTCCCCGGCATGCCCAGAATCTGGTGGCTGAACGCGTCCGTCCCCTGCTGTCGCCCACCACCACCGCCGCCGCCGCTGCCGTTCATCCCGCCGGCTCCGCCTCCGCCCCGCAGGCCGCGGTAGCTGTCGGGGTCTTGCTTGATCTGGCGCGAGGGCGCGTCGGCAACACCAAAGATCTGGAGCGCCTCGAGGAACGCCGGCAGCGAGATCTGGAACGTCGCTGGGAGGGGGCCGTCGTCTTCGTCGTCGTCATTGTCGTCGATGTCGCCGCCGCCGGCCGCGCCCGCGCCTCCGCCTTGTGGCAGGTTGAGTGCATATGTCGCAAACATGGATTTGCTAATGGATGCCATGCCTGCAGGTGTCGGTCAGCAACAGCTTGGATAGCCTCAGCGGCGCCCATGTGCCACAAAAGCAGACAGACGCACCCTGCATGACGCGCGTGTGGTCGGCAATAAACTTGATGCCGTCGTCGGAGATCTCCACGTGGACCTTGTTGGAGAAGCTGACACAGCGGAGCAGCTGGTAGATGGGCCGGGTCGATGTGGCCATCGCCCGGAAAAGAGGAGGCGGTGCTGTCTCCATGGTGGTTGAAGTAGACGGGGACACTGCTGTCAAAGAGGTAAAAAAGAAAGAGAAAAAAAGAAAAAAAAGCAGAAAATAGCAAATGCGGTGATTAAAGGCAAAGCAAAGCGACAAGTGGGCAAACAAGAGCCCTTTATATTAATACAAGCGTGGCCTCCACGCTCCCTATTCCGTGCGGACGGCCCGTTTCTTCGTTCTTGACGAACGCCTTGGTTGAGAGGCAAAAGGTCTACACATAGACACCGACTGCGCAAAACATGTACACGACGCCGACCCTGGGAGCACGCAGACATGTCAGCAGCGACACAGAGCCACAAAATAGACAGAGGGGGGAGAGACAGCCGCCCTGCTTGCCGCGGAAAGACGTACGCAATAGCCAAGGATGCCGGAAGGCCGAGGGCGGCGACGCTGGCGAGCGACCGGTCTGCATGGTTAGCGGCCAGCAGAAACCCCAAGAGCGCGAGCTCGACATACGCAGCAGGAAGCTCCCCGTCAGGCCAAAGCCCAGGAGCAGCAGCGAGAACCCGACAAAGAACTGGCTTCCCTTGCCAACAGAGGGAGTAAAGGGACTGCCCGACGCAGTTTGCCAGAGCTCATGCAGCGAAGAATCCATGTATCTGGATGGCGGGCGGCCCAAAAAAAAGGAGAAAAAGGGGAATACAGAGTCGACAGGAGGGGCGGCTGGACGGCGGAACTGGGTGCGGTGGTGAGGGCTCTTTGGTGTTTGACGTTGCGGTTTCGTACGTGGAGGCAGCTCGACAATTGGTAGCTTCAGGAAAGTACACGTTCGCGTCCAGAACAGGGCAAGCGCGTTCTGTCTCCTTAGCGCGTTTCTTCACGTGATATGATTAGTCACCCATCGCCACTGTATTACGCCACTCCCTTTACCTCAAACTCCCGACCCAACGCATCGACGAGTCCGTCGCCACGACGCAGCAATGGACCTTGCATCGGCAGAAACGGCCGAGGCCGTCGCCAAGATGGAAGAGAGTAGTACGTGCAGGCGTCGTCGTCCTCCCCACGGTCTCTGACTAACCACGCGCCCGACGCAGGTGCAAAGCGCAAGGCCAGCGAAGACCCGGCATCGCCGTCGGACACGAAGCGCATCAAGCGGAGCGACTCGAGCGAAGCGGTCGACGTCGGCGGGGTCGGGCGTGCTGGCGGGGCGGCTGTGGGCGATGCGCCGGCCGAGGACGGCGCGGACGACGCGGACGACGCGGATGACGCAGACGACGCAGACGACGCGGACGACGCGGACGACGCGGACGAGACCAAAGCGGAGCCTGGCGACGAGAACAACGACAACGCCGACGACAACGAAACGGCCGACGGCGGCGCCAAGCCGGCGGCGCCCGTCGAGGTGAAGCCGATTCCGTTCCCCGAAAAGCCGGCGGTGGTCGAGGAGCGCACGGGCGAGATCGAGTTCCGGGTGGTCAACAACGACGGCGAGAAGGACAGCTTCATCATCCTGACGGGCCTCAAGTGCATCTTCCAGAAGCAGCTCCCCAAGATGCCCAAGGACTACATTGCGCGGCTGGTGTACGACCGCACGCACCTGTCGATTGCCATTGTCAAGAAGCCGCTGGAGGTGGTGGGCGGCATCACGTACCGGCCGTTTCGCGACCGCAAGTTTGCCGAGATTGTGTTTTGCGCCATCTCGTCGGACCAGCAGGTCAAGGGCTACGGCGCGCATCTCATGTCGCACCTCAAAGACTACGTCAAGGCCACGAGCCCCGTCATGCACTTTCTCACCTACGCCGACAACTACGCGATTGGCTACTTTAAGAAGCAGGGCTTCACCAAGGAGGTGACGCTCGACAAGTCCATCTGGATGGGCTACATCAAGGACTACGAGGGCGGCACCATCATGCAGTGCTCCATGCTGCCGCGCATCCGCTACCTGGAAATGGGCCGCATGATGCTCAAGCAGCGCGAGTGCGTGCAGGCAAAGGTGCGCGCCTTTTCGCGCTCGCACATTGTGCACCAGCCGCCCAAGGAGTGGAAGCCCGGCCCCGGCGGCGTGCAGCCCATCGACCCGCTGTCCGTCGAGGCCATCCGCGCGTCGGGCTGGTCGCCCGACATGGACGAGCTGGCGCGCCAGCCGCGCCACGGGCCCAACTACAACCAGCTGCTGCACCTGCTCAACGACCTGCAGAACCACCAGAGCGCCTGGCCCTTTTTGGTGCCCGTCAGCCGCGACGACGTGGCCGACTACTACGAGGTCATCAAGGAGCCCATGGACCTGAGCACCATGGAGTCCAAGCTCGAGGCCGACCAGTACGCAACGCCCGAGGACTTTATCCACGACGCCAAGCTCATCTTCAACAACTGCCGCAAGTACAACAGCGAAAACACGCCGTACACAAAGTCTGCCAACAAGCTGGAGAAGTTTATGTGGCAGCAGATAAAGGCCATTCCCGAATGGTCCCACCTTGACCCGTGAGGTGCTGTCGGCGTTTTTTTTGTGTTTTTGTCTTGCACATGGTATTGTCATTGTTACCAGTCTGGGTTTATGAGCGTTGCTGCGAGGCTTTCTGCGAGGTTATCAACGGGGAGGACAGGCTATACCCATCCACTGTCAGTATTTTTGGACATGTCGGCTGATTGGATGGCAAGGAAATACGGTGTTATCAGGCTTTGCTTTGTTACGAGAGAACAAACCACACCCTTTTTTACGACAGCGGTGCTTCTGCTTTTTCGGTGCTTCTGCTTTTCGTTGGAATAGCCTGATTTATTTCTCGATAAGGAGCGTAAACGCAACGTAAACGCAACGTCAACACAACGTAAACAAACGCAAGCGAACGTAAACGAACGTAGGTCTAAACATGGAAATCCAAGTGTGGAAATAGAAAGGCAGCGTTCAACGGACACGGCTGTCGCTGACCTGCCAGCCAATGGGTGCGACATGGTAGAATAACAATGACAAACAAAGACAGGAATAAAAGCAGTGGCTTGATGCAGCACAAAACTCCTCCCAAAACCACAAAAGAAGACAACGCCGTGGATATTGAAGCAGGCCAAGGACATGCAGCCCGCGGCATGCAGTCCGCGGGTATGCCGCAAGGGAAAAGCACAAACGAGAAAAGTGCCGAAAACGCCGACCCTGGGTTTACTGGTGCGGGAGACGGAGGTCGGACACCGTCGGCCGCCAGTTCGAGGAGCGTCGTGGGCTCCGGCCGTGGTGCCGGCCTCGCGAAGAGGGAGCAGACGATGTGCCGGGCGGAGAGGCGGCAGCCGGCGCAGCGAGGGCCTCCAGGGGCGCCGCAGCTGCTTCCTGGCCGTTTTCGCTTTCGAGCGTGTGGCGCAGGACCTCGCGGAGGAACTCGGGGACCTTATCCCAGTCGCCGAGCTGTGCGGAGTGCAGGATCTGAGACGGTACAATGGTGGCGTAGGCCATCTCGACGCTGTCGGTGGTGGTGGCGATGGTGGTGGCCTGGGCCGTGGGCTGCGGGTTCGCTGCCTGGACGGTGTACTGCGAGTGCACAAAGGGCAGGTCGGTGTGCTGGGCAACCATGTCGAGGTCTCCTGACTCAATGGCGTTTTTAAGCCACTGTTCCCAGTCCTCGTCCAGCGGCTGCGACGTGTCACCGGCGTTGTGCGCGGCCACGCGCTCCCTCAGGCGCTCGTTCAGCTGGAGGCCGATGCTCTGGCCCAGGCCGTCCTCGCCATCCTCCAGGGTGCCGTTGGAAGCATCGCTCATGGGCGCGTCCTCGCCGTACATGGCCGGCGGTCTTGCAGCGCGCAGCATGGAAGCCGGGACTGTCGCAGGGCCGATGGCCGGGTCGACAGCAGGGTCGACGGCAGGGCCGCTGACAAGGCAGGGGTCGCCGCGGCGCGCTCTCCGCTCAAAGGCCGGCGGTGCGTACGCGGCCGTGGTCCAGCCGTGGCCGTACACCACGCGGGGCAGGTCGTCGGGCGCGCTCTCGACGTGTCTGTAGTCGGGCATGCCGTCGGCCGCGGTGTCCTGGATGACAATGTTCTGTTCCTTTTCATAGCGCTCCTTGGCCCAGCGCGTGCCCTCCCACTTTGTTAGGTTGCCAATCTCGGACGGCGTGAGGCGGAGAGCGTCAAACGCCCGGAACAGGCGGCGGTGCCACGGCCACCGGCTCAGGCGGATGCGGTGGATCGGGTTGCTGTAGTCGAGGCCGGGATACTTGGCCTCTTGCGTGTCCAGGTGGCCAAAGAACGAGTGCACCTCCTGGCGCACTTCAAAGACGAGGAAGCGCGTGAGGATGCCGGTGAAGTTGGGGGGGTCCGAAGCCTTTGGCCGCGGGAGCATGTGCTCGTACACGAGCTGGTCGATCATGGGGCGCTTCATGGCGTTGGGGGGTTGGAGGGGGGGATGCAAGAGGCAAGCCTGGACGTGGACGGGACAAGACAGAAAGCCGCCTGGCGAAGACGTTCGCCTGGCCCAAGGTTCTCACGGGCGAGCTCTTTTTGAATGCGCGAGGCCAGAAGCCAGTCGTGTGTCCAGATAAGTATCCGTAAGTGAATGCGAGCGCGGATAAAAGAGACACCTGACAGACAACGCAGTCCAGACACCCTGGAACGCGGAAAGGGGGCGGGGTTGGCAGGGATGTCTCTCGTGGGCGATGACACAAAGAGGAAGAAGAGAGAAGAAACGGGAGGGGGAGCGCGGACGCACAGCAGTGGTAAATAGAGGGGAAAAGAGCCAAAAGCCAAAAGAAACAAATCCAATAAAAATGTCTGGCGAGGAGGTCGGCCGGAGGAGGCGCCAGCGACGTGACGGGGTTGCGAGGAGACCCAGGCACGCTTTATACGACGGTCACGACCCGGCGGAGGCGAGACGGAAGACGGAAGGAGGACGTGGGAGGGCGTGTTGTTGTCGCGGACAGGGTTGTCTGGGCGGACAGAGGGGGAGGAGGACGAGGCCGAGAGACGCTGGGGGACGCGACCGGCCTGGGAAGCAGCCAGAGACACAGGCACGGAAGCCGCGACGGACACAAATGTACGAGTACGAGTATTACGTGTGGCATGGCCAAGGCCCGGTCGTGTTTTTTCGTTTGCTCCCAAAGCAGAAGGAAGCGGGAAGAGCAAATCAAGAAGGAGCATCTTGGGGGCCAGGCCCGGCTGTGGCCTGGGCACGGCTGGCCCGGCCTGGTCCACGCCTCGCAAAAGAAAACAAAGAGGAGGCGTACATGCGAGGCAGGAACGACTTGCAAAAGGGCACGCCTTGTGGGCACGCCTTGCAAAGGGCAGCCCTTGCTCTTTCCTCTCGCTTGTTTCGCGGGTTCGTGCAGCTCCTTCCCTCATTGCGCTGAAATACGACGCATCGCATCGCGTCTTTTTGACGAGCGGCCAGGCCACAGCAGTGCGTCCACCCAACAGGAAGAGGGACCGGGGCCGAGCGAGCAGGACGCGGGCGGAGACCAGAAGCGAACAGAGCGAAAAGCGGAAAAGACCAAAATTGGGAAATGTGACGGGAAATGGTTGGCTGGGAACGGCCAGACAGACGCAGCACCAGAGTCGAGATGCACTAAACCGCCTGCTTCACAGCAACAGGCAAATGAGAGGCTGTTGTTGGGTTTGCGGTGATGCGGCCAGGCGGGCGGCCTGCCAGCCGACCCGGCCAAATGAAGCCAAGTGACGGGGAACTGAGAAAGGAAAGAAAAAAAAAGAAGGGAAAAATGGCCTCAGAATCCGTCGATAGGACTGATCGCCAAAAGGAATGCTGGATTCAGAGCTTACTCGTGCTAAATTGGCCGCGGCCGGGCCAGGCCACCGGGCCGCGTGTTCTATTCTCTCTTCCACCTGATCATCCGGAGCAGCAAAGGCGGGCGGTCAGCGTGGCCGTGACGGGGGAGAAACGAGACTGTTACGAGCAACGGAAAAAAAGAAGAAAAGAAGAAGAAAGAAGAAGAAAAGAAGAAGAAAAGAAGAAGAAGAAGAAAAGAAGAAGAAAAGAAGAAGAAAAGAAGAAGAAAAGAAGAAGAAAAGAAGAAGAAAAGAAGAAGAAAAGAAGAAGAAAAGAAGAAGAAAAGAAGAAGAAAAGAAGAAGAAGAAGAAAAGAAGAAGAAAAGAAGAAGAAAAGAAGAAGAAAAGAAGAAGAAAAGAAGAAGAAAAGAAGAAAAGAAGAAGAAAGAAGAAAAGAAGAAGAAAAGAAGAAAAGAAGAAGAAAAGAAGAGCAAATCGCCCGGTCTTGTGGCTTCAGCTGGACGTTGCTCACTTTGCCCATTCGGTCTCACACGTCAGAAAAAGCGAATTGCACGCACACCGCCATGGCCGGCCCTTGTGTCGCCGTCTGCGGCCTTCCTGATAGTGTGTTGTGGAGAAAATGACCTGCGTCCGAAGCGGCCGGGCCTGCTTGCCACGTCCCTGATGCTGGTCCTCTGCGTGGCTGGAAAGGCCTCAAGTTTTTTTCTTTGAACTTGCGTGAATTTCCACCCTGCCTTTTGCAAAAGACGCGGGCGTTTCTTTCTTGGCCGGCCGCTTCGCCGGCGGGCAGTTCCCGGCCGACTTGCACGGCCTGCCCGGGCAGAACGCAATGCTTGCTCCTTTGTTTTTGTCCTTTTGGACTCGCCCCAAGAACGATTTGAAAAAATGCATAGATGGCCGGCCAGCAAATCAATATCGCGATAGAAATATATAACAAGATATATAGTGTGTGCGCGTGTGGTGTGTTCGTAACGTCGTGATAAACGATTCAAGAGAAACCCAAAAAAAAAGAAAAGAGAAAAAAGAAAAAAAAAGAAAAAAGGACTGCCCCCAAATACATGAAGCAGGCCACCAAAGACCCAAACCAAGGGAAACCAGCCCCGAATCAACGTAAACGCACATGCCACGACAGCAGCACCCTGCTCGGGCAAGGCCACCAACCAAAGCTGTTCTGTCGTCGAAAACGTAAAGTGGCCAACGGCCACATGCTGCACCTATCGGTCAATATCAGCAGTGCTGATCGGCCGCTTAAGCGGCTCCGAGCGCGGCGGGTGCCGGTCACGGTCTCTTTCGCGGTCACGGTCGCGCCGGCCACCTCGATACTCTCTCTCCGGATCGTCGTCGCGATCGGCCTCCCGGTCTCTTTCGCGGCTCCGGTCCAGGCTTCTGCTCTTCTTTCTTGGCTTTGGCACATCGCGCGAGCCGCGGTCACGCACGTACGTTGCGTCCCGCTCGCGGTCGCGGTCGCGGTCACGGTCACGGTCGCGCTCGCGGTCACGGCGGTCCGTATCGCGCTCGCGCTCCCGTTCCCGATCGCGGCCCCTCAGGTCGCGCTCCCGGTCTCGGTCTCGGTCGCGGTCGCGTTCCTTGTCGCGCGAACGGGGATGCCGGTCAACGTGCTCGACACGCTCGCGCTCCCGCGCCCGCTCGTGCCGGCTGGGGTAGTCTCTGTCCTCATCACGGTCCCGGTATGCATGCTGTCGGCCTCGGTCTCGCTCGTAGTCGCGGTCGCGAGCCTCGCGGTCTTTGTCTTTTGCGTGGCGCGCTCGGTCCCGGTCACCGCCCCCGACGGACCCTTCGTCCTCCTCGTCCGAGTTGTACGACCAGCCGCGGCCGAGCCGAGAGCTCTGCAGGCTCTCGCGGGAGTACCGCAGAGGGACAGAGCCCGTGCCGGTGCTGTGGGATTGCGACCGCGACGTGCTGCGCGGCCGCTCTGTCTTTGAGCTGACGCCCAAGACAACGCCGGGCAGGACAGACGCCAGTCTATCACGTATATCGCCGGACACGCCAAACGTCCTTGGCCGAGTGTCGTCTGTCCGGTGGGGTGACCGATGGGGAGACCGATGGGGAGATCTTCCCTGGGACGGGACAGGAATACGTTCCTCCCGGCGCCTCCGGTCGGCGCCGCTGGACGAGCTCTCCCGCTTCCCGGGAGGAGCCGGCCCTGGAGGGAACGGGTCGGGAAGAACGGTGGGAGGGTGCGCATAGACTCGCCGGACCGAGACCAACGGCGGGTCGTTTGACCGGCGGACGCGGCGAGCCTCCTTTGGCCGCATGGTCGGCAGCTCGTCGTCGCCGTCGTCGCTCGAGTCGCTCGACGACGAGTGGTGGTGAGGGTGGCTGTGCCGGCGCGGCGTGGTCGTATAGGCGCTGCCCATGCTGCCCAGGTGGCTTGTGGAGTGGATCGGAGGCGAGTGCGTCCGCATCTTGGCACCGCCGGGTCCGGCCGCGGGCGGATAGTCTGAAAAGCTCCGCCGGCGCACGTGCCGGCGCTCGTCTTCCGGGGGCGAGAGCCGAACCCGATGGGACCACTTCGCAGCCGCAGCAGCAGCCGTAAAGGTGGCAGCAGCGGCCGCAGCAGCTGCGGTCGTGGTTCCGGAGGGCATGTACCGGGGCGGGACGTGACTGAACGAAAACGGCCGCGCATTCACATCCTCCGGGCCGTCCTGGCTGCCATGCGGGCTGACGCCTCTGGCTTTTGGCGGCGGCGAGCCGGCTGCCGTGCGAGGCCGCTGGCTGTAATAATGGCCCTCTTTAAAGGACGGCTTCGACGTCGTCTTGGGCGATGGCGGGTCCTCCTTGCCGGCCGCCATGGACGCCTCGCGCCGGAGCTTGTTGGCGCACTGGTCGTGCCATTTCTCCACGTCCGGGTCGGGAACGGAGGGCAGCGCCTCTCGCGGAAGATCAGCCGGGAAAGGCTCGCCGGTGTCGGGGTTCTTGAGTCCCCAGTCCTTTGCGACGAGCTGGAGCAGGGGAGCGTGGACGTCTGGGCACAGCAGCGTCTCGACAGACTGCCACCGCACAAAGCCCTTGTGCGTCAGGGCGGGGATCGACGGCGGTGCAAAGTCGTCGGCCGTTGGCTGCAGCGAGTGCTGGCATCCTGTGACCTGCCAGATGAAGGAGATGGACTGGTGGGGGGAGTCGTTGAAGAGGGCTGGAAGAAGAGCGAGTCAGCAGCGCAAACATGCCAGCGTTGCATTGCTGAACTTGGATACGGGGCTCGTACTATCATAGTCGGCGCCCAGGGCTTTGTAAAAGGCAGCTAGCTTGGGTGGCGACAACGTCTTGTCGTCCTTGTCGCCCACGTTGTCGATCTGTGCGCGGGTTTTGTCAGAAACGCGGCCAGCGGCGAGACCCAGCGCGCCGGGGCCAGCCGTCACCGGCAGCTCGGCCGAGACAACAGGCAACCTACAATGTGCTGTGCCATGGCGCGCAGGAACGCGGCAAACACGGGCGTCGGGCCCTTGTCGTCGCGGAAAAGGTAGCCATAGTAGGTCTTGGGATCGAGCGGCGGTGCGTCTGTCTTGGACGGCGGCGCGGCGGTCGCCATGGTGCGGGGTGCTACGGCAGCGACAGCGGGCAGGTGCTGGGTCGGCGGAGGGATGACATGAATGTGCGCGGGCACACGACGATGCGGGAGCGAAATAGGGAAAAGAGGAGGGGGAAAAGTGCTTGAGCAGAAATCGAGAGACCAGTCTGGTGATATGTTGCAATATCAAGCAAACCAGATAAAAAGGCAGGCGCGGCCCAGCCAGCCCCTTCGCCGAGCTGTTACTGGTCAGATGCAGGCTACGAGTGCGAGTAGGCAACACAGCGTCTGGAGCGGCAGCGGGAAGGAGCCATGGCACGTCACGGGGCGCGTGAAAGAGGCAGGCACGACTGGCCAAACGAGAAGGCACAGCACACACAGCATGGGAAAGGAAGCATGTTTGGAAACAGGGCGTTTCCATAGTCCGCGAAACAAGAATGACGGCAAAAACCCAACAGGCAGAGGCCAGGCTGGAAACCCAAAGGATCGCAATGAGACACATCAGCAGCAAGGCACGACAAACGGCCGGGCTGAGAGGTGGGGAGGGCGAGCGGAGAGGGGAAACTGCAGACGGCCCTGGAAGGAAGGCACCGGTGAGTCAATTGACGGAAAGAGCGTCGCAGAGAAAAGGGAAGAGCAGTCCAGATCAAATGCACAAGCGGTAAGTCCCGTACAAGTGCAGCGCGCCTAGTGCAGTACTATTAAGACTGAGCCAAAACTGCATGATACTCACAGCCGAGGCTTCTTTCTCACCTGCCAGGCTGAGCGGTGTGTTCACGGTTTGTTCATTCCCGCCAAGCGAATCCAAACGAGGCCCAATTTCTCAAACGCTCAGGCAGCGACGCTGTGGTCTTTTGTGGTCGGAGATCGTAGCTAGTATGGGCATCGAGGCTGTCGTGGGACAGCAACGGGAAGCCGTGTGGGAGCACAATATCAGGGATCGCCAAGGCTGGCATACAAAGGATTGCCGGTTTCGCTTTCAGGAAGCAGAATCTGCTTCGCAGCTGCCTATCCCAGTGGTGAGTCTTTTATGCCTTGTCCTGTCTCGTGCCACTTGCAAAAAGCAAACAAGGCAAACAAAGCAAACAAAGCAAACGAAGCAAACAGAGCAACCCAAAATAATAATGATAATATAATAATAATTAAAAACCAGTGCACAGTTCACTCTTCCCGCGCACGCAAGCTCGCTGCCGCTCAGGTAGTGGCAGCGGTACGCGAGGGAAACAGGTGGTAGACGCGCAGCTGGATCTCGATTCCTGATCCAGGCTCCCGTGCGTCTTCCTCGACATACTGCATAAACTCCGCAAAGCCGCTTTTGCCCACAACCCCCCGGCTCGCGGCGTTGTCGTCCGCAATAACGGCCAAGAGTTTCTCGTCCACCACCACGGTGTCTGGCGTCACTGTCTTGGCCAGCCCTCCGGGGTCGTCGCTGTATTCATTCGTGTCCGTGCCGGGACCGGCCACGGCGGCCAGCTCGGCCGGCAGCGTGCCCCGGGTAACCCGGATGGGCGTCGGCGATGCGGGCCGGGGCAGCTTCGCATAAAGCTGCACGAGGGCCCGCACAAACTCGGTGGCGTAGCCCTTGCCCCAGTGTGCCGTGTGGAACATGTATCCCAGCTCGGGCCAGCCGAACACGCTGTGGAAAGAATGCACGCCGCCAAAGCCGATCAGCCGGTTGTCGCCGGCCTCGCGCAGGCAGACAGCCATGTTGAATGTGCGGACGTCGTTTGGCGGCAAAAACTCGGCGAGGCGCGCGCGGGTGAATTCCATGTCGTCGTCAACGAGGCCTCGCCTGGTGTTGCACATGACCTCGGGCTGCGTGCGCAGCTCGTGCAAGGCGGCAAGGTCGTCCTCTGTGGGCGGGCGGAGGATGAGACGCTCCGTCTCAAACGCAACACGCTCGGTGTTGGGCGGCAGCGGCAGCGTGGGGACCGTGGAGAGCACAGTCACCCAGTCGCTGAACACATTGGAGCCGGCGGCCGTGTTGGCCATTTGGTTGATATTGAAGTTGGTCTTGGGGAGAGACAAGAAAGCAGAGGCTTTTCAAAAGTCTCAAGGTAGATGAAGATTGACAGTCAAACCCCCGTGCTCGGCCAACTTGATATAGATTCAACTACAATGGAAATACGGTGTTAAATATCTGCTCCCTTGACATCTTAAAGATATCCTACAACACGTGTCGTACGGGAGGCTCGCTCTGCGTATTCGCAGCTTCCTATTTGGGAAGAACTGGCCGTTGTGACTCAACGGCATCCCGCTCCAGTGGTTCCTGCCATCTGCTTCTGTTGTGTACGTAAGCTGATATAGACAAAGCGGAGGATATACCCATGGGACGTTTTGGAATACTTTTTTATTTTTTTGTTTGTTTTCACGATTCCTTTGTATCTTCTTCCGTGCTTCGTTTGAGTAACAAACTATCAGAAAAAGAACCAATGCGAAAGAAACTTGTGTCCCGTGGCCGAAATAGAGAACACCCGTAAGAAACCACCCAGCCGCCGACGCGTTTTCCACAGCACGTCAAAAGACTGGCTTTTTGTCGTTGTCCCATTGTTCTGTGTATTCTGGAAAAACGGATAGCATTTTTTTTTAATTGCGCCGCTCGTCCTCGCCCTCCACAGCCGAGCTCTGCCGAATACCCAAACAAAAAAAGAGCACAAAGAGATGCAACTCCCCCCGTGTTCTGTTTAAGCAAAGGTGGCAGGGCGCTTTGCGCTGAAGATCTTCTTGGTCGAGATCTTGGGGACGCGGTGGGGGAGGGGGAAGCTCAGGTTCTTGGTGATGAGCTGCTTGATGTATGGGCGCTTGACGTCCTCCGACTTCTCAATCTCGACAACGCGGAGAATGTGGATCGACCGGAAACGGGCGCGGTGGCGGGCGGCCATGTCCGAGTACAGAGCCTCGACGGCAGCGGTTCTGGACAGCTCACGGTACTCCTTGTACATGTTGTGGGTGCCTGACCGAGAGTCGTAGCGGATCCAGATGCCAAAGTTCTTGACCTTGAGGGGGTGCTTCTCGGAGATCTGGCCGGTGGTCAGCATTGGTTTTCCGCCTCTGCCCGCGTTTCGCTCCTGCTGTTCCTGCTGTACATACCACGTTGACGGCAACAATCTCACCGGTCGCCTTCTTGACCTTCTTCAGGCCGCGAAGGAAGTACCAGTACCGGGACTTGGCAACGACCGCGTTGGGGGCGAAGATGCGCATGCGGTACAGGGCGGGAGACGGGTTGGTCTCGGTCGGCAGATGCCGGCCAATGACCTGGTATTCCTGGAGACGGCCTGATGGGGGAATGTTAGCGCTGCGCAGGCAAAGAAAAAGATGCATGTGTTGTGGTTCCCGGCTGTCTGTTGTTGGGCCAGGCTAAAGACAAGCAAAACGGAGTCCGGCAGACAAGTCGAGTAAGACAGAGACAGAGTGTGCGATTTGCAGGTGTCGTTTCCGGGTGTTGTCGTCTTCGGCCGAGAACACGGAATTGGGATCGCGACATGCCCACGGCCCAAACGGACCACGCCCGTTTAAGCCACCCCCTAGTCGTCTCCCGTCCCGGCGTCGATGTCGTGGCCGCAAGCCCTGTCGTGTGCCGTGTCGTGGCACTCTCGAAATCTCCAGGCTTCAAGGGCACAACGCAGAAACCGGCTGAGCCCGATTTGCCAGATTCCAGTCGACGCTCGGTACCGCACATCCGTCCCTTGCCCAAAGCCATCCCGGAAGTTGCAGGTCTCGTCTCTGTCCGTCTGTCGCCGTGTCGATGTCTCCGTCGGTCGTTTTGCATTGTCCGCCGCGAAAGCCACACAGGTCGAACAGAAAATCGGTCGAGCCAGCCAGCGGCAGGAGAAAACAGATGCAGCGCGCAGGAGTGGTTTCCTTACCCATCTTTGCAGAGAAAACGGATGTCAGTAGAGGTCGAGAGGGTTGGCGTCGTTGATGGTGGTGATGACAAGAGTCAAGTGCAAGGGCTCACCTTGAAAATAATTTTCCTAATCGCTTTGGTGGTCGTCGAAATTTTGGTGGACTGGGTTAGAGGGGCGCTGCGTGCAATTTTTTTCTGCGCTTGGAGACGGCCCTCTGGTAGTGTGCCCGAATTTTTGGGCCCGTTGGTGGCAGAAATTGTGCGTCGGACTATCCGTTAGTCCGTGTCCGCAATGTGGGGAGACGTCGAAGTGGGTCCAGTCTGCTGTGGGACCTGGCCTAGCGCAGCCAGCCAATCAAGTGTGCCACAGCTTGAAGCTTCAGTTGGCAGGCACGCAAGGTGGGCTGGTTGGACTTGCACTGTGTTGATGTGCACGCGTTCGAGTCAACGGTGAAAACAAGCCCGCTGGACCGGACGGAACCATCGCCCTTCTGGAGAAAGGCCCGACACAATCGACGACAGGGCAAGACAGGCGTGTCTGTTGGCAACGCCGATCGCCGCTCACCAGGTGCGGCTTCGTCCACCCCTGCCATTCCCCCACTGTGCTCAAGGCGACAGGAGCGTGGTGGCATCAGGCCGGGCACCGACAGAATGGACCAGCTGTTCCGCGCGTTTGGCCAGGCCGTTCGCGGCTACAATGGCAAGGCGCTCGCGGCTACACTGTCCCCGGTGCCGCCGGCAGACGACCCATACCGGCTGCGGAACATATGGAACGGCGCTGGCCACCACGATGCCAAGGCGGTGATCAAGCGCAAGATCCAAGGGAACAGCGAAGGCCTGGGCCACAACGAGGTCATGGGCTGGACCGAGGTGTACTACTCCTATTGGAAGGCTCTGGGACAGATCCTGCTGGTTCAGGACGCGAAGAGCGGCAACGGGCCTGTGGTGAGTGGAGGGAGAGAGAGAGAGAGAGAGAGAGATGGAAAGAAGATGAGCTGAGCTGACCGGGGCTTGTTTCAGTCGACGTGGGCAAGGGTCTACGAGGCCTGGAAGGACGTGATCAACGCGGTGCACCGCGGCTACACAAACTACGGCTTCGAGGCGTGGACGGTGCCGTGCCTGTACGTCGTGGGCAACCACCTGCGCACGTTTGCGGTGCGGGCGGACGAGGAGCGCACGAGCGCGGCGAGCGGCGGCGGCCACTTTGTCGGCGAGGCGGCGTTCCAGGACGACTTTGACGCCGACAGCGAGAAGAACCAGCAGCTCGAGGACTGCGCGCGCCAGCTCAACCGGCTGTTCCAGCTGTGCCTCAGCGACCGCACGCAGGACCTGGCCAACTCGCGCAAATGGGGCATCTACGGGCTCATCAACCTGCTGTTCAAGACGTACTTTAAGCTCAACTCAGCCAGCCTGTCGCGCAACATTTTGCGGGCGCTCGCCGCGTACAAGGGCGACATGCCGGGACTGGACCAGTTTCCCAAGGCGCAGCGCGTCACGTTCAAGTACTACGAGGGCGTCGTGTACTTTCTCGAAGAGAATTACGAGCAGGTAATACGGGCGCGCAGACGGTTGGGGGTGGCGGGAAACAACGATGCTGACGCGCAAGCCCAGGCAGAAAAGCACCTCACAGAAGCATACGAGGCGTGCTACAAGCATGCCACGAGAAACAAAGAGTGCGCTGGAGCCCTTTCTCGAGTTTTTTTGTGTGCGGCCGCTGTTGTTGACGCTTCGTCTAGGCAAATCTTGACCTACCTGATTCCGTGCCACCTCATCACCTCGCACGCGCTGCCGAGCAAACAGCTGCTCGAGCCCTACCCCGGCCTGCAGCGGCTGTTTGGGCCGCTGTCGACGTGCATCAAGAGAGGAGACCTGGACGCGTTTGACAAGGTGCTGCAGGAGCTGGAGGAGGACTACATCAAGCTGCGCATCTACCTGACCGTCGAGCGGGGGCGCGACATCTGCCTGCGCAACCTGCTGCGCCGGGTCTTTGTTGCTGGCGGCTTCGAAGAGCAGACGGAGCCGGGCAAGGACCCTCTCCGCAAGACACGTGTGCCCATTGCGCATTTTACTGCGGGCCTTTGGGCGATGGGGCAGAAAGAGCTGGAAATGGACGAGGCGGAATGCCTGCTTGCCAACATGATCTACAAGGTGCGTTATGCTCCCTACGGGCTCCGCTCATGCTGGTGTTTGCTGACATACGTTCCAGAACTTTATGAAGGGCTACATCCATCACGAGCGGGGCGTCGTTGTCCTGAGCAAAGCAGGCGCGTTTCCCGGGACTGGTGTCTAGGCACGGGCAGCTGTGTTGTGTTCAAGGGTCTGGCCGTTTGTCTTTTCCATATCCCTTCCATGAAGCACGCGTTTGTTTGACAGCACAGGGGCAAAAAACACCCACGCTGGACAGATGGCTGGACAGATGCACAGCGGCGGAACATCCGGTTTGATGCGGAGAAAGCCGACGGCATTGGTCCGAGGCAGCAAGACTACACCTGTTGGGTCTGCAGGCAGTCGTTGAGCGTGTCGTACAAGCCAGTCTCGCCTGCAACGAGACGCTGGTCATGCAGTTTGTGGAAATTGTAGAGGCCGGAGAACCAAAGGCCAGCCGCGTGTATGATATCACTTTGGGCTCCTCTTTTTATATAAGAAATACAAAGTGACGGAGCCGTAAATGACGATGGAAATCATACGGATAAGAATATACGGATCCCGTGAAAAACAAAAAGGTCATCGCAGCAGCTACTCCACATTTCGAGCCACACTTTCTCAGCACGCCGTCCCCCGGAAGACATGTATCGACGGGCGTCTGTCGGATGCCCTGCCAGATGGCATGATGTTGTTGGCCAGGGACAGAGAGGGCTGCATCCGTCGTCTGTCGTATTGTTGCTGTGGCGGGCGCTGGCCTTTACACCGCGTCGATTCTCTCGCTCGTTTCTGGCTCTCTTGTCGTCTTTTCGTTTTCGTGCGCAGGCCCATTTATGCAGGCAGCCTCTGCTGCATATGCATGAAAGGCAGTTAGTCCTCTCTCGTTGCCACCCTCGTTCTATTCTGGCCTGAGGCCGGCTCCTCTCGAGACCGCCTTTCTGCTTTTGTTTGCTCTGCTGTTTTCTCTCTTCCCTATCGTCTCCTCCTCTCGCTGTTTTTTTTGCATGCCAGTGGAGGTGCATTCTGGCAGAGCAATGCATCGAGTCTCGGTCTTCACGTCCCTGGGGGTTGGCCTGCTACTTTCAAAGACAAACTTGAAATCAATTGGAAAACAGGCAGTCTTGAACGTGTTCTTCGGTGTGTGCTAGGGTTGGGTCGTGAGCTGCATGTGCATATGCATGCAAAGAGAAGGGAACAGTGTCCACGAATCAACCGATACAGCCATAATATGCATGCACCGTGGCCGCTATACAGCAAAGCAAAAAACTCTTGTTGTACCATTTGGTCAGACAGTCAGAAAGAGTTGTCAAGTCGAAAAAAAAAAGAAAAAACAATACAAAAGAAAAAAGAAAGTAAAAAAAAAAAGAAAAACAGGGGACCCATGCCTGGCGTTTGTCTTTCCTCAGACAACCCAAGATGCTGCGCCTGAAAGACCGCGTTCAAAACACAAGCATGTCTCCCGCTCGCACTGGCACTCCAAAAGAGCATGGCCAGCCACACGTACTCTGTACCCTGGTCGTGCTTCAGTACTGCCTGTCGCCGTCGGACATGAAGGCGTCCTGTGCTGGCGACAACGGCGCCCGCCCGGCGTGGTACGGGTGGGCCATGTACCGCGCGCTGGAGCTGGACGGACGGTGATGGTACTGCTCCTGTTGGGCATAGAACTGCTGGTGCTGATGCTGCGGCTGTGGGGCGAGGTGCTGCGGTGGAGCCTGCTGTTGCTGGCTCTGTGGTCGCGGAAGCGGTCTCTGCTGCTGCTGCTGCTGGTATTGCGGGTGCTGGCTCTGCCTCGAGTAGCTGTAGCTGTGGTTGTGGCGGCTGTGGGACGACGAGGACGGCAAGCTCCGGTGGGCGTGCGCGGACAGGCGGCGGCTCCTTGCATCGCCGGACGCGCCGCTAGCATGCCGCGAGCTTGCCCGGGCAATGACGACAGGCTGGTGAAGCGGGCGTTTGAGGGCGGAGGGCGAGGACGCGCCGTCCGAGGCGAGCAGGCGCGCGGCGGCCTGGCGCTCCCACATCTCCATGGACTTGAGGCAGATGTCGTCGATTTGCTCCTAGCGAGAGACGGTGTCAGTCCGTGGTCCAGTCCGTGGTCCCCTGCCCCTTGCCGCATGAAAAAAGAGACTCACATCTGTCAGACAAGCGCCGGGCGTGGTGATCAGAAAGCCGTCCTCGCCCTGGGGAAGCGCGGTTAGTCTGAGAAGAACCCCGTGCGGGCGCGGCCGGACACTCACATCTTTTGTGTAGGATCGCACAGTGGCCTCGCTGCCCAGGTAGGACTGGATCTGTGTTGTGATGACTTTTTTGTGAATGTCTTTGTGGGGGATCCAGTACTTGTTCATGTTGGAGGCTGACGAACGCGACGAGGCGTGGTGCTGGTCCATGACGGCTGAGCAGTAATGCAATCGTGTGATGGTGTGCTGTATGATCTAGCAGAGGCAGGAAACAAGAATTGCTGGGCAGACGGAGTGAAGGAGACAGCCAGACGTGTGGTGCGTTGGGAACGAGACAAAAACGATGAGATCCGTCTTTTATATGCAGAAAAGGAGAGCGAGCGCCCCCGTGCCGCCTCGTTGGATTCCGAGCCACCCAAAGCGGGCAGACGGACGCACGGGAGATATGAGGACGCCAAAAGGATCAGGCCGTGAGGCAAAAACGGGGTAGCTACAGAAAACAAGACTGCCCGAAGGTAGGTAGCACCGTCGCCTTCCCGAGGGACATGCGGCCATGGGGAAATGCATGGTGGTGCAGGCCCCCCTTTTCCTATTTGTCTGCCCGTTGACTGTGCCAGGCCCGAGACGCAAACGGACGTGGGCTCGGAGCAGACACGGCTGATATTCCCGTGCCATATGCCGAGTCGGTGGGAGTTGTGTCTGCTCGCCTCGTTCAGTCTTTATTTGTTTTTTTTTTTGTTTTATGTTCCATCACGCCTCCTCTCCTCGTTTCCAGTCTTGGATTTTTGTCTCTTCATCTTATTTCGTGATTATATATATATTCCATCTTGCCTCACCCTTCTCTCCTCGTCTCTTTTTCTGTTTTTCTGGCTCCGTCAAGATCCTATCTGGCTTAAGACGTCAACGGCATCAACACGACGCCACGACACAACGACACGCCGCTTGGGCTCACTTTTGCCACTGAACAGCTCCTCTTCTCCAACTGCTTCCAACGTCTATGCCAACTTTTGAAGCGGCTAACTCTGTTCAGCATGGCCACCGCTGGCTCGGTGGAAAGGCTTTTTGCTCTTATCACTTGCCGGAGGCGAGGCTGAGTGCTCTTTTGCACCTGCATCTCTGAATATGACGTAACCGCATCCAAATAAAATGACGAGCGTCCGTCGCTCGTATCAAACAAGACAACATCTAGCCTCGTCTTGGGCACCAACCGAATCAACAGTCGTTATTTCGCGGCCGGCACCTTCTCTCCAATAGTGTCCTTTTCTAGAAGAGCTATCTGCCGATCGTTTCCAGAATTCAGGAGCCGGAGCCAACTAGCCTTGTGGGCCTCGAGGACCCCTTGGGCGAGGCTTGCCCAAGCCATGGATTGATTGGGTCGTGATGGCTCGTTGGGCGGCAGCCAAAGACAAGGGAAGAAAACATGCTGTCGTCCGAGGTAGCAGGCCGGTGAAGCTCACACCGCCGAGCTGCGCCGCCTTTGCACAAAAGGCGCAAGCGAGTAGAAATACTCGGCTTATTCGCCCATATATGACAGAGACTTTACGTGCACATTGTCTGAGTATGGCTGCCGCTGAGCCTGATAGCCGCAGCACTTTGAAAGGTGAAAAGGCAGTCTCCGGGGTCCTTCTCTTGTTCTGGTGCCTTGCGTGGCCTCTTTGGATGGCTTCTAACTTACTGCGCTGTGCAGGGCTCTCTGACATGGACGGCATCCGTTGTTTCATTCTTTCGTCCTTTCTTGCTTTCCACGGTGCAATTCAGTGGAAGCCAGGCAGAGGTGCATCCGAGGTGACCAGCCGTGCGAGCCGAACTGCACAGGAGCCCGTCTCGGCCTGTCACAGCCCATGCCAGCAGCCTGGCCAGCCGCTGTGATCTAGATTTCCCGTATCAAGATCGGCGCCCCCCCATCCCGAATCGTTCGTCACGCCCTCGCCCTGCTTTGGGTTCTCTCTTTTGCTAGGACAGTACCCACGACTGGGCATACTCGTACGTATGCGCACCAGGAGACGCTTTCCCTCAGGGGAGAGGGATTCTCGCTGCCGTCATGCCTTGGCTCCGAGGCACAGCGCAACATTGGGTGCACATCGTCGTCGTGAGGATTCTCTCCAGGGACCCTCGGTGCAACTACGGCAGGGGCTGGAGTAGCTCGTCATGAAACTGTGCGTTTCCTTGATTTGGAGCTGGCCAGTGATGCAGCGAAAAACGAGGCGGCGCATCCGTTCGGCAAGCGCTGTGAGACAGTCTTGTTCTAGAAGAGGCGAGTGGATGCGACACGAGGTCGACAAGCAGTGATTACGCACGCCTCACTTTTGCAATCTTGGTTTCTCGGCATAGGGCATCCAGGCTGATCCTTCCAGGCAGCCCCGGCAAAAGACACCAGACGATAGCCGGCTGGCCAGGATGCCGCTCCTTTGCGGATGGTGTAAGAATACGGGGTAGAGGTGCACAGGACGTATGTATAGTACTCGTACTCCTACGTTTTGTCTTTGCAGTTCACTTCTGCCGGGCACAGGTGTCCTCCGTCACTGCCAGATAAAGGACCTGCATGCCGGGGGACTCGGCATAAACCCCAGTGTTCGCATCCGCAAAGCCTGCCACCCGTAAATAATGCCATGACATGGCTCTTGTTGCCTTTTCATGCCGTGTGCGAAACCGCACTGCCTCTTGCTCGCCAAGCTGGCCGCTGTCCAGGTTGCCATCGTCACAGGCCTTGGTATCCCCTTTTGTGTACGGAGAGCCGTGTTAGGCCTCCTAACCTGGCGCCCATTACTCTTTTGTATCTGAGACAAGGCCAAGCACGAAGAAACCAAGAAGATGGCAAACGGGAAAAGCAGGCGGTTCAAACAAAGCCCTGCCAGGACCGTCGTTTCTTCCAGCCGCCGTGTTGCTGCCGTGGCATTACGCGGCGCCTGAACAGGCTTGCGCCGGCCGTGTCTATTTGAGACGATGCGCAGCACTGGCCGTCTCCTCTTTTTGTTTCGTCTGGCCGTCCCGCTGTTTGTTTTGTTTTGTTTGCGCGGCATCTCGACAGGGACCTTTTTGATGCAGCTTTGGGTGGGCGTTATGCGCCAAGTGGCCACGATGTACCTAGCGCGCCAATTTACGTGCATAGCTACATGGGGGACAAGACAGCCCGTTTCCTCACCGTTTTGGACCGCGTCCACGGAGCCACCGCGGCAGTCATCCTAGTATTCAATACTTGACACGTACAGTACAAACGTCTCGAGCTTCAGTCGGTGCAGCACGTCGCCACCGGACCTCAAAATCACGCCGTCGCAGTTTCCCCGGTAAGCACCTTCCGCAGAGTGGGAAGACGTCGCACGTGTCTTTGGAAGTCACCGTTGCCGTCGCCCCACTCAGCAAAGGGCTCCTTCCTCGCCATCCCTTGCTATGAACTGAGGAGGAAGGCACGCCCGGCTAATATTTGAGGGCCTTCGTGCCCTTCCTTCCCCATGCACAGCTCTCTGCTGCATCTCTTCGTTTGCGTTTTCGCGATGCACTCTGTTTGCATCGTTTCCATCCCGCAGCACGCCCAACCGCACCCACGGTGTCTCGGAAAAGCAAACGCCAGGCCCCCTTTTCAGCGGACAGGCCGATCCCTGGCCTAGCACGCACGCCCTGTCAGCGATTGCTGGGATTTGCTCAGCGCGTTTCCTCCGTCCTCCGTTCTCCGTTCTCCGTCTCCATTCTCCATTCTCCATTCTCCAATCTCCATTCTACCGTGTTCCATCCCCTGTCCACCACTGTGGGCTGCGGTGCGTCATACGCAAGACCGCTGCGGGCACCGAAAGAGCAGGCAAAAGAGGGGACAGCCACGACGACCCTTCGGACCAACCGGGAATGTACCAGGCCTTGAGAGACAAACAACAATCGCACACGCAGACGAAACGCAGCCAGCGCCGCGCCGAAGACAAAAGCGACGAAACAACACGCCGGGACGGACACGCAAGCCTGCTGCCATCCGCCTCGAACAAGCGACAAAGCGTGGAAGACGGGCAGAATCGAGGTCAGCAGCCCCCACGCGTTTCTTTGCATTTCTCAGCCTCCTCTTCTCTTTCTTTGCCTGCCTCCGCTGTCTGGCACTCTCATCGCTGCTGTCTCTGCAGCCCGTGAAGCAGCCGCTTGTGGTTGTGGCTACACTGCCGCAGAGGCACAGAAACAAGCACCAGCAAATAAGAGCCGCCCCCCGCCCTCCTTCGTCCTGTGCTGCCCCTTTCCTCCAAGGCGACCCCTTCTTGTTTCGACTTGTTCCTGTTTTATCGTTCACGTTCCGTCGCAGTCTCTTTGTTTGTGTCGTCGTCTTTCGCTGGCAACGCGAAAACAGCGACGGCAGCGTCTTCTTCCACTAACGCGGCGCAGACCCTCCCACCCACGTCCTCCACGATGAGTCTTGCCGGCTCTGCACCGCTGTCAAGCGGCAGCAGCGGCCAGGGCCTGACCCTCGCGCCGCCCTTTGAGCCCGCCGCCATGGCCGCCTCCTCCTCCTCCTCCTCCTCGACCGCCCAAGACGAGCAGGCGCCCGCTGCTGCAGGCAGCGCGGCCGACGAGAAAAAGAAGAAGCGCCGCAGCCTCTTTGGCTTTGGGAAGAAAAAGGGCGAGGCCGACGCGCCCGCGTCCGCGGCAGCGGCACGCGTGGCAACGCCTTCGTCGGTCGCCGGCGCCGGCGCCACACCCACGCTGTCTGAATCGGCGCTCCCCCCTCCGCCGAGCGCGGGCGCCGAGACGGGCAGCGGGGCCGCACCGAGGCCCTCGGCCAAGGACGTGCCCGTGCGCAAGCCGACGTCGCCGATCCTGACAGACGGCTTCAGCCCCATGAGCGCCAGCATCACCAGCAGCGGCGTCGGCGGCAGCAACACAACAGGGTCCAACTACGGCGGATACCATGTGCTTCCGCCATCGTCGCCCGGCCGCAGCATTGCGGCGCTGTCGTCGTCGCCGCGCATGTCGTCGCCGGCGGGCTCGCAGATCTTTGAGCGCGACGTGCAGGAAAGCAACAGCGTGCTGATGCCCGGGTCGCCTGCGATTCCCTCGCACATTACGACGGAAAACTTTATCCCGCCCGTCCTGGACGCCTCGTCCGAAGCCATTACCGATGGCCACCTCGACCCGGACACGGTCGAGATCATCACCCACACGCACCACCAGCCGGCCGGCCTTGCGGTGGCAGGCATGGCCAGCAGCGGCGGTGTCAGCAGCTCGGCGGCCAGCGGCACGTTTGCGTGGGTGGACGACGTGGCGAGCAGCTTCGTCACGGACAAGGACGACGGCGCGTCCAACTACGGCTCGTTTGACACGACAGACATCCGGCGGCTCAGCTTCATCTCGTTTGCCGACGTCGTGCAAGCCGAGCAGCAGCAGCAGCAACAACAGCAACAACAACAGCAGCAGCAGCAGGCGACAGCCGGGCCGGGTAGCCTGGCCGGTCTCACGAGCCTGGCCGCCCTGGGCAGCGGCATCCGCTCTCCATCGCCGATGCGGTCGCCGACGACGACAGACCGCTTCGGCACCAGCCCGCCGGCCAGCAAGAGCGGCTCCGTCAAGAACCTGGACCTGTCGCCCCAGCGCAACGCCGCCACGGGCCGGACCCTCGGCTCGCCGGCGCGGTCGCCCAGGGTGTCTGCCGTTGCGCTGAATACGGGCAGCTCGCTGCTGCAAGTTGGCGCTGGCAGCGGAGCCGAGATTTCGGTCGAGACCATGTCGCAGGCGCTGCGTCGGACAGGCAGCGGCGATTTCAGTGGCGTGCGGAGCATGCCACAGAGCCCGATTTGATTTGGCAGCGCGTGATGTGTATTGTCGACTTGTTTCTTGTTCGTTGATTCCTTTTTTGGTTGCTTCCCTTTTTGTTTTTGGGACCAAACAGAGTTTCTTTTTTGGTGCTTTTTTTGCCTTTTTCTTTTTTTTTCTTTTTTTTTCTTTTTTTTTCTTTTTTTCTTTTGCCGCCACTGGAGATACTCTTTGTTGTTTGGTTTTGTTTACGATACCGATTTGCTACTCGAGGTTATGTGCAAGGCGACTGCTGGGCCTGCCGTCACTTTTGATGCTCTCTTGTCGGGTTATTCTATACCACTAGTCTTTGCCTTGATCTTTGGTTCTTACATGACTTGGTCTTTTTGTCTGACGCCTTGACTGAATATTCGCACTGTGAAGACGGCGAGTTTGTGACCATGCTGACAGTGCCAATATAGATCCAACACTGTACGATCCTACGTCATCAAATCTCCTTACACGAGACCCCTCACGATTTTCGTCATGCCACACCGTGGAGGAAAGACAGCCAGCAACAAAACCGTCGCCGACATGGACTGGATCAAGAAAACCGCCGAAAAGGCCAGGGAACTGGTGCACGACCACGAGGCCGCGCACCCCCAGCAGCCATACCAGCAGCCGATCGGGCCAACGGTGCCGGGGCCGCTCTCGCAGCCGGTGGCGGTGGACCACATCACGACGCGGGTGCGGCTGTACGGCCAGCAGGCGTCCAACTACCCCAACATCTACCGCGACGGCGGCGGCGGCGGCACGGTCGGCGGCAAGCACGTCATCATCTTTGCGGACGGCACATACACGCGGGGCCCGCCGCCGCTGCAGCCGAGCGACATTGTCAGCTTCGTGTCCAACTCGATTGCGCTGGTGGGCGAGGCGGCGCGCCACGTGGCCGGCAACACGGGCAACGCCAACTCGCCGACGTCGCTGGCGCACGTCACGGACACGGGATCGCACGCGCGCGGGCCGGACCAGGCGGTGCCGTTTCTGACGGACCAGGGCGAGGACCCCATGAACACGGCCATCTGGCCCAACCACAACATTGCCACGCTGCCGGGCACGGACGGCGCGGTCGGCGTGGCGTTCTCCGAGGTGATTGACCGCAGCCTGTTCCGGCAGGCCAAGTTTGCGCTGCAGTACAACACGCCCATTGAGGTGCGCATCAGCCCGCGCACCGGGCGGCCGGTGGTGGCGCGGACGTGCAAGAGCCTCTTTGTGGTGGGCGAGCCCATGTTTGGGTCGTTTTGCGTCGTCTACCCGGAGCTGATGCCGCGCGACGGCGACGGCGGCAAGTATCTGTACCTGTTTGGGCGCGTGTCCGAGGCGGGCAACCCGCAGAGCAACGGCCTCAAGCTGGCGCGCGTGCGGCCGCAGGGCTGGGCCGACCGGGCGCAGTACGAGTTCTGGGACGGCACGCGGTTCGGGCCGCAGATGCCGGCGCTGGACGACGGCGGCGCGGCCAACGTGTTCCACTACTCGCAGGAGTGCTTCGGCAAGCACTACGGCCCCGGGTCCGGCGACGTTTGGTGGAGCGCGGCGCACGGCTGCTATGTGATGCTGTTCCAGAACGGGGCGGCGGCGCTGGACGACTCGCTGTACCTGAGCCACAGCCCGGCCCTGACCGGCGGCTGGTCCAAGCCCGTGAGCATCTTCAAGATCCCGCGCTTCGCCGACGGGTACAGCTACTGCCTGCACGCGTATCCAAACATGGACCCGACAGGACGTGTGGTTCCCATCTCGTGGACGCAGGACTCCAAGTCGCGGTCGTGCCGGATCTACGTGGGCGAGGTGCAGTTTTCGTAGGAGTCGGGGGCAATGTCTGGGACGCACGTGACGAGACTCCTGTGTTCGGCAGGCGTTGCTTTCGGCAGTCGGTAGAGTCTTGAGCGAAAGCGGAAGGGATGCAGGATCATCGGCCTCAACCCGGTTCTCGGCCCGGAGGGCTTGCCGGTTGAGGGAAAAGAAGAAGGGCGGTAACGCCGGGAATGTTGAAGGACTACGTCTCGATTTGCGTCGAGGCATATAATTATGGAACTTGAAGTACTCTAATCTTTTAACTACAGAGGTCTAATCTTTTACTACTCTACAGAGAGTGTGTTTCGCCATAGCCGGCTTTTCGATGAGCTATTTCCACAACTGTCTGGAAAGAGAGTGGGGAAATGAAGAAAGGGAAAGAAAAAAAAAGAAGAAAAAAAAAAAAAAAAAAAAAAAAAAAAAAACCAAAAACGGACATCTGATCACACGGACAGCTTTGATCACAATCCTCTCGGCGCCCTGTCGG